>JARHVA010003653.1:810000-1160000 GCA_037957365.1 Torreya grandis
AGGTGTCATAAGAATGTCATAACTCCCTTGATGGGAGTTACTTCTCTATTCTTAGCACCTTGTCACCACCTTTCATGGAGGAGTTATTGTCTATTCTTGGGGTGCATTGTCCACTTCTTGTAGAGGAGGTACTTATATACTCTCCTATATGTATTCCTCACTTTGGCCATATCATACTAATTAGATTTTGGTTTTCTCCATTGTTTCTTGTGCAATTTATCTTCTTGTGTTATTTTCAAATTTCTTTAGCATCTATGTGGTGTGCACTTGCTTCATCTCATTTGATCACGTCTCCATTGCACTCGCATTATCCAGATTCTAGCAACAACTCTGATATGGTATCAGAGCAAGAATGGTAATCATGTGTATGGTTATGCTTTTAGTTCATTTTAAAATCAAGAAGAGTGGAGTTCTCTTTGTTTTTTTAATTTTCTAGATCTGATCTAATTAAATTTATATATATATATATATATATATATCATTTTTGGTATCTTTTTCTTGGAAATCCTTGGCCTTTGGGTGTCTTTACTGTCTTCACTTCAGGGGCTGGTTCATCTATTTCTCTTCTTGGATGCCATTATTGTGTGGAGTAGTAGAGGGAGTAGTAGCAACTCTAAACAATAGTCCTTCTACAGCCAGGCTTCAATGCCTAGCTTCTGGTCTTCAATTTTGTTTGCCATGCCTTCATTAGTGCCTAGCTTTTGGTCTTCTCTTCTGCCACGCCATCCTTTGTACGACGTCCAAAACAAGTCATATGGTGTGTAAGCCTGCAAGTCTGTGCCAACTCTAGCCTCTGTCCTTCTAGCATGCCAGTCTCCAACAAGGTGCCTTTAGTTTTACCACCAAGCAAGCCGTATGGCACATCCAATAGGTCTACACATTTGTCTTTTGTCTTTTTTGTAGATAAATTTTGGACTTTGCCTTTTTGGGCGCCCTTTCCTTACTTGGCATTTGATGTAGACCCTTAGATGCTTGGCCAAATATTCAATTATATCTTCACTTTAATTTTTTTAGTTAAAATTGACTTGATAAAATAAAAATCAGTCAATTTGACTAAATATTCAGTTTTATAGACAGTTTTGTAATTTGGGGGTTTTCATTTTAAAACTTGTATCCTCGACCTACGAAGATGAAGGGTGAGGCCTGGGTTGGCAGGAGGCCAATTCCCCCTCAAACAAACCTCCTTTGGATTCCTCATTCTGTGTTGAATCCAACAAGTGGTTAGAAGGCCACTTTCTCTCTCATAATAGGCATTTTTAAAATATAAAATAGTGCTTTTTTTGCAAAAACACTAGTTTATGAGAAAATTGAACCTTTAATATCTTGCAAATGGTAGCTCAAATTTGGGTGCCATTTTTTACAAAAGTGTTTTTAATTTAATTATCCACAGTGTAGGCTTGTTATTTGTCAAAAATGTACTAGTTTATAAAGTGCCAAAAATTTGGGTCTCTTGGGACGCATTTTTGGCTAAGTTCAACGTCCTGTTTGCTTTAGTCTTGCACTGATTGCTCTAAGACGCATTCTCAGCTAAGTCCAACATATTTTTAGTGTGCACTTGCATATTTGGGGGGCTCAATATTTGGGGGGGGTGTGATTGCTTTTCACAACTTGCAAATCTTTGCTTTCATTCTTCTTTCTACATAAATTCTCAACTTGCAATCAACACAACTTCACCTAAATTCAGCTAAAAATGGATTAATTTCAACTTAAACCCCTTACACCCTTCAACTATCATGAATGGAAGGTTAAAATTTCAATCTTTCTTAGAAGTAAAGGGTTGTATAGGATCACCATGGGTACTGAAGTAGAACCCAACACTGATGCTGAAAAGGTCAAGTGGTACAACCGTAGTGATGAAGCCTATGGATTATTGACCTTGTCTATGTCTCCAAAACTTCTCTTCCATTTATAATCCTCCCAAACTCCCAATGACATATGGGACACCTTAGAAAATTTATTTGGGAAGCTTGATGAGATGAGAGGTCATGAGCTCGAAAATGAACTCATAAGTCTAAGTCCTAGCAACTTTGACACCCTATAGGACTTCACTAAGTTTAAGGCCCTTAGATTGCAATTGAAAGAATGTGAGATAGAGAAGAAAGATGATTAACTCATACTTTCTATTCTCTCAAAGTTAGGTCCAAGTTATTCAGTCTTTGTCTCCACTTTCCATGCCACAAAAAGTGCCCTTGGCACTACATGGAAAATGCCTTCTTTGGATTCATTCATTAACAACTTGACTAGGGAGCAAGATAAGCTAATTCAAATGGTAAAAATGAAGTGTACTCAACCCCAAGCTTTGATAAATAGAAATGGTAAGGATAAGACTGTAACAAAGGAGAACAAGAAAAAGAACAAGGACCAGGAGAAGAAGAAAGAAAACACCAATCCTGCCAAAAACAACACTGAGACTTCCTCTTCCAATGTTTAACCTAAGAAGGAGAAGGTTAAGTGTGCCTATTGTAAAAATATAGGGCATGATGAACACAAATGCATGAAGAAACAAATAGATCACCTAACTCATCTTCTAGAGAAGAACAACATAGGTGTTCCTGAGTCCATCAAGTAGAATTCATCTACCCAAGATTCTACCAAGGCAAAAGACAAGGGTAAGGATAAAGAAAAGGGAAAGGCCCTTGTAGCTACAGCAACTTCTACATCTTCATGGGTCATCGACTCAACTGCTTCTCACCACATGGGCTCTTCATTAGTTGAGTTTTCATCTTCAGAGCCTTGTAGCATGACTTTAATTAGTTTAGGTGATGACACTTCAATTTTTGTTACAAGGAGAGGGTCAATTGAAATGGAAGGAGGAACATTCAATAATGTTCTAAGTGTTCCTTCTCTTTCAACCAATCTCTTATCAGTGTACCGAATCACTCACATTGGTCGGGGCATGAGAGTTGAGTTTTCACTAGATTCAGTGGCTATCAAGGAGTTGCATAGTGATACTATAGTGGCAGTGGGTAGTGTAGATCACCAAGCTAGGTTATACACCTTCTCACATTTTACATTAGATTCTTCTCCAATAGCATTGTTGACTCATTCAGATGGAGTTAGCAAATTGTGGCATGAGTGGTTTGGCCACCTTAACTACCGCTACCTTGAGCAACTTTGCAAACATGACATGGTCATTGGCTTGCCTCGTGTCTAATTCTCATAAGGACTTTGTGAGGAGTGCTCCCTTGGGAAGCATCCTGAAGCAAAATTTGACAAAGGCAAAGCTTAGAGGGCTTCACAACCTTTGGAGTTAGTCCACAGTGATGTATCGGGACCCTTTCCCAAACCATCATTCACAAGGGCCAAGTACATCCTTAGTTTCATTGATGATTTCTCTAGGTACACTTGGATATATTTTCTCAAACAAAAGTCTAAAGTGTTTGAAAATTTTCTAGACTTCAAGGCTCTTGTTGAGAAATAGAGTGAGAAATCCATCAAGGTTCTTCAAATTGATAATGGAGGGGAGTATGTCAGCATCAGGTTTGAGTAATTTTGCACTACAGAGGGGATTGATTTGTAGCACATAGTCACTTACAGTCCTTCACAGAATGGGGTTGCAGAATGCAAAAATAGGTTTTTGAAAGAGATGGGTAGCTATATGATTCACTCCAAATCCTTAAAACCATAGTATTGGGTTGAATCCATCAATTATGCTTGCTACATTTAAAACAGGGTTCCTCACAAAGCTTTGAAAGGGATAACACCCTTTGAAGCTTGGCATAAAAGGAAACCTGATGTTGAGCACCTTATAGTTTTTGGATCCCTAGTTATGGCTTGCATTCTAAAGAAGAAATGCAAAGCTATGGACCATCAGTCTAAGCCTTGCATCTTTTTAGGATATCCAGATGGTATTAAGGGATATCACCTTCTAGATCTAGTCACTCATGAGTTGTTCATCAAGAGAAGTGTTCATTTTTAGGAGAGTCCTAGAGAATCAACACTTGACACTTCTTCTCCCTCATCAGATTAGCCACAACAAGTTATTGAGTTAGAGACATCTTCTTCTTCTTTGAGTTTAAATAGTGAGGACAGTGATGTAGAGTCATCCACCTCTAGTCAGTCAGAGGATGAGGAGTTAGCACCTGAGTCACCCACTTCTGGGCCACTTCAGGCTAGATAGACACTTGAGAGTGCTAACACTTGGGTAGGAGATCCCATAGATGATAGACATACTAAGGGGGATTCTCAAAGAGATCCACATGCCTTCTTTGCTTTAGTTTCAGATCCACAAACTTTTTTAGAGGCATTGGGGGTACCTAAGTGGGATAGTGCTATGGAGAAAAAATATTCTTCCTCAATCAAAAATCACACTTGGGACTTGACTTCACTTCCTAAGGGAAGAAAGATGGTTTGATGTAGGTGGATATATCAGACCAAGTTTGTAGCAGATGGGTCAGTTGATAAGTACAAGGTGCAATTGGTCACCAAGGGTTTCTCACAGGTGGCAGGCATTAACTACTTAGAGACCTTTACACCCACTATAAAGATGACTTCTATCTGACTCACCTTGGATATTACCATAGAACATGGTTGGGATGTGCATCAAATGGATGTGAAGAGTGCCTTTCTTCATGGAGACCTAGAGGAGGAGATCTACATGGAGCAGCCACCAGGATTTGTTCAAGATTCTTCCTTAGTATGCAGAATTAGGAAATCTATCTATGGCCTTGAATAGTCCCCTCAGGCTTGGTATGTCAAGATGGATTCCTTCCTTCTCATAGCAAGTTTCACTAGGTGCCATTCTGATCCGAATGTCTACTTCTTGTGGTTATATGATTCGCTCTTGATTTTGGTTCTATATGTTGATGACATTTTGTTCACCGAGAGTTCTTCATCAGCTATTGCAATGGTGAAGGCATCTCTTCATGATAGATTTGACATGATAGACTTGGGTTTGTTGTACTGCTTCCTTGGCATCAATATCTCACAGCCAGATTTAGGGATTTCTCTTACATAGCCTAAGTATGCTCTTGACTTATTGGCTCAATTTCACATGGCTGATTACAAGCCATCTCTGACTCCCTTTCTATCAGGAGTCAAGATTGAGGCTGATTTTTCTTCACCATTGGTTGATGCCACTCGATATAGACAACTTATTGGTAGTATCATCTACTTGACTCACACCAAGCATGACATATCATATACAGTGGGACTTGTCTCCAGATTCATGCAGGAACCTCATGAGCTGCATTAGAAAGTAGCTAAGAGGATCTTGCATTACATATAGGGTTCACATAGATACAGGATTCATTACAGATTTGGCATAGAGGTTGACTTGGTTGGATATAAAGATTCAGACTGGGCTGGTGATTCATAGACTCACAAGTCCACTTCTAGTTATAATTTCTCTCTAGATCTAGTCCTATCAGTTGGTCTAGCAAGAAACAGAATGATATTGCTATATCATCCACAAAGGTAGAGTATAGGGGAGCTGTTAATGCAACTACTGAGGCTATTTGGCTTCAGGGGATACTTTCTAAGTTTAGCATTCCTATCAAGTAGCCCACCATCATTTATTGTGACAACTAAAGTACCATTCAAATTTGTAGGAATCTAGTTCAGCACCAGTGGACCAAGCATATAGAGATTCACATTCATTTCATTCAGGAGCTTATTCATAGTCAGGTCATTGACTTGATATTTTGCTAGTCTTTAGAGCAGGTTACAGACATCTTCACCAAACCTTTCACTGAGAGCAAGTTCATATATCTATGAGATCTTCTTAGGGTGCGATCCACATCTACAACAACATCATCTTTAGGGGGGCCCACTAGCCTCTTTTTTCTTTTATGTCTCTCTTTTGGGGGGAAGTTTTTTCTTATGGGTTTTCTCCTTTTCTCTATCTTATGGGAGATTGCATTTGTACATGGGTACCTCATCAAGCCTAGTTTCCAAGACCCATCTTATATTTCCACACTTCCCACCTAAGCTATGCTTATGAGGGGTATTAGTGTAGGTTTTTATTTATTCCTATTTATTAATTAGGTAAATTGTATTTCTTGTGCATACATGGAGATTTCCTACATTTTTCGGATAGGCTAGCTTATGTGGAGGTGTGTGTCATAAATGTGTCATAGGTGTCATAAGAATGTCATAAGTAACTCCCTTGATGGGAGTTACTTCTCTATTCTTAGCACCTTGTCACCACCTTTCATGGAGGAGTTACTTTTTTTTCTTGGGGTGCCTTGTCCACCTTTTGTGGAGGAGTTACTTACATACTCTCCTATATGTATTCCTCACTTTGGCCATATCATGCTAATCAGATTTTGGTTTTCTCCATTTTGTCTTGTGCAATTTATCTTCTTGTGTTATTTTCAAATTGCTTTAGCATCTATGTGGTGTACACTTGCTTCATCTCATGTGACCACATCTCCATTGCACTCGCATTATCCAGATTCTAGCAACAACTCTGATAGCATTGTAAGGACCATGGAAATAATATGCCACAAGTAGTAGTGTGCATGATATGGATTATGATATTAGATATAATATATCACATAGTTAGGTAATTTTAGACACCAAAGTTTGATATGATCCTTGTTTGTACACTTGATTTCAATTTAATTTACATATATGGAATCTTATTGTGAATGGGGAACTTATTGGAAATTTTATCTTGGTATTACTCTCTATTTTCTACTTTATTTTATTTGGTTTTATTCTACTTAATCTTTATTCACTCTTTTTGGGTTTGACACTAGGATCCCTGGTTCATTATATTTCATCTTTGTTACTTTGATATGGTTTGAAAAGTGATCATAAACTCAAACTACACTAGTTACCAAAAGGGTCTAATTTTTATAGCCATGTCTTAGCATGACTTATAGGTATCTTTCAAGTTTGGCACCATTTATGTCAATTTATTTTATATTTTTTGGTCTTGTTGGGTATATTGTGCATGTCAATGGTTCCATTAATAAAATTTTATAGCACTATATATACAAATTATGTAATAACATTCTAATAAAAATATTTCACTAAAATATAAGGAATGTATAGATAAAATAGACATATTACTAACTAATATTTTTATTTAACATAGATATTAATATTTATAAATGAATAAATCCATTTTCACACATCAATTGAATGTTTTTACCAAAATGAGGATGTAGGAAAATTTTCATTTAAACTTGTGTTCACATGATTTGGTAAACAAGCACTTTCATGGGATAAATATGTGTGGTTTTATCCCTTTTTAGAGTATTAGAATGTAATAAATTCTCAACTATATACTGTAGATAAGTTTAATTTAGTCTAACCTAAAGAGATAATCAATTTTTTAGGTCACCATGGTGTCATAAATGTTATTAGGGTTTAAAATCAAATATAATAAAACAAAGATCATTGTGTAGGATTGAAGGTGAGTGCACACATAGGAAACATCCATAGGTGAAACTACAAATATTTAAGGCAACATAAACATACATAGTTAACAAGGATATTTACAATAAATCATAAATAGTACTGGTTACTATAGGGATCTTAATTTCACCAGTAACATCAACGTAGGGTTTGACCTATTATTTATTAATTGGAGTGGTTACATAGTATAAAAAGAGTATTTTTAGAAGTGGTGAAAATTTTAATGATAACCAAAACACATAAATAAAATAACTAAATATCTCATTTAGTTATTTTCTAATTTATGATAATCTAAGTGCAACATCATCCACCCTTATGCATGTAAATTTGTATGATTATTTTCATATTTTATATAATCTAAATATTCCCATTTTTTACATCATTTAGATCAAAATAATCCAAAATAAGTGGAAAATTTTTATCTCATTTATCTTCCATTAGGGTTTAACATTTAGATATTATTTATGAATTCCCCTTATTAGGTGTCCTTTGGTGTTAGCATTTCAATTCTTTATATCTCATTCTTAAAAATACTAAGGTTGTATGGTTTTGATTGTGTTAGGGTTAGATCTTGTGATTGTGTTAATTTCAATCTTAGGATTTTTAAATATTTACATTTTCATACATTATTTTAACCCTATTATTTATCATCCTATACATTCCTTATTTTATACCCATGTTATGCCTTATGATTATACTAATGAGTGGAAAAAATAGATGTAGATATTAATGCTTATGTGACTAATGATAATGTTTATGTGAATTATGATTAAGATCTTGTGAATTATGGTAATGATAATTATGATTATAATTATGTGCATGATGATGTTGAGGATCGGTATGCTAGCAATATATATTTTTAAAATGGTAGTGAATGATAATTAGGTCAAAATAATATTATAATCCAAGAGATAATTTATCCTTACCCTTTCATAGAACTTTAAATTAGTAATAAGGTATACTAATAATAAATTAATAAATAATAAACTAACATAATTATTGATACTTGTTACAAATTATTCCAAGATAATTAAAATAATATTAAAAAATATAAAATAGTGAATGCATAATGGAATAATATTACATCAATATAAATCCATGAGAGAATGTAAGATGCATGATTTTTCAAGTGAGGAAACTATTTAAAAAAATAAAACCCACATATATAAATAAGGATTATAAAGTAAAATTATCCATTAACAATCTCAATGGAAAAAAATATATAAAAGAGAGATGTGCCTCAATCCATAAGAGAGAAATCTCAAGATGAAATAGTGTGATATAGTGTGTGCAATGAGAGAGGAAATATATCAATAAATAAATCTAGAGGGAAAGAGGAATTACTTACAAAACATTATTATGTGTTCCAAATGCCCCCAATCCACATAAGGTGATGGGTATGTGTGTGACAAGTGTGGGAGAGTTACATGTAACATGTAACTCCAAGATTCCCTAAATAAATAAAAATGGGGTGCAACACCTCATAAATCTAGGATAAAGTGAATTTATCATAATAATAAATGCAAAAATAAAAATTAATTAGGATTAACATAGACTATATTAACCTAAATAAATATTAATCACTTGAAATATTATTAAACTTAAAACTAACAAAGATCAATGTTGTTTTAGATATAATAAAAAAGTTGGATAGAAGATACAAGTGTTTCTTATCATATTATTATATTTCATGATGTTATTACTTGAAATAATGGTTTTTATAATATGAAATGCAATGAATATTTTATTGATATATAAGTTTATGTTTTTAAAATATATAATGATTTTTTTATTGATATGAAATGTAGTGATGTTTCTATTCCATGCAGTAATTCCTCTATTGATATGAAATTTGATAGTGTTTATAATTTTAATAATTACTATATTAGCATGAAATATGATGTTGTTCCCAAATGCAATTATTATTATATTAAAGTCAAAAAAGTTTCTAAACATAATGATTATTCTATTGATATGGAATGTGTTAATGATTCTAACTGATGAAATGATAGGCATACTTTTGATGAATATTTTATACCCATGCTCAAGATATATGGTGAAATAAAAACTATGAATGAACCTTTCTAATATATAACCATGCCTATTAGCCATATAGTGCCCATGATGCATGGAATGGATGAAATTTTAAAAAAACAAAATTGTTATTTTATCTTTAGAATAAAAGGCATATAATTATAAATTTGATAATTTATTCATACTATGAAAAACTATAATGTGAAGTATACCTAATCATATTTATTTATAAGGATTTATTATTCATACATTTTACTTATTTGATTAACATAGAGATCCTCATACCTACTTCACACACTTTATGTCTTATTTTAAAGAACATTCATGTGATGGAATAGTATTATTAATAAAATTTTATAAAATTTTAAAATGTAAAGCCTCATACTAGTTATCCAATATATTGTGGATGTTATATGTGTATTTTATATGATAAACTAGTTTTTTACACTTGCAAAATATCACTTATGGATCAACTCTTTAGTTCAAGACCTTATTGTTGCCAAAAGACTCGTGTTCAACATCTTAATGTGCCTAAATAATTATCTTATAGTAGAACCTAATATTATGATTACCCAAATAACCTGTAGCCCACATTATGATTAAAACTTGATATATATCCTTCACTTTAAGTTACAATTATTCAACAAATTTATGTTCTCCTAGACAATGCCATCTAGATTAGGACAATAGTGTCAATGCTAGTGTTTTGACCTCACAAATACCCAAATTTTCAAATATTTCAACATGTATGGGTTGTGATATAGTAATAATTTAATCCTTTAGTGATATCATTTCAAAATTTATTATATAAATAATAGTCAAAGACCATTTTTAATAAAGAAGCAATATCAAATAATTCTCAAGCACACATCTATCTAAGATTTCCTCTCAAGCCTAAAAAACTACACTATTCTTCCATATTTCCATATCGATCATAGGATTAGTATTATTATAGTTTTGAATCACCAAAGATAATCCCATCATCATATTTTCTTAGTTAAAATATAGCATATTTTAACTTACACATAACATATTTCATAATTTTTCACACACAAGCCCACATAAGGGGGATAAATACATTAATTTAAGACCCTCTTTAGACTATTTTATATGTAGGTAGTGATAGATAATATAGGTGTATTTAAATTAATATTGAATTTTCTTATCCCAAAAACCCATATTTTACAAGGTGAAAGACCCTTATTAGAGTACCTAGGGTTTTGAGCTACATATTGATATCCATAACCCATGCTCATAATCCAAATAAACAAGTTGAAAGGAAAAAAGGAAACCTAATACGTTTAGATGAAATTTATATAAAATTAATTATACTTAAATATGTACATAAGCATTGGTTTTATTATATAAGCATCGACTTTAGTTTCTTTATTTTGAGAATAATGTCTAGGTTGATAAAGAGATAATTTGTAGAATATGATGAATCATAGCTGAGCATATTCCTAACTATTTTTTCACCCACACTTATAATAATGTATCACATATTTAAATAATAAAAAATTTATTATTTATTTATGTTTAAGTAATGAAATTATTATTTTTACATTGTAATTTATAAATTTAGCATATTTACATAATTTATCACTCTAAGAGAATATATCATGAATTATAATTATTTTATTATTATTATTATTATTATTATTATTAATTACAAAATTGTAAAAAAATGGTGATCCCAACCTCTGAGTCCTCTTTGTGAAACCATATTTTCTCTAAGATACTATTTTTTTATTGTAACATTTTGTATATTTATTTTATTTGATATTTTATTATATTATGGCTAAAAGTTATGTGAATAATAAGGATAATATGAAAACCCATTTTTTGAACACATTTTAAAAATAAATCATAACCTATGAGAAAGAAGAGTCATATATTTTACAATACATAAGTATTTATAAAAATCAATCCTAAATATGACATTCTCATTGCTGCAATAGTAAATCTGAAGCCTTTCCAAAACTAAGTGAATAAAAAAGGCATGTTTTCCAAATTTCATTTCACCACCTAAACTTAAGGTCATCATCCCACTCCTAGTATTTGCCAATGACTTATATTGGATACCTCATTCCAAACTATTAATAACCCACAAAGTAGGACATCACTTCATTGAAATAGTCAACATTTTCCTTCTCCATCTACCACAACACAATTATATATGATTTATCATAATATTCATTTATATAATCATAATAATTTACACCAAGTTCAAAAATATATTATGGATTTCTTGCTAAAATGTAATGATGTGAATGTTTCTTCATGCAAAGAGTTATAACTCAATAAAGTTCCTTTAGTTTACAAATCTCATAATAAAGATACACCTAACATTTGTTGATTTCGAAAAGAGGACAAATTGAAACTCTTGGATACTTATTTAAAAATTCCCATTAGTCAACTCATATTTATTATTAATACCATAAGAAACCTCTAATGGCAAGTCAATTCTATTTTTAAAAATGTTATTATGTAATGTTAATATTAAAAAATTTATGATAAAAGATAAAACTATTGAAAATTTTATATTTGAATATACTTATCTAAAAGATATCATTTTAATGTTGCCTTTTTTTGGGTCATGAGGACCCTTTCAATCATGTAATTTATTATATTCATTCTTTTGGTATTTAGACTAAATATGGTCATTTATTGTTAAAATATTTCCATAAAAGCCTAACCTAAGAAGCTTGGGATTTGTTTTATCTCCTTCCAAATGGTTCCTTATTTAATTTAATGAAATTATAGTACATTTTAATCTTACATTTCAATAACCACAATTTTCCCAAATCAACTTTAGACTATTTTCAAAATTTAAAGCAACATGGTTGAAAAACCTCTTTTGGATTATGTTATCTGATATACTAAGGCCTCATATTCTATAAAATTTAAACCTTTTAATTTTGAATTAAAATTCATATTTAGTAAATGTCTTAATTATATAATTAAATAATAATTATACCTATTTTGATGGCTTATGTCTATATGTGCACAAATATGCATGTGATCTAGTCCACAATAACAAATAATTAAATTCATATTATTTTTGAATCAAAAATTTTGTCAAATATTAATACAATGAATTTTTTTTCCAGAAGTAGATAAAAATTGCATTTTGGTTTCTTATGAGACATATTTGTATAATTCAATTAATAAGGTGGTGAAAATAAATGTATATATTTGTAATAAATACAAATTATTACACATAAATATAACAATATCATACTTTTGATGATGTTATTGGAACATAAAATTATTACATTAAGCACTAATAGGCATTGAGAAATAACACATCTTTTGAATAATTAAAAATATATTTTTGTGCTTATCATCAAATTACAAAACATGATACAAACAATTATAATGCATTACATGAACAAAACCAAAATTAAAAACATGAAGGTATTGTTTGCATAATGTAAAATAATTAAAATATTGTTAATTAAGAAAGTTAGAAAGCATCACCTACATGTAAAAAGTGTTTGTGATCAAATGATTTAATAATTAAAATATTCATGTGTGGAGATTATTTTCAGCATAATCATACTGACTCTACTCAATTGGAAAAGAATTGTGATATAAACATGTTGTCATAAATGGGGTATAATATCAAAAAATTACATCATGACATTGGAAAGATTCTTTGGGATACATCATATTACCAATTGCATATGATCTCAGGGTTGTCCTTGAAAAGGTTTCAATCATGACACATTCATATAAACATGAATCTACATTAGGAATATGATAGTTATACCAAATTTAGGCCATAATTGATCCCAATAAATAATTCATTACATTTTATCATAAAGAAAACTCAATTCATATACCACATGATGGTTATATAGATAAACTAGTGGGTAGAGAATAAAATCATGTTATGTATCTATATGAATCCAAGAGATTTGATATAGATGAATATTATTCACATGATTAGATATAATAATAAAAATTCAAAAAAAATATAAAAATAAATAAAATACAAAAAAATAAAAATAAATAAAAAATACAAAAATATTTAACATTCACATGTTCACTAGTTTTTTGAATATGTTCTTTAATTTATGTTAGTAGATAACATATAATTTAATTTATATACACATGAATGTTTCATGGGTAATTGTGTGTGATACATGCATAGATTATATCCATGATATATGAATGTACATATGTTGAACATTTATTCTACTCACATGACACACTATGCTAGGGGCATTTTATTCTATTAATCATGATTGATATAGGTTTTAATTTTTTATGATCACTTTACTTTATCATGATGAGACTATATACTAATTATTACACATAATTATACTCATTTTTACATCTTATACAATGTATTTTATACACTGTGCTACATTACATTTTTCTAAAATATGTATGTAAGGAATGTATACACATAATATTTTCAAACTTTATGAATTACTGATGATTTCTCTCTTGCAAAAACCCATCGAGTCTCAATATCTCTAAGTGCATGCCTTAAGGGGTTCACTGGTAATGGGGTGGGTAGACAATTAGTGGTTTATATGGTTTTTTTCCCTTTACTACCACTTGTTATCTACACAACCATCTCCTAAAAACATTCCCCTAAGCTTTGCCTCATATATTTTACCCTCCTCTTGTCATTTTTTTCATTCATTAACCCTTCCCTAGCCTAAACTCATTTTTGATGGTTTATGATATAATATTGGTCCCACCTAACCTATACTCTAATTGAAAATACTCATTTAGGGTCTCGGTCATCTCTTGGTTGACCTAGACTAGGACCTAATTTTATTTTGTCAATAGTGATATAGAGTTAATTGGGCCTACCCTATTCTCTAAAATTTTAGAAAGGAATAGGGTTAGATTCATCTACACACACACACACACACACACACACACTCATTTTGTCATTTATTAAATAAAATATAAGAAAGATACATATATTATGCATATGATTATCCACCATTCTACTTAAGGAGCATAGCTTAGGATTTCATAATTTATTTGGAGATATGGATCTTATCTTATAGATAAGTATTCTGGATGCATATATAGGTTATTTATCCTAGAGATTACTTATCATTTTTATACGGCTTAGTGGGTTCATCTTCCAAGTTAAGTATTCATAGCTTTATTCCAACTTTGTAAGAGTATATAAATTATCATTTGTAATTCTCTCCCATACATTAGGATTTTGTATACATTTATGTGAGTATATATCTTCTATGCATGTTTAATTTTTATGTTTATTACCACCACTTTATGCCACAAGATTTGATGAGCACTAGATTAGAATTTACTTTGATTTTGTCATTTATACCTAGTGCATATGAAAACATAGGATCTAGTTGTAGACATCCAATTCTTAACACCATTTGTGTTGAAATTATCAATCTTACTCAAATTGCACTCAAATGCACATTTTAGGTCAAAATCCATAAATCATCCTAAATGGTTCAAACTTATCATTTACAAGTGCCATTTTAAGTCAAAATATCCCTAAATAGGGAAATCCATTTTATGGTCTAGTTAACTTTGATCAGATCATTTTGAGTCAAAATGACCATTTTGCCATTTAGTACTCTAGATCACTCTTGTCTTCTAATTCATTAGTACACATCATGTACCTTTATTATTTACTATTGATAACATCCTAAATGGGAATATAGTTCCAACACATCTAAAATCACCTTCTAGTTCTTATTCAATTAAATTACGACCCAGTAATATGATTTTTTGACCATTTTGATTAGTTGACAATCAATTTTCAAATAATTGCACAAATGTTGATTAACCTTGCTTAAGGCTAATTAATCCAAATTAAGGGATTATGTGGATTTTCCATGAGAGTTGTTGAATATTTCTTTTTGAAAATTGATTCTTATTATCTACATCACCTAGTGACATCATCTATGGGGTGGCATCCATCAAGCCATAAGTGCATAAATTATCAGGATTGTGGGTCACCCATGCCTATTTAATGCCTCCCATGCATCTTCAATGCCCTTCTTCCAAGGTCATCTTGAGGATAATTATCAATTTAATTCCAACTATTAGGATTATCCTCAACCACACATCTCAATCTTGAGATGGATGGTTCAGGTTGATCTTGACCAATCTCAGAAATATGTAAATAGAGAGGCCATAGACATCATTTCTAAGCTATTTTGGTGCAAGGTTATTATGCTCAAATATCTTCAAATCTTGAAAATTGAAAATTTATAATGTTAAATTATTTTTACAGAGATTTATTGATACGTTAGTTTAGTGATTCCACATCAAGAGCCTAGGTTTTGTGGAGTGTTCTAGAGGCATTAGAGTAGATTACCACTATTGTTGATAAAGACAAAGATGCTTGATTAAGGGAGAACATGTTTTAGATCCACATGGGCATGGTGAATCCATTTGGGAAGGTAATATAGTGTTGCTTTCTTTCATTTGTTTCTTGTTATCCTTTGTAATTCCGATAGCAATAGATAATCTTGGTTATTTATTTAATTATGCATGTTTCATTGTTTATGGACTAATGCTTGACTAACTTGCTTTGTAATCCTCTCTACATCTTGTCATACCTAGTGGCACAAGATTCATCCTACTCCTAAATGAGATCCTTTTGTAACCTTAAAAAACTTATTTGAGATTTTAAAACTCTTGCAAATGGGTTTTCTAACTTTATATTGTTGTTTTTGGTTGCCATAGTTTTTACATAGTAATTGACATCAAAAAAAATACTGACATCAATTATTTGGATTAACTGACATTGATCAATAGAACTGACATCAGTCAGATATCAATTGGGTGTAACCAATGTTGATGGTATTGATCGATGTTGGTCACTATGTTTTTTCCCAAAACATAGACTTGAGACCTACTTTTTCAAATTTTCTTGTTTCAAATTCAAAAGGGCTTCAAAGCTAAAGGACGTGCTAATAATTTTGTTATAAGATCAAGTTTAAAATTTGCTTAAAACATGTTTAAATCACTTTTGCATGATTAAAATTTTATTAATAACTTTGTTTTAGATGTTTAACAAAGAATTTAAGTGTTTCTGGTGAATGTTTTCAATGTTACAACTAAGACCAAGGGGTCAAATGAACACCACTAAACATTTCATTTGGGTTTAAAATTGAACACACTTGTTAATTTTTGTTTTAAATAGTTAATTAGATTAATCTTGTTTATAAAAAAGAGAAATGTTGCATGTATGCTCTTTATTTATCCCCTATAGGGAACCCTTGGAATCAAAAGTCCCATTCCTATTGCAAATATCCTATTCCAAGGCTTAGAAAGAATGTCACATAAATCACTCCCCAAAAAATTGCTAAGCTTTGGGTGATCTTGAAAATGACCCTAAAGTCTTTCTATTTTCATGCTTTCTTTATTTTTATGCAACTTGGCTTGCGAGGGGGACTTCATCACCTCCCATGAGTTCTTTAGGGAATATTTGATTGGGGGATTCATCTCCCATCATTAACTTCATTTGACTCCTTTGGAGTTATACACAAGACATAATGGCACTTTGGACATTACATTGCATTGAGCGAACAACATGATGTAGTGGTTGCAAAAAAGACTAGACCTTTTTGCAACAAGCTAAGTGAAACAAACCCCAAATTTTGTTATAGGATCAAGTTTAAAATTTGCTTAAAACATGTTTAAATCACTTTTGCATGATAAAAATTTTATTAATAAATTTGTTTTGGATATTTAACAAAGAATTTAAGTGTTTTTGGTGAATGTTTTCAATGTTACAACTAAGACCAAGGGGTCAAATGAACACCACCAAACATTTCATTTGGGCTTAAAATTGAACACACTTGTCAATTTTTGTTTGAAATAGTTAATTAGATTAATCTTGTTTAGAAAATAGAGAAATGTTACATGTATGCTCTTCATTTATCCCCTATAAGGAACCCTTGGAATCAAAAGTACCATTCCTATTGCAAATATCCTAGTCCAAGGCTTAGAAAGAATGTTGCATAAATCACTCCCCAAAAACTTGCTAAACTTTGGGTGATCTTGAAAATGACCCTAAAGTCTTTCTATTTTCATGCTTTCTTTATTTTTATGCAACTTGGCTCGTGAGGGGGCCTTCATCACCTCCCATGAGTTATTTAGGGAATATTTGATTGGGGGTTTCATCTCCCATCATTAACTTCATTTGACTCCTTTGGAGTTATACAAGATATGTAATGGCACTTTGGACATTACATTACATTGAGTGAACAACATGATGTAGTGGTTTCAAAAAAGACTAGACCTTTTTGCAACAAGCTAAGTGAAACAAACCCCAAATCCATGCTTTTATTTTGATTTTTTTGTCACGAAATTCATTGTGCAATTGATTCCCCTAGAATTATCAAAAATTGATAGTTTAGTTAACCCTACATGCCATACCCTTGCTAAGATTTGGACAATTATACTTAGTACATTTTGGTCATTATTTTTTTGGTATGATTTGAGGTCAAAAATTATTTTTTTGTTCATAGGCCATGTCAAAATCATGTATTTAAGTTAATAAGGGTAGTGTTATACTACCCAAATCATGTCAAATCTTTTTTTCCTTTGAGTTTTTAAAACATAACGATTGATCGCATTATTCAAGTATGCTTACACTATTAGGCTGCTCAATTTATTTCAATATTTATTTACCATTATATCAAAACCATTTATTTTAAACTATTTTGTATATACCATTTGGACCTTTGTCTTGTGCTGTCATGCTATCTGATCTTGTCTAGCTTGTTTGGTCCAATCCTAGTCTTTAACATTGTATTTTCAATTAGTATTGTCAAGTTTGAATCTAAACATTGATTGATTTATTTTTAGGCCTTAATTCATGATCCAAAACTCAAAATATTTGGTTGAAAGATAATTCAAGAAACAAAAACAAGATAATTCAAATAATGCTATCTCTGAGAAGAGATGTTTTATTGATCAAATTTGCAGACCCAAACATATGCTTATCTCTAAGAAGAGATGTCTAATTTCCATTTCAGGTTAAATCTTCATTTATACATGTTTTTAAGGTGGGGGGAGGATTTTTAAGGTTACCAATCTCGAGGGAGATGAATTGGTTTGACTTCCATGATTTACAATAATACATAATTCGAGGAATTACTATATTTAAAAACTTACTATTTTTAGACTACACTACTAAAATTAAAATTTGGGGTACTTCCATTGGGATTTCTAGGGTAAAACTTCATTAATCAAATCTCAATGACATCTCACCATGTTATCCTCATCTTTATCTTTCCAATGGTTCAAACGGTGAGCCAATTAGAGCTACGATGTAAAAGTTATGGCTCCCAAAAGTTTTGTCATCAATTGGGGTAGACCCGTCACCTGAATTGTTGCCTGGATAAATTCATGGGGTTGGTACATAGATTTTTTTTTTGGGTTACATATCTTTAGTTAAATTATTACCCAATTTTGATCACTATTGATTGTTTTTTGTTTGAGTGCCTATCCTTATCATTTTTTTTGACTTTGTTTGGGAAAACATAATCTTTCTTCAAAAACCTTTGATGTTAGAAATTTGATGTTAGGTTGTTTTATGCCAAATCTTGGCAAAAACTACTTTTGAGATGCATCTCCACCCCTTAAACCAATTTGAACCAAGTTTTAATGATTTATAATTTGGATAATTTTTTAAGGTTTGTATAACTTTAAGTCTTTTTGTTTTCAGAGCTTTCTTCATTAAATGCAAATATGTCTAGCTACACTTATGGTGTAGTCATGGATAATTCAAATTATGATAGAATAGACACACAAAATGACTTTTATGACTATATTAAAGACCTCTATGGTGACAATATGGTTTTTTAGATATATTTCTATCCACCTCACAAAAATTATTCATGGGAACATAGTCAAGATCCAATGTATGATCTAATTCATGATCAGAAAGATTGGGTTTATCAGAAAGACTTGGATGTTTTGGCTTGTGTAAGTATTCAAAATCCAAAAATTACCAAGATCACCATTTGAGGACCTCCTCCTTTAGTTCACATGAGCAACCAAACTAAGAAGCATTCAGTTGTTACAATTCTTGGCCCATCACCAATTTTTGATGAACCTATTTTTTAAAAACCTACATTTGATGAACTAATTGTTTTTTATCCCTTCTGTAGAGCAAATTTTTACTCTACATTGCATTTAAATTTTTAGTCGAGCACTACAGTTTTGGTCCCCGTATACCTTGGTCATAGTGGTGGAGTTGGGGCAGAGTGTAGGTTCATTTTCCCTCTAAGTGTCCCAAAAGTAGTGGAGGCCACCAAATGTCACTATCCAAGAATAGGTTCCCTTTCTAATCTTTTTTTTCTTTTGTTTCATTTCACCTAAATGTTTGAATTCGAGTGGAAGCTGTGAAGTGTCCCTTTCTGAGACATGAAACTAGCTAGCTGGCATCTTTCGAGCCCCTTTTTATAACTTTCAAGAAGGCCATGAAATGTGCCATGTATCTAGTAGTAGCTAGGCAGAATGCACCCACATCTCATGTCAGCCCCCACATTCTATTTTATTTTTTATCAAAGACTTTCAATGGGCTAAGTAGCAGAGAAAGTGGAAAGCACCAGGGGGCAGTCGTAGAAGGCCCTGAACCACCCTTTTAAAGAAGCAGTAGAAGTCACCACGTCTCAAAATTTGAGAGACTTTGGTTCAATGCCTGAATTCAATACTTCAGTTTAGCATAGAAAGGCATAATTTATTTTTCTCAAGTGTCGTAAAGTGGTGGATGCTGCCAAGTGTCAACCTATGAGTCCCTTCTCACTCCATCCCCTAAAAAAGTGGAAGATGCCACATACCCCTAGTGGGAGAAGCAGAAGATGCCACATATCTTCCCAGAAGCAGTAGAGGTCACCACGTGTCAACTTTCGATAGACCATCTTTGAGTTTCATTATTGAATAAAGATTATGGTGGGCCTCGGGTGTTAATTCAAGAGCCTACCAAAATTGCCAATTGTAACCATCCATAAGAATTTGATATGTGTCCCAAGTGATACTACAGAGCAGAATATAGAGAAGCAGAGAGAGCCGTGTGTCTTCAATGAATCTAGTGGAAAGCACCAAGTGTCATTTTCCAGTGCCTTCTAAGTAACAATAGGATTTTTAGGAAATTGACTAAGTGTCCTCTCCCATTTCAACATAATATAGTATTCTGTGTATCTATTGCCACAAAGTAAAATGGAGGGAAAATTAGCTGGAGTTAATTCAAGTATATGGAATAGTTCCTCGGGTAGATTTTTGGAGCCCCCAAAACATTAAAGGCACTGTCCGTTTGTCCCCTATGAGTGAAGGATGGAGGAGAATTGCATGGGAAAGGAGACGATGGAAGGAGTGATTTGAGGCTATAAAAGAAGAAGAATTGTAAAATCAAAGAGGGGGGGATTTTGTAGTTTCAGACTTTCTAGAATTTTGACCAGTAATATCATTTGCTCTTGTCTTAATTTTCTTGAGTTGTAAATTTGATGTAACTATGCATGTTTTTGTGCCTTTTATATGGCCAAATGAATTAAGAAGATTGAACTCCATGCCTTGGTTGGTGTTATATGTGTCATTTGCAAAGTAGTCTATACTGTAGATTTTTCTATAGTTGTGATTAAGAATGTCATTTGCTTTTGTCTCATTTTCTTGAATTGGAAGGTTTACATAACTGTACATGAATTTTGTGCCTCTTATGTGATTGGAAAATTCTATTAAGAAGATTGAACACTATGCCTTTGTTGACATTCTCTATGTCTCAGTGAAAGAACTCCCTGTTGTGAGCCTCTATTTCTGTTATTTCAACCTTTTACTTTGATCATGCACTTGTCTACTCTTAAATGTAATTGAATATTATAATAGTCTCACTGTGCTTAGGTTAGGATTAGGATTACACTCAGGTGCATCACCATAGTTAGGTTTCAATTCCTACATTTTGGGTTTCTATTTAATCTCCTATCCCTTTTCCCTAACACCCAATACAAAAGAAGAGACTAGCTTCTCTAAAATCTAGAGGTTGTTTCAAGCCGCATTGTCCCACAGTTTAAAACTTTCCATTGTTGATTGGTTAAGATCAAGCACAATTTTAAATCATCAATAGTTTTTGGCACACCTGGTGGGACAAGTCTTGAAGTTTTTTTCAAGACCGCATGAACCAAAGAGCTACAAGGAGTCAAAGCTATGAACCAGTCACCATATCACAATCTGCTACAAATCTAGGTATTATTTTGCCACCTCTGGTAATTAGTCCAAGAAGAAGAGCTAACCAATTTATACCGATACCAAACATGGGAGCCCCTGTACCCCCAAGAAATTATGCAAGCTAGAACATTGGTAGTCCCTTAATCCTCCCAACACTGCCAGCTATTTGGGACCCTATCCCAGTAAATGCTCTAAAAGCTCTACCCAAATTTAGTGGGAAAGACTCAAAAACACCCATGGAACATGTTCAAGATGTATCAGATGTCTATGTCATACATGGTGTCACATAGCAAAATGTGGCCCTAAGGTTATTAGCATCCTCATTCAAAGGGAAGGCTTTAGAATGGTATCGATCTTTGACCCCAAATACCATATCTACATGTGACCAACTTAGAGATCAGTTCTTTGAAAGATTTGTAGAGAAAGGCGATAAGCCTTCTCTATTACAGTAATTAATCACCATTTAAAGGGGACCATAAGAGGAGATGACTGACTTCAACACCAGATTCTAGAAAACTTGGGACAAAATCCCCATTGCAGCTAAACCACCACTTGGTATGGCCATAGTGTTCCATCTCAAAGCTTTAAATTTAGATATATCTATTATGATTTAATCACTGGGAGGACACACCTTGCCAGCAGCTTATGACCTTGTGGTTAGAGATGAGAATCATTTAATTGATGTTGGGAAGTTACCTCTGAGGCCTCCCATGCCTGTACTCCCAAAAATTACCTTGTCCCTACCTCAAAAGGTTCCTAAAGCTGTAAGCCCACCTGTATCTATGTATACTTACCCTCCATTATCTACAAAGCAATTGGTCCCTACTCAGTCATCTGAGATGGATGATATCAAGAGTATGCTAAGAACATTCTCCAATGAGCTAATTAATATAAAGAGGCAATAAAATACTTTCCCTAAGCCTCCTTATCAAGGCTATCAAGGAAATAGGTTTTCATCCCAACCAAACCAATATCAAGGCCCTCCAAGGCAAACCAATCATCAACTAGCAAATCAATTAGTTGTAGTTCCCACACCCTCACAGATCCTTCCTCCCAACTCAAATAGGGAGATGGTTCTAGGTCAGAATAATTATGTGGGTGATACTAATGATTGGTGTTTCCCTTGCAATGATACTCACACCCCTAGAGATTGTCTTAGAGTCAATCTACAACAAAGAGTGGCTAAGTAGAGAAGAATAGATGGTCAGTTTGCCAGTACTAACAATAATCAAGCCTAACAGTCTCTCGGCATGCAAAATTCAATTTTAGTAGCTCAGATGCAAGGAATGTCCTTACAGTAAGAGGAAGAAATAGCCCTGAAACATGCTTTGTTCTCATGGGTTGAGGATGAAGAAATAGTTTTATTGAATGAGGCATCTGCCTCCCAAAGGCCAGTAGTGCAATTTGATTATTACACCAAATCAAAGAGGAGAATGGTGGAGTAACCTGAGACCACAAGCGGTCAGGTCAAGAATGATCCTCCACCTCAATGGCAAAGGAATGCTATCATTAGACAAGAAGTGCCTCAGTCAGTATAAGATCAAGGGATCCCTGTCTAGATTCAAGAAAGAATGCAGTATCCCTATTACCAAAAAACTCAGTCCTTAAGACCAATCAATGTAATAGACCAATTAAAGAGGACTCCAACACAAGTGCCAATATGGGATATTTTGGCTATTCCTAAACAAAAGACACTACTTCAAGAAGCTCTGCAAGGGCAAGTAGGGCTTGAAGGTGTTGTATCCAAGGAAGGACCTGCTATAAAGGAGAAACTCAAAGATACAGGTCCTCCAATGACAACAACCTTCATGAACAATGTAGTACAAGTAAGTAAATCCAAGCTAGAGCCTTTCTATTTAACTCTGATAGTTGGAAAGAAACTCCTGCATAATGCATTGATAGATTCAAGAGCTAGTACAAATGTGATGCCCAAACAAATAGATGATGCCTTGAAAATTAAATATGAACCCCTTGCAAAGGGAGTTATGCAGCTAGATGGTAAAATAATGTAAACCATAGGGAGAATTAAACAACTCCCCCTATAGTTATACACATGTCCCAACATAATTGTCAACCAGGATATAGTTGTCATAGATATACCTCCCATCTTTGGTTTATGTTTATCTAGAGACTTTACAGCAAAAATAGGAGGGTATATGTCTCTTGACTAGTCCCACCTCATCCTGAGAACCAGATACGATTCAAAGATGAAAATTTTATCTGAACCACTATCCAAAGACCACATCACCAATGAACCAAAAATAAGATTAGAAGTAGATCATGCCATGTTGAATAAAGATGAAATAAATTTTTTTGAAGAACTAGGAGACTGGACTGAGCATGATCAAGAAGAAGAAAACAACCAGTTGTTGGCTATGATGCATAGTGACCCGTATGGGAACTATGACTCTACTAGTTTGGGAATGTATGTCATTTTTGATGAGGATCAGGTGATCCCAAATGTTATAAAGGGCACCTAATGCTCAATATTTAGAGGTCTGGACTTTGAATTTTGATGGGGCTAAAAATAAACATGGTGCTAGAGTAGGAATTTGTCTTACTGCTCCAAATGGTGATAAAATTTTAAGGGCTATCTGATTCTAATTTGCTTGCACCAATAATGATGTAGAATATGAATCTTTAGTACATGGGCTCCTATTAGCCAAAAAAAAGGGGATAAATAACCTAAAAGTAAAAGGAGATTCATAATTAGTAGTAAATCAAATTAGGGAAAAGGTAGTAGCCAAAAATGTGAGAATGAGATCCTATAGGCATAGGATTTGGGATTTGATAGAAGATTTTAAAGATTTTAATATTGAGATAATCCCTAGAAGTCAAAACTCTGAGGCTGATAAGATGGCTCAGATTGGCTTACAGTTTAACCTAGCAACTGGCCTATTGGTTAACAATGAGTCAGTAAAGGTTATAATGAGACCGACCATCCCAGACAATGTGAAAATTGGCAAGTGTTTGAAAATGATGCTTAAGTAGTATCTTTCTTACAAAAATCAGATGAGTTTGTAGGTTAGTTTCAAACTAAAATTGAAGAGGCATATGGTGATCAGATTATACAATTGAGGACTAATAAGCTCCCTAAGGGATTGATCACCTTAGAAAACTCGTTTGACCTAGAGGATGTAAGCTTGGAAAAGAAAAGGTTCAAGGTAGATAAAGTAGACTATTCTGAGGTAGAGGTGAGTGATAGAAAGGGCTAAAATTTGGAAATTCCACAACTCAAGAAGAAAAATAAAGACTAATCAAATTGTGCCAGAGATATGACAGAGTCATAGCTTGGAGCTATGAAGACTTTCATGGATACAACAAAGACATTATCCATCACACAATAGAATTGACTAAGGGATCCAAGCCCATCAGATAGAAATAGAGGCCACTAAATCCTAGGATTGAGCCTCTAATGGTAGATTAGTTATAAAAACTTTTAGACTCTAAAATAATATTTCCAATCAAGCACTCGACCTGGGTATCAAACCTAGTCCCAGATAGGAAAAATAATGGAGATGTAAGACTATGTGTAGATTTTAGAGATATAAATAGAGCATCTCTAAAATACCACTATCCCTTGCCCTCCATGGAACAAATTTTTCAAACTGTGGCTGGGTCAGAGAGGTTTTCTTTACTTGATGGTTTCTCTGGGTATAATCAGATTTGGCTAGCTAAGGAAGACCATTACAAAACTACTTTCACTACCAAATGGGGAACATTTGCCTATATGAAGATGCCATTTGGCTTATCAAATGTAGGAGCCACCTTTCAATGAGCTATGGATATAGCCTTTGGTGAGCTTATAAATAAGGTCATTCTGGTCTATCTCGATGACCTCACTATTTTCTCAAAAAATGCTGACGATCATTTTGATCATTTAGAGTCTATCTTCAAGAAATGTTAAGATTTTGGGATATCATTGAATCCCAAGAAGTGTATTTTTGTTGTACCTCAGGGTAAACTATTGGGGTACATAGTATCTAAGGAAGGGTTTTCAATAGATCCTGAGAGAATTACATCTATAATAAACCTACCTCTTTTGGTGAATAAAAAGGCAGTCCAGTCCTTTTTAAGAAAGAGCAATTTTGTCAGTAAATTCATATCTAATTTTGTAGGCTTGGTTAGACCAATGACACTCTTGCTAAAAAAGGACCTAGTCTTCAAGTGGACTACAAAAGGAAGGCAATCTTTTGAGGGGGTCAAGCAGGCTATCTCAGCAACCCTAGTGCTCAAGAACCCAAATTTTTCCAAGCCCTTCGTAATGTATGTCTATGGAAGGGAGTCAATTATTGCTGCTATCTTGACTCAAAATAACAATAGGCTAGAGGGGGAGCACCCAATAGCCTTTTTGTCAATAACTCTAAGAGATTATGAGACTAGGTATAATTTTGTGGAAAGACAAGCCTATGCCATGGTAAAATCCCTCAAGAAATTTAGGTATTTGATATTAGGGAACAAAAATTTGATACTTTTAGCTCGCCTAAGTATCAGGGAATACATCATGGAGGGGGAAATTATTGAGAAAAGAGCCAATTGGATCACTAAGATCCTTGAATATGATGTAGAGGTCAGACCCACCAAGCTAGTTAGGGGCAGGGGTCTGTGCCAATATATAACCCAAGAGCTTGAAAAGATGTTACCTGAGGAAGCATGTTTTGAAGGAGAGATGGAGACAGTGCTAAAATTATAAGAGGTTGATCAGGAATCCTAGGTCACAAGCAGGATTCAATTTATGAAAAATGGGGTTTATCTGAGAGAACTCCCTCAACATAAGAGGAGATATTATAGGATACAGGGAGTTCATTTTGTTGTAATTGAATAAGTCCTTTTCAGAAGAAATTCTGATGGAAAATTGTTAAGATGTGTAAAATAGGTTGAAGCCTAAAGAACACTACATGAAATGCATCATGGAATATCAGAGGGTCATTTTTCTACAAAGACCACATCCATAAAGATAAATGAGGTAGGGTATTTCTGGCCTACTTTATTTATAGATTGTTATCAACTGGTTGGGAAATGTCAATCCTGCCAGTATTATATGGGGATGAGGAGGAACACAGCCATGCCACTTATTCCTATAGTTGTGGATGAACCTTTTTCTCAATGGGGTCTTGACTTCATTAGAATGATAAATCTAGTGTCCAGCATGGGTCATAAATGGATATTAACCACCATAGACTATTTCACTAGATCGATCGAGGCAATCCCACTTAAAGAAGCAATAGAGAATGTGATCCTAGATTTTCTAGGGGTATCACTAAGCACTTTAGAGCTCCTCACACCATCATTTCAGATAATGCTAAGGCATTCTTGGGGTCTAAAATATCAAACTTTGCCTTGAGAACTGGAATATATCTAAAAACCTCAACTAACTATTAACCTCAAGGTAATGGTCTGGCAAAATCAACCAACAAGAACCTTATAATACTAATCAAAAGAATAGGGGCTGATCATCACAAAGAGTGGCATAAAGTGCTTAATCTAGTGCTATGGGCTGATAAAATCAAACCCAAGCAAGTGATCAAAATGTCTCCATATGAACTGGTATATGGAAAGTCTATTGTGATTCCCCTAAGCTTGGAAATCCTTGCTCTTTAGCTGATCAAACAAATTGAGATTGAAGAAAATGTCCCCATGCAGGTCAGACTCATGGAACTTTTAGAAGTTCAGGAAAAGAGGGATATAGCCCATGATTCATTGATCAAGCATCAGGGAATGGTTAAGAACTATTTTGATAAAAGGACTTTGAATCATATTTTTGAGGTAGGCTTGATTGTTTTAAAATGGGATGCACGGGCTGCCAAGCTGGGTCAGCATACCAAATTCGAAGCACTATGGACTGGTCCATATAGAATTTGTGCATGCAAGCAAAATAATTCTTTTAGGCTAGAGTCAATGGAAGGAGAACCTGAAGAGATTCCTGTAAATGGAATCTATTTAAAACATTTCCATTAACATGGGTCTCTAATGTATTATAGTTAATTAATTTCCCTTTCTCACATTGTTTTTCCATTGTTTTCCTGATTTGATTTTAAATAAGTGTTTTAAACATATGTTGATGGCTCTTTTGAAGCTGTAATTTTCACAATTTTGATCTAGTAGGAGGTGGAGTTTTCTTTTTGAGTAGGCTCAAAAGTCTTGAGCATCACTAGTAATTGTAGAGTAAATTTTTATTCTACATTGCATTTAAATTTTTAGTCACACACTGCAGTTTTTGTCCCCATATACCTTGGTCATAGTGGCAGAGTTGGGGTAGAGCATGGGTTCATTTTCCCTCTAAGTGTCCTACAAGCAGTGGAGGCTACCAAATGTCATCATCTGAATATGAGTCCCTTTTCTACTCTTTTGTTTCTTTCATTTCATTTCACCTAAATGATTGAATTTGAGTGGAAGCTACTGAGTGTCACTTTTCGAGACATGGAGCTCGCCAGCTAGAGTCTTCCGAGGCCCTTTTTGTAACTTTTAGGAAGGCTGCAAAATGTGCCATGTATCTAGTAGCAGCTAGGTAGAACACACCCGCATCTCATGTTGGCCCCTTCATTCTATTCTATTTTTTGGCAAAGAATTTCAATGGGATAAGTAGCAAAGAAAGTGGAATCATTATAGTTTAATTTCATTCTAGTCTATACTGTAGATTTTTCTATAGTTGTGATTAAGAATGTCATTTGCTTTTGTCTCATTTTCTTGAATTGGAAGGTTTACATAACTGTACATGAATTTTGTGCCTCTTATGTGATTGGAAAATTCTATTAAGAAGATTGAACACTATGCCTTTGTTGACATTCTCTATGTCTCAGTGAAAGAAATCCCTGTTGTGAGCCTCTATTTCTATTATTTTGACCTTTTACATTGATCATGCACTTGTCTGCTCTTAAATGTAATTGAATCCTATAATAGTCTCACTGTGCCTAGGTTAGGATTAGGATTACACTCAGGTGCATTGCCATAGCTAGGTTTCAATTCCTACATTTTGCATTTTTGTTTAATCTCCTATCCCTTTTCCCCAACACCCAATATAAAAGAAGAGACTAGCTTCTCTAAAATCTGGAAGTTTTTTGAAGCCGCATTGTCCCATAGTTTGAAACTTCCCATTGTTATTTGGTTAATATCAAGCACAATTTTAAATCATCAACACCTTCTTCAATAGTATAATATTTGGAGAGTCCATTATTAAACCAAAAACCATTATTCTCGCTAAACCAAATGTTCCCCACTTTAGAATTTTTTTGTTGATCTTTGTGCCTAAACAAGAATCATTAATTTTTCAAAAGACATCTAATGAGGATCAAAATGTGTTAAAAGTTGATCTTTTGCAACCAATTATGAACCAAAACCACTATGTTATTATTGAAACACCCATTTATGATAAGATAAATTATGATAAATTACCTATTCATATGTTACCTATTTTTAAAGAGCCTCATCTTCTTAAAAATCTAGTCTTGATAGAGTTGTCTCTTGATCTTTTCCCACTCATTGAGGAGCCTCACTTTGATAGACATGATTTTTTTGAGACATCCCTTGAGTATATCCCTCTTTTTGAGGGGCTTCACTTAGACAAGTCAGTCTATGTTGAACCCTTCCAAGATGAATCAGTTTTTATTGATCCTATTATGCCATCATAGGCCATTACTTGTCAAAACTCCAACATTTAATAGAACATTATCAAAACAACCATATTAGATGAAGAATCAATATTAGAGTTAGGTTCCATTTTTAGACCAATATTGGTATTAGCATTGGAAATAGAAACAACATCAATTGTGACATTATATTCAAAGTCCTTTGCTTTGGAATCAGAGTTAAAAATAGATTATAGTATTTGTTGTTACAACATTAGTTACAATTACCTTGCAGATCAATTTGAATATATTTGTGCTCCTACTATGGTTTTTCAGGATGATTGCTTCAACATCAACATAGTTTACCCTAGTATCTTCTATGAGGATTTTTATACCTTTTAGCATCCCATTATTACCACCCAACATAGCCATTATATTGACATTCCATCTCCCACAAGTATTGATTGGGATTGATAGAATCACACTTTGTTAAACTGCATCCATGGAGACATAATAGTTGAAGAAGAGCAAAGAGGCCAAGAAAATATTCATGAAGTATAAGAACACTCTCTTAGTGACACCTTTTTGAAGGTGCTAAGGGATAAGCATAGATCAAACTCAACATCTTTTAGTGACACTTTGTTGAAGGCACTAAAAGACAATCAAAGTCAAATGTTAACATCTCTTTGTGAAACCTTGGCAGAGGCACTATGGGATGATTAGAACAAATTCATTGGTGAAAATCTCATTGAGGCACCAATAGATGACCACAAAAATTATTCGTTATTTATTGAAGATAATATCAAAGATCAAATCAAAATAACTTCTAGTATACAACCTAATCAGATGGTGGCTGCTCTCAAGATCAAGCAATAGATTAATCTGATGGTCCTATCAAGAGCATCTTCAAATGTATTCAACCCCACCACAACCAAAATTATGTAAAATTTGGCATTAGTAACATTACATGTCACTAAAAATCCTAATCTCTATTTGGTTCCCCACCATTATACATTCCATTATCACCCACCTATTTATTAACCACTTATCTCATTTATCCTACCATTATTTACCATCACTAGTAGCACTTTCCTTTATCAAGTCTATAAGGATAGCTTATATTGATGTTTGAAGGAAGTAGAATCAACAATCTATGAAGATCATGAACACATTATTGAGATATAGATTAGTAATAAGTAGTAAACAGAGTAGTTGTTTTAAAAGGGTGTTGGATAGAAACTTATATAGCTAATCATTTTTTTGTTATCTCACATATTGACTAGGAGTTGTATCTCCTTATCAATAGGAGAAATAAAACCATTTTTCATCTACCATTCAATAATTTTCCATTACCATGCCTTGTCTCTTCAGGAAAACCTTATAGACCCTTTTTAGGAATTATTATACCATTGAGATCCATGAACCATGCCTTTTGAACTACATTAACTTAAGGTCCTTTAGGACTATGTAAGTAACACTCAATTTTTATTGAGGTCACCTCAGTCCCCCTTTCTATAAGCTCTCACCATTGTGCAAACAAACTAAGCTAACATTCTCACCATTTTGTAAGCAAGCTAAGTGAATCATTACTTGGGGGTAATTTTATCACCACTATATCCAATTTAATTTCAACCATTTCATTATACCATATCCATTCCTATCTTGGTCAGAGCCTATTTTTAGTCATCCTACCTATTCTTCTTTTGATCTTTATTCATTTCATTCTTTTCACACCTTTTGTGGGGGGATTATTATCAAGTTTAAACAATCAATCCAATCTATGTTTATAACGATAGTCTATGAAAGTATTGTGACAGTTGATCTAGCAAGATATCTTTCATCCTATATTTATGTTATTTTATTTGAGCTTGATTGTAACCACCTATGGGCAAATTAGTGTTTCACCAATCTTGTTACTAATTATAACCACATATGGGAAAATTAGTATCATTAACCTATCTCATTATATCTTAGTTATAACTGTCTATGGGCAAACTAGGGTCAACACTTGTTTACCATGCATTGCCACATCACCTTGCCTTCACTATTTTCATTTGACTAGATATTTTATAGATTTGAGAACTTGTTGAGACCTGGTTGGTTTTTCCCCAAATTTTATGTGGATATAATTAACTATAACTTGAGGTTATTCTATGACTCTTTAGGTCATGATCAATTCATGTTAATTTCACCTTAATCCCCCTTTCCATATGCTCTCACCATTTTGTGAGAAGCTATTAAAAAAGAACACTCTCACCATTTTGAAAGCAAATATTAAGTTTGAACACTCTCTTAGTTTTATGAGCAACTATTAAGTTTGAATTCTCTTTCCATTTTACTAGCACAAAAACACTAGTTCATTTCATCTTATTCCATGTACTTACCATTTTCCAAGATCATTATTTCTCATCTCATTATCTTCTTATTTTCCAAACCATTCTCATTTGTTTATTGTATCTTCCATATTCTACTATAACATTAACAATGATGTTCTGATCATCATTTTCCTTCTATCCCATTTCTTGGGAGAGCTACATTTAGCCTGAAGTTCATGTTGGAACTTGCATCCATGGAACTATGTAGGTATCATCCACTTGTCTTATACATCTGGAGTCAGCTCGATCAACCCCTTCCTTTTCTTATCTTCCCCCATTTATTCTATCATTATTCTTTGTAATGATGTGGTGGAAAGTAACGCCTCTACCGCACATGCATTAACATTTATCTTTAAACCATACTAACTTTTTTTTTGTTTATGTGTGTTTATTTGAGTTTTCTTAGTGTTTTGTTGTGTTTTCTTGGTGTTTTGTTTTGTTTTCTTGATGTTTTGTTGTGATTTCACACCACTCCTTTTATTTCTTCTCCTTATTTCTTTTTTTATTACTTCTTATATATTCTTGGTCTTGTGTTTTTTCTATTTATTTTTACTTATCTCTTTTGTGTTTTACAACATCTTGATGATTCACATGGATCTCAATTGTTTATATCTTGATCCTATGTTATTACATTGTTATTGGACCATTTTTTGTTTATTTGATTGTTGTTAGTGTCTTATTTTTCTATTTGATTTTTCTTCTCTTTTATGTTCAAGAATCTCTTGATGGTCCACATGAATCTTGATTATTCATCTCCTAGTCTCATGTCATTAAGATGTTCTTGCCTTTTTAAAACATGTTTGTTCTTACTTCAGATCATATCTTGATTTCAAATTAGGTTAATTTATGTTTATATTTTTCTTTGTCTTTTCCTTTTTTAATTAAATGTAAATCATTGTAACTCTAGTTTTGGTCATTGTTTTACCATTATCCTTAGTTATAAGTATTCAAATTTAAACTTGCTCACTGTAACTAAAATCTTATGTCATTCTAAGTTATTCATACTTATGATGGCTAATTTAATTTTCTATAGCAAGTACTTTGTGATCAGGTCTCAAGGTCTTAATGTCAACATCAACTCTAATGAATGATTCTCAAAAACACTTTGCAAAAATTAGCTCATGATGTGGAATTAGGCTTCTAGGTAGCATGCATTTTAGTACTCAATTTTATGCCTAGATGTGCATATCTTTGAATACATTGTGATTCTAATCAATTTTCAATAATTTTCATCATTACTTATTCCATTCTCTCCTAAACTTGGGTGAACTACATTGGCCTAAAGTTCATGATGGAACATGAGTCCATGGAACTATGTAGGTAGTTCTCAATTTTTATTGAGGTCAGCTTGGATATCACCATTCTTCTTTTCATCTCTTTCATCACTTTTTGCATTCTCATATGCTTGGTTTTATATGGATTTCTAATCCATTACAACATCACATGTCCATTTGTACCCACTCACTTTAACCTATCTTTTGGGTTATATCCTTGAGCTATTTTGCTTTCCATTTGCCCATGCTGGGTCACAACATTTGAAAAATGTCTAAATTAAATCAGATCTACAAGGTTAAAACATTCTTTATTCTTTGTCAATGATCAAAATTTGCCCTCCTAGGGCAAAACTATTTTATTATGATCACATCTACTCCAATAGATCACTTATTATTATATTCTCTTTGGAGAACTCATTCTAGTGGTGCTTCCCTTCTCGAAGTAGAGCATTCTCCCATTTCCTCTAATTCTAAGCTCTCCACATTAAAGCCCATGATGGTGATTTTTTAGTGTGCAACTTATCTCAAGATTTATCAGTGTCATAATCATGTATCTTGTACTCTTAAATTAGGTACATTTAAAATGTGTCCTTTACATTTATGGATTGTATCTTTCCCATTCCCCCCATCTCTAGGGCCTATTATACCTCTAAATATATTTTTATCATTAATGGTAACCACATTTGCAAGCATCAGCTCATCTGGATGTGATCTTTTCCCTGGGTTAATCTCTCACTTTATATCTCTTTTCAAGAGTTCATCCTTCTCTTTCATCCTAGTATGTCCTCTCAAATGGGAATCATGGGTCTATTCTAATTTCTTCTTGATAAATATTTTCTTAAAAAGATGTTACTTCACCTGAATGTGTCGCTACACCTTATCAAATAGGATAAAAAAGTAGGCATCCAATTCTTAACACCATTTGTGTTGAAATTGTCAATCTTACTCGAATTGCAATCAAATGCACATTTTAGGTCAAAATCCATAAAGCATACTAAATGGTTTGAACTTTTCATTTACAAATGTTATTTTAAGTCAAAGTATCCCTAAATAGGGCAATGCATTTTATGGGCCAACTAACTTTGATCTGATCATTTTGAGTCAAAATGACCATTTTGCCATTTAGTGCTCTAGATCACTCTTTTCTTCTAATTAATTAGTACACATCATGTACCTTTGTTATTTGTTATTTGTTATTGGCAACATCCTAAATGGGAATATGGTTTCAATGCATCTAGCATCAACTTATAATTATTCTCAAGTTAAATTACAACCCAATAATATGACTTTCTGACCATTTTGATTAGTTGAGGGTCAATTTTTAAACAATTGCACAAATGTTGATTAAACTTGCTTAAGGCTAATCAATCCAAATCAAGGGCTTAAGTGGATTTTCAATGAGAATTGTTGAATATTTATTTTTGAAAATTGATTCTTATTATCTACAACACCTAGTGACATCATCTCTGGGGTGGAATCCATCAAGCCATAAGTGCATAAAATATCATGATTATGGGTCACTCATGCGTATTTAATGCCTCCCATGCCTCTTCAATGGCCCTTCTTCCAAGGTCATCTTGAGGATAATTATGGATTTAATTCCAAATATGAGTATTATCCTCAACCACACATCTCAATCTTGAGATGGATGATTTAGGTTGATCTTGACCAATCTCAAAAATATATTAATAGAGAGACCATGGATATCATTTCTAAGTTAATTGGGTTCAAGGTTATTATCCTCAAATAACTTCAAAGTTTGAACATTAAAAAATTATAATGCTAAATTATTTCTACAAAGCTTCATTGATAGGCTAGTTTAGTAATTCCACATCAAGACCCTATGTTTTTTGGAGTGTTCTTGAGGCATTGGAGGAGCTTACCACCATTTTTGACAAAGACAAGGATGCTTGATAAAGGGAGAACATGTTTTTGAGCCACATGGGCATGGTGAATCCATTTGGGAAGGTAATATGGTAATGCTTTCTTTCATTTTTTTTTATCCTTTATAATTCCTATATGAATAAATAGGCTTGGTTAATTATTTAGTTATGCATGTTTCATTATTTATGGACTAATGATTGAATAACTTGCTTTGTAATACTCTCTATACTAGTTAGGGTTATTACATAGTTTTTATTGATTGGAGGCTTTGTAACCCTCCCTAGTGAATTTACTATTGTAATAAATCCATGGATAAGTTTAGTGGATCCATATTGATCATGACCTAAAAAATTAGAACCATGGGAGAAGAAGGGACCATAGGTGGATGGGCCATGGGAAAAAAGGAGGAGCCTTCTTACTTGGGAAACCTATGGGAAGAGGAATAGTTAGCATAAGAATGGTCATAAGGTGATCCTAAGGATTTTAGTGGAGGATGAAATAATGATCAATGTGATGGGTACTGCACTAGTGCCACAAATAATATACTTCTCCATATTTGGGAATATACTTAGGTAATAACTTGGGAGGATGTATAGCCTTTTATATAAGCTGAGGAAGGGTCATATGAATTGTGTCAATATATTATTGAAGATTTTGATAATGGGTTGAGGAATGATTATCTATGTTGTGGAAGACATAGATATTCCTATTGGTAGACTTTGTGGGTTTACTAATAGAGGGATTAGAAGCAAAATCTAGGGAAGACTAGTATAACTCATAGTCTCTATTATAGTGACCAAAAACTCTATGAATGTCATCGTAAGGCTGATCAACCCATTATGTACGAAGGGGATCAAGTTATGGTAAAGTAATAAGGACATTTCCAAGGGGAAATGGGGCTAGTGGAGATATTGGGAAAGGCTCATCTAAAGGAAAAAAACATAATATGATATAGGATGAGGCTCAGATAAAGGTAGAATGGGAGTAGAATTTCGAATGTGTTCAACTAAGGGAGTCAAAAGATGCATAAAGGATTTAAGTATGGTAGTAATAATTTGAAGGGGAATAAATCTATAGGGATATTAATATCTATAAAAATGATAGGGACCAATCATATCATGATCCATAAGTATGTTCCTAAGAGGTTCTTTAGAAAAAGGAGGTGTGTCATGTGAACGTAAAATATTTACCCTACAAAAAAGAGGAATAATGATAAAATTAGTAAATATATAAGATGTAATATGATAATATGAATGAAAATACTAAAATAAATAAAAATGATAGCAAAGGATCTTAGTGTCTCTAGCCTGGACAAGACCTCTTAGAAATGGATCATCTGAAGTATAACCATCATCATAATTGAGTGTATAAATGTTGATGATGCATTTAGGTATGTATTTCTCATCAAAATTTATGTGATTAATAAAATTTTGAGTCTTAGTTAAGACCATGAGTATATCATTGATAGGTGGATAGAAAGAATATGGATTTAAGGATAATGGAAGATGAGCAATGAGATGAGAAGACAAATATAAAGTTTTGATTTTGAGGTTGATTTCATCTAGCTCATCATCATCAGAGTCTAATGGGTTAGGTATTATGTTTATGATGATCTAGGGTGACCATGATAACCTTACATAGATTTCGTAGGAAAACTAAAACTTTGAGATTCCCATAATGGAACACTTGGCAAGGTTTCAATGGTAGGAATTTTGAATACACCATATTCTTAGAATTGTTAAAAATCCTAAGGATTGGTGTCTCCTTGAATACTATAGATAGAACCATTATGGGGAAACTTGACACATTGGTAAGAAGAAGAGGTGCCAACCCTCATGCAATAAATCCAAGGCCTACCCAGTTAGATATTACAAGAAAGGGAAAATTTTAATATCATAACCTTCAATAAAGTACCTACAACCTCATCAATTAAAGCACACTAGACATAGATATCATCAATTTGGATGCTTATAAAGAGTGGTAGATCGTCCACTTGAAGTATAGTCTCATATATGATCATGAAAGCAATAAGAATTTGAGAGAAAGAGAAGTTTCCATTATTTTGTCAATTTGTATAGACATCTCTTCACATTATTACAAGATACTATCTTCTGACCCAGATAAGGTATCTTCATGTCCTACTAGGGGAGGATGAGGGATGTTCATTTAAAATAATAGTTTCATAAGGTGGTTATGATGATGTGGAGAATTCCACCTAAGTTTAAAAAAGGAAATTTCAAATGGGATTTTGGTAATCTCCATGATAGGGTCCCATTCATCATAACCCATGGATGGACTACTGCATAGAGGTACGTAATGTTGGATGATCTCCTGGGAAGGAGGATTAGAAGTGCATGTTAAATTTTATTGATAAGATGTGATCAATTTAGTCTAGGGACAAATCAGTTTATTAGTTTGATAGGATGGGGTAGTTGATTTATGTTTATCTTATGATTGATTTGAAGAAGTGGTATTATAAGGGTAAATAATTTTTTTTATGGTTAGATAGGTTGGGGAAATTGCATAAATAGTATGAGAGGTGTTATCTAATAGAGTTGTTCTAATTGTATTTTGAAAAGAGATAAGTCCTCTTGTCCTAACTCTATTAGGTGAATTAGGGAATAATCTTAGATAACATGAAAAGTTTGAGATGATCAATGCATGTGTGTAGGATTAAAGTTAATGAAAAGAACTACCCTTCACATATTATTCATATTTACCGAATTGTCTTTAGAATTTTGGTCTATAAGACTTTTAGTGATATTGGTAGAAGGAGTAGTCTTATCATTATTATCTTGATGATTAGGAAAAGGGTCTTTGTAGATGGATAGATGAGTATTAGCCTATTTCAAAGCTTGATTTTCATTTTGTGTTTCATGAGATTTGAAGGCAATGTCATAGGATTGTTTTCATTTATGAATGTGGTAATCATGATCAAAATTTGGACCAAGGAGGAAATCCGTATCTAAATTACACAATTGCCTATAAGTCTCATGAGAGTGACCCCAATGAACATGAAACCAAACAAAATTTATTTGGTTCATACCATGATTTCATAGAAAAATTTGGGTTAATTTCTCATGGAAGAGGCTTTGGTAGATGCTTTTATATTTCCACTAAAGATAATGGATTATGAATATTGATGTTGTTTATTTGATAAAATGGAGGATTACATGTTTGGTTTAAAAGGGAAACATGCACTAAAATAGGGTTAAGAGTAATAGCTTGAATATTATGAATGATATCATAGGAATCAATGACACCATCATTGGTAGTGTGATGATTTTTAGTTTTTATGAGCATGTGAGTGCCTAGAGGAGGTTGGGATGGCTCAAATTTATTCATGAGGAAATATTGGCACTTGGATTGGTTAATGGCCTCTTCCAAAATCTATAGAAAGAGATTCCTAACCTGATATTCTAGCTTGAGATACATAGTGTTGGTGAATATATGAAATATATTATCATCTTCCATTTTATGCTCACACTTATTAAACAATGTCTTTCATTGTTTGATGAAAGCTTGTGATGTTTCAATTTTAAGTTTCTTGAAATTAATAAAATGAACCAAGGTATTTCTAAGGATGTCACTTGTTTGAAAATTTTGTACTAGAGAATTAAATATATCTTCCAATAAAGTGATAGAATGATAATTAATTTGATTATACCAATCTAAAGCATCACTAGAGGGGGGTTTCATTAATAGCCTGGTATCAAGAAAAGTGTTTAACTTGTCCCAATATTTGTAGAGATTACTAAACATTATTAAATGTAAGGTATGATTAGTTACCCCATTATAACTAATATTATGTGTGATAAATCTTATATATATTAGTAATTTGAGATGTAATAGGTTCATTTTAGAGATGTTTAATTGTTTTGTTAACAAGAGGTGATTGGGGAATGAGGTTTCCGTGGGAATTCCTAAGGGGGATGGGGGCATTTTGATGTTTTACTCCCCATGGAACTTGATGAGGTTGATTCTAAAGATGAATAAGGTGATTATACATTTTCATCATTTGATTGGAATTATTCGCTTGAAAAGAATTTGTTTGATTAGGAGTTTGTAATAAGAGTTAATGGATTTGATAATTTTTTTGACTATTTTGTGTGGCATGTGAGTCATTAACATTAGTATTAATGGATTGGGTACTACGTGAGTAGTGGCATGCACAAAACTAGTGGCTTGAGATGTATTGGTAGAAAAGGAGGCACTAGTAGCATGATTAACATGTGTAATGAAAGATGAACAAGGAGAAGGATTATAATAAAAATAAGTACTAGTGGTATGATTACCATTGGTATAAAATGGAGAAGTAGTGGAGTTTTTTAGAAGGAGGCATCTTGGAAAAGGTGAACTAGATGTTGAACTTTCCATGTGAGTAGATTTACTTGGCATGGATGTGGAATAACTTAAGGAAGAAAAGATCATAGTATGAGAAGGATTTAAAATATAAAGGATAGGTTGATAAGAAAATAAGATATGACCCTAAAATACATGAAATAATGTGGGAGAAGGTGAATGGGGTTCTTATGTTTGACTGATTATCATGAGATTTTAAATAGTTGAGGGGCCTTTCCCCTATGTTGAGGAGTGTGATTAATGAAGAAAAGAATTTATAGATTATAGTATAATTAATTTTGATTTTTTAAGGATAAAATATGGTTATTAATTGAAGATGAATGAGGATAAGTCCTATAATTTTTAGTGTGAGTGGCCTCATGCACATTACATTCATCTAATGTGGAAGCCACAAGATATTTATGGGGAAACCTATTAAAACTGGTAAAAGTCATAATATATGTTGAGTTAAATAATGTTTTCTCCTCAAATAAGAAGTTTATGATGAAATAAGGAAGCTAAAAGGAAATTATGGTACAAAGATAAAGTCAAAAAATAGGATATAGAGTGGAACTAGTTGATTGTGTTCTGTAACCCAAGGAAGAGAATAAAAAAATAAGGATACATAATCATTCAGATCAACTTTATATTGCATACAAGAAGGATAAACAAATTGATAATGATGAACAATCATGTAGTTAAATTTTGTACTAATGAATAGAGAATAAATAAGGGGATAATAATATATAGTCCTATAGTTCAACTATGTACTACTAGTAAGAAGTTGGAACAGTCTATAAGATAATGTATCAACCAAGATGATAGTGTTATGAAACATGGAAAAAATTTGTAAGATAAGTTGAAGAAATAATGAAAGTAAACACAAAAAATTGGATCAATGCAAATAATCCAATTGGAATACAGATCACAAACCTTACACCAATGTTGGCCAATGTAAGTTTTTCAATACAACAAACAATGATCAAAGAGAAAGTAGCAATTAAAAATAAAACGTTAACTATTTAGTAATCCTAAGTGTTATTAGGTTATAATAAAGTTTAATTTTAGTGGGGTATAAAATTTGGCTAAAATAGGTAACTAGAAAGAAATTTAAGATTGGTTTCAGGACGTTTGCGCTGTAAAGGATATGTATTGGCAATGGTATTGGCTTGGTATTGGGGCCTAACCCTTAACTTCATAATCCCATAGAAATAAGTGTGTTGCGTGATTCTATAATATATAACATTAACCACATATTTATATTTGGCCAAAAAACCAAGTTGGCTTCCCCCCTTGGTAATGAAATCCAAGTAGGTAGACCTTGGGAAGACAATGCTTAATGATTTTTGAATATAGAGTGGTTTGGTAGTGTGTGTAAATGAGTAAAATAGTGTAGATATTATGGTAATTTTAAAAACAACCCAATTAGACTATGTGAGTTAATCTAAGAATGAAAACAACTAAAAATTAAATGTGAATTAATTAATACCAAATATATGTTAATTCCTTGATTGAGAATAGTATAGAGTCAGTTCAGGTGACCTTATATGCAAACAATACAAAATAGACTCAACTTGGTTGTTTTTTTCTACAAAAGAAAGGTCTTTAAGATAAAATTCAAATAGGTTAACTATGTATCTTAGATAGAAGACAAAATATAGAAATAAGTCAACCAAGTTGACCTAGTTAGTTGTAGGGTTAGAGTTTTGTAGACTATAAACTTGTGAAAAATAATATTGAAGGAAGAACCAAAATGACATAGATAAAAAAGAAATGAACCTTGTTGGGATTGAAGGTTATTTAGATTATATTTTTTTATGATGTGGTTCTAATGTTATGCTTTCAAATTCTACCAACTGGTTTGACTAGTTTGACTAAGTATATAAAACCCTATTTGTTAAAGAAGATATAAGTGAACAGAGTCAACCTATTCGATAGTGTTTTATGACATGTATGTTGATAGAAAAAAATATTAGTAAAGGTCAACATTTTATACTATGTATGTTAATCTATAATTGAAGATGAATACTATGTCAAATTGCTTGATCTAGTAACATGTAATTGGCAAAGACCTACATAGATAGAATAGAGTCATTTTGAAAAGACTATGTTAAACCTATGGATAAAAACTTAAAACTATACCAATTGGTTCAATACAGTACTATGAATATAGAAAAATATAAATATGAAGACAAAATTTTTGGTGTGAAAGAAAACCTACAAGGATCAAATTCATTTCTAGTTCACTAGAATGTATGCAAAGGGAAATGAAATTAATTTATAAAGCAATCCTACCTCAGAGAAGATAAATTATACTTATAATTATAATTGTTGATACATTATATATTTTGGGTCCTGACTAACATGGATATGCTAGACCTAGCTAGTGTATCTCTTACCAAAATAATATCACTAGGGAGGGTTCTAAATCCTACAGTCAAGCAAAACTATGCAATAAACCTAACTAGGTCCTATGTTTTTATATGCACTAGGTATAAATGACAAAAGCAAAGTAAAGTATAATATAGTTATCACCAAAGTATTTGGAATAAATTGGGGGTAATAAACATAAAAATTAAACATGCATAGAATATATATACTCACATCAATGTATATAAAATCTTAAAGCATGGGAGAGAAGTACAAATGCTAATATATCTACTCTTACAAAAGAAAAACAAAATTAAGAATCTTACCTTTGAAGATGAACACATCTAAAATAAATGTCTCCCTTAGAAAATATGCTTCTTAAGAGTTTGTTGTGGTATGTAATAATAATAAGGATAAGTCATAATTAGGATATACAACCTATCTATACATCTAAAAAAACTATCCATAAGATAAGATACATATTTCCAAAGAATGTATGAAACCCTAAGCTATGATCCTCAAGTAGTATGGTGGATAAGTAGATTTGAAATATATATATCTTCTTATTATCTTATATTTAATAAATTATGAAATGAGTGTGTGTATATATAGTTGATTCTAACCCTAGTTCTTTCCAAAAGTTTATCCGATAGGGTCAGCCCAATCGACTCTATATCATTATTGACCGAATAGAATTAGGTCTTGGTCTAGGTAATATAAGAGCTGACCTAGATCTTAAATGAGTTTTTCTAATTATATTATAGGGTAGATGGGTTTGACATTGTATTTTAAACTTTCAAAAAGGAGTTTAGGCTAGGGAAGGGATAATGAAGTTAAAAAATGATTAGAGGAGGGTGAAAGATAGGAGGAAAAGCTTAGGGGAATGTTTTTATGAGATGGTTATGTATATAAAAAATGTTAATAAAGGGGAAAAAATCATGAGAAGCACCAATGGTCTACCCACCCTTTTCCTAGTACATCTCTTAAGGCATTTACTCAAAGAGATTGAGGCTCGACAGGTTCCTGTAAGAGAGAAAGAATCACTAATTAATAAATTTTGAAAATATTATGTGTATATAGGGACTAGTATGATATGATTATGTTAATTTTTTATATATTTCACTTATTAATATTTTAACATGGCTTACTTGATTGTACTTATTATTTGATATCTTGTCTTTATTGTGAAACATTTGCACATGTTCCTTATTCAAGTTACCCCAATACCCTACATGTTAATTGATTATTTAGTGTGCAGATATTTGAACATGTCCACCCCTTTGAATGTAAAAAATTTTAAAATTCCCTTTATTTTTTGTCTCCTTAGATCCTTTTTATATGACATTGATTACACTTGTTTGTGTGTGTTTTTGATTGTATATTGAGGTTGTGCTTGTTATTTATAGACATTTCCATGATCCAAATCATGCATCTTAGGGCTTGTTATGTTTTAATACTAAATTATTCATTGATACATCTACTTATACATGATACCACTATATGTATCTTTACTACATGATTGATACACATATAACATGATTATCTTATACTTTTGAGATAAGGTGATTGTCACATTGAATTCGCCTCACCTTAAAAGGTGTGGCATATCAGTGGGGGCATGTCATAGAGACATGAATCCACATAAACATTTTTGGTATAATTAGAAGAATTTGATATATTTCACATGATTCAAATACATACTTGGGCCATAATTTTATGCATTTGGCATCAATATTCACAAATTTGGGATAGACTTTTTTAGAGTTAAGATAAATATTATACATGGGGGCATGTCATAGAGACATGAGTCAACATAAACATTTTTGGTATAATTGGAAGAATTAGGCATGGTTTACATGATTCAAATATATACATAGACCATAATTTTATGCATTTGGCATCAATATTCACAAATTTGGGATAGAATTTTTTAGATTTATGATAAATATTATACATAATTTATAGAATAGTCATTGTATTTTGATAATTACTTCAACTTTATACACATCATAGGTTCACATGAAATGAAAATGAACCCAATCACAAATAAATATTTAGATTATATACATATTTATCTATTGACCTTACCAAGATGCACCATTTAAGTCTTTATATGTATGTAATAGTTGGTACCTTTAAGTATATTTATTGAGATTAAACATCACTAATGATTTGACACTATGTATTTTCCCAAGTTGATATGGTTATGACATTTAAATTGGGTGAGAATAAATAGATTATGTATCTATTTGAGATGTTTGATCATGATTAAATTCACTTGATGTATTTTGCATAACTCACCTTTACACAAAATTGGGGGCATGATCACTCTCTAATTCTCTTCTTCACATCTCCAATGTTTAATTGTGAACCTCTCTCTTTATCAAATGATTCAACTAGGAAGCATCATTACCAAATTAAACTACCAAGGAGAACATGGCTACATCAACACACTAGTATACTCCTTCATTAATCTCTTTCAAGCATTTCAATTATTTAAAATTTTAGATTATATGCACTAAATACAATATAACATGATTTTGGTCTTAGGTAACACATAATCAAAAAATTAAAACATGGCTCAAGTTAAATAAAGGTGTGTTATATACACTAAGGTACACATTTATTTTCATTTAATCTAGTAAGTTGATTCTTATGAATTAATAGATCAAGGAAGTGCAGAAGAGAATGTAGATGCTAAATCTATATATTTATATGATAAATTAGTCTCTTACACTTGGAAATATCACTCATGTTTCAACCCTTTAGTTTAGTACCTTCTCACTACCAAAAGGTTCACATTCACCATCTCACTCTAATTACTTATATTATAGTCTAACATTATTTTATGATAACCCAAATCACCTATAAAACCTGATATATATCCTTCACTATCAATTATATATATTCAACAACTTCCTATTCTATTGGGCACTATCATCAATATTAGTGTTTGTACCTCACAAACAATCAAATATTTTAACATGTATGGGTCAGCCAATAGTGTTATTTTAATCCTCCCTTGAGATCATTTCAAAATATGTTGTGTAAATACAATTTAAGTTCCATTCATTATAAATAATCAATATCAAGTAGTTCTCAAGTACACATCTATCTAAAATCACCTCTAAATATTATAAAACTTCCACATTCTTCCCTATTTCTATATCAGTCATATTATTAATACACTTATAGGTTTAAACCATCCAAAGAGTATCCCATGATAAATATTTTCTAGGTTACAAGCTAGGTGACAACATGCACTCGTATATAACATATTACATAACTATTCACACACAAACCCATATAAGGGGGAGAACAACATTGATCTGAGACCCTATTCAGATTAATTGATAATTATGTTGTGCTCATGGAGAGAGGGGTAATTTATGTCATCTTGAATACACTTAAACCCACTAACCCATATTTTTAAAGGTGGCATGGCTTAGTTGGAGTACCTTGAGTTTTGAGATACATGTTGATATACAAAACCTATGTGCATGATCTAAATAGACAATCTACAAGTCAACATGGAAACTTAATATGCATACATGTAATTTATATATAATGAGTTATAATTCAATATAGATATAAGTGTCCATTTCAAGGCAAAAACATCAATGTTAGTGTCCCTATTTTGAAGGTAGTTTCCAATTTGATAGAGAGCTGATTTATAGAATTTGATGAATCACATGTTGATAATCGTCCAAACTATTTCTTCACATACACTTCTTAGATTTACTTGTGTATCATTTAATAAGATAAGTTTTATTCCTTCTTCATGATTAAGCAATCAAATTACTATCCTAGAATTGTAATATATATTTTTAGAATATTTTCATAAATCAATAATATATAAAAATATATTATGAATCTAAATTATTTAATTGGCCTACTTATAGAATATTATTCATCTTAGTTTATTAGGTTATTCTCTTTACCCTTAATTCCAAAAATGGTCAAACATATACCTCATAGGTCTATATTGTTTTTATGAATCTTGAAGAGGCTTTCATATCTCATTTCAACAAGAATATAGGTCTAAAGATAATGTTGGGACATATAAAAAAACTTTGACAAGGCCACAATAAACTCATATAAGATTGAATTTTAAGGTTATAATATACATTGCATTTCTTAATATATCAACCAAATAATTTGGAAAAGTAATTAATATTTGATGGAGGTCTTTTACCTCTACCTACATAAAAATAAGTTTATCATGTTTACATTTTTTTTAGCGACTCTACTTTGATGTTTATGATTGTGTGTCTAATATTTTATGTGTATGAATTTGTGCATATAATTATAAATTTACTAAAAATCAACAACCTAAAGTCTCCTAAGTTATTTTTGACTACAAAGAAGCTACATATATGATAATTAATAAGGAGTCAAATCTCTTGAGTCTTACCTATTCATTTATGGACCGACTTATAAATTTTCATATACTTAATGATAACCCAAACTCTATTTTGTGAAATTTCCTTGATAATAATTTTATCTCATTTAATTCTAATTCACATCACCATGCACATCATTTAACATTAGTGAGGGAAAGATCATTTTATAAATATCATCACATCAATGGACATAAAGATTAAAAAAATTATGCATTCCAACATAGAAGAAAATGAATTTTGATAAGGGAATCATTATATTTTAAAATATAATAACACTCACACAAGGTTAATTTCTCTATCTTCTTATATTTCATAATCTACAAAGTTTGATGTATCTTAGGAAGTTCTTGAAAGTCATACATTTCCATATGAACCTAAAAAGGAGACAACGGTCATTATATCTCTTATAGGAGGTAAACATAAAAAAGGAATCATAATTGATAAAAATATATAATATAATACATAAATAATTTATTTTTTTAAGGAATTAGAACGTGATGAGGGTGAGTTACAACATATAAGCACTTCTGTGAAATTAGTAGGGCACTTTATCACACCAATTTTTTTGGGCCTAAGTTAGTGGAAACATTATTTTTGTAAAGCCTATCATTATAAAATTCAATGCAATACTTGGAAAAAAATAGTTATATAAAATGAAAGAAACATTATATAATATTAAAAATACTATTTAAATAAATTTTCCCGGTGGTTTTCTTACATTTAAAAAATATAGAACATTTAAAAAGTGAAATCTTACTAATATTATAGTTACATATTAAATCACACAAGTATCATTACTAAATAAATATAAATAAAATATAAATTAATGGGATGATAAAAAAAATAGTAATCCCCCTCCACAAAATAACAAAAAATAATAATCTCTAGTTCCTAGTATAAGCTATCACTATGTGTATTATCTCAAATAGGTTTAACACAAGTATATAATGAAAATGTACTCATAAATGTTAAAAAAACATAGTGATAAATATATATCAAAAATACTAACTTACACATAATCTAAATCAATTAAATCAACATAATTATATATACAAAGGTAATTCATTATATATGCATGGTTGGGCAGACAATTTCATCCCGTTTGATTTTTTAGATTATGATAAGATCATTGAGTAATTATAATTAAGTATTAAATTGTGATTCAATGATATATCATTCACACACCGCATATATAAATAATACCATTAAAATATAAAAAACTAATATGCTAATAATAACACATAAATAATGAGTTTTAGATAATATTTTAATATTGAGAAGGACTACTTATAACTACTAAAACTATGTGCCTTTTGGCTTCTTATGACCTCTAGCTCCCTAAGATCTCTTCCAGATAATTCTTCTTCATATTTGGAGTCCCTTGGCACCCCTTCATCCTTGATTTTGTTCCTTCTACGTAGGTGGTGCCTCAATTTTTCACTCCCATTGCTTTGAATATGACAACTAGGGTTTGTGAGTCATTAGTAATTGATATGGGAAATACAATCCCAATATAGGACTATTGAAATAGGAATTTTTGATGGTTGGTTATGTTAAGTTGATCATTTTTTTGGTCCACTCTCTTTTGGTTTCTATTAATCATATTGGTACTACTCTATCAGGTGTTGATTAGTTATGTCCTTCACTCCTTTTGTATCTATTAGGCAGAAATTTGACTCTATTAATACTAAGAATTTTTCTATGGTAAAACATGCTTCAATGGTGCCTTTAGTTATTGACAATTTGGTAAAATCCATCAAAAATGAAGACTGGTTTGCATCTTAGGGTTTGATATGTAAGATCACTAAATTTATTTTAAGTCTCTCGAACCTTCATCAATGGATTATAAAATCATGGTAACCTTTGTTAGAAGAAACTTTTAATATTTATCATTTTAATAGGGGGTTTTACTATTAACTTTTATTAGTTGGATGATAGTAATAAGATGGCTATGGATAGTCACTCATTTTAGGATAATAATCTATTTATTTTGAAACCCTGGAGAGTTTCTTTTGATTTTTTGTGTGAAAATTTTGATATTATACCTATCTGGGTTTAGTTACCTTATTTTTGTCAAATTTTCCCCCAAAAGTCAAATTATCACCCCATCATTTAAAAATTAGAATATCATTCTAGTTTTACTTATGAGATAATGTTGGTATCAAGAGTGCCTTAATATGATGTGTTTTGTGCTTTAATGATTCCCTGTAAGTGTGTTACCTTGGTTTAATTCCTATCTTTAGATATGAGCCATCAAAGATGATCAAGAAATGACTTGAGCAAGCCTAGAACAACTAGACCATCATGGGTTATCATGCATAAATGAATGGGTCAATCCTATTGCATATTTTATAAGTTTACTTAGAAATCCCTTAAGATCAAAAGGTAAGATGGACATGAAGTCCTTCATGCCTAGATCATCCTCTACAAAATTTGTATCCTGATCAGCTTGTTGTCTCAATATATAAAGCTTCAAATTTAATACTATGAAATGGGCATGAATATGTCAAGTTTAAGCTTCATGAACTAGTCATTCAAATTCAAATTTACAAGATCAATGGTTGGCATTTGATTGAATCAAATCTAATGGTGAGTGATGATCTAATAGATATCAATGGGTCCAAGTAAATCAATGGTGTGTATTTTATCATAGATTCTAGATCAATGATGAGCATCAAATTAAAATGTTAACATGAATGTGTCGATGACAAGTGTCAATATCTCAAGTGATTAAACAAATATTTAATAGTGTAAATTGAATGATAAGACTAATGGGCCTAAATAAATTGATAGTGTGTACAAAAACTAATAAGGCAGATCCAATGGTGAGTAATGAGTTAAAAAATTAGTAGATATCAAAGATAAATGGGAAGCTACCAAGTGTCATGAGCATGTTAAGTTAGTATAAGATATAGGGCTTGCATTCATTCATACTGAGAGAGATCAGTGGTGCATGTATAAACTAACAAAGTAGATCCAATGGTGTGCAAACAAGCTGATCAACGACCAGGATTGAAATTTGTGATTAATTGGATCAAAGATCAATGACATATGATCACTGAGTAAGGAAAAGATCAATGGTCAAGATTAAAGGTTGAAATCTAGTTTAAACTAAAGAAAATATCTTAGCCAACTACATAATTAAAACCCTTTTCTCCATTCTTGCATGCTAAAGAATGAACCAATGAGGAATAATTGATGCTAGAACAAGATCAAAATGGTTGGTTAAGTTGTTATAACCATATCAATATTGGGATGATATTAAAAATAATTGACCCAACTATTTTAATTACTTCAATGCTAGAATTTTGCTTGAAAATGACTTATTTCCATCATTTTAACTGTAATGAGCATCATACAAGATAGAAATAGTTTGAAAATGATAGATATAATTGTTATGGCCATTTTATAGAAGTGGTATTAGGAATCATGATCTTTTCTACTTACATCAATGCTATAATGATTAATAATATAACTCATTATGATCCCTTCTCCATCCTTCGATGCATTGATTCCCATCTCTCTCAACCCTTGTGATAAATATAGGCTTCCAAGCCTATAAATAGATCCCTCTCTTTGGCATGACTAGACTCTGCCAAGATTTGTACTATAACACCTATTTGATGCAATAAAAGACTAGATTACTTCATTTTACAAGCTGAGTCAAAGTGTGTCTTATGAATTCATTGATGTGGTTAAGTGAATGTATGTTTTCCTTACCTTTGACTTAGTTTTCTCACCATCATACAGTGTTTTGGTAGTTCTCACAGGTCATTCTAAAGTGCATATATAGTATGTTGGTCAATGTGGAAGTGGACAACTAACCTCCCATGCTAGGTTGATAGCTAGTCTATGCCTCATTATGAAATAATTTTGTGAGGGTTGATAAAATAACTAGTGAAGTGATAGTCTATATTCTTGAATACCTCCTATAGTATATCTTGTGCAAGTATAAGGATTAAAAAAATTGTGCATCACCTCATTCTTACATTTTTTTTGAATTATTGTCAATCTCTCTCACTTTTATAAGAAATATTTAGCTTAGGTATAGTTTAGGTTATATATCCAAAATGAATAAAACCTTATCTAGAGGTCTGACCCAAGTTTAGGTGACCCATAGTCTAGGATCAATCCTAGGTTGGACTAGATTTGAATAAGAAGACCTAGATATTCCCCTTTCCTAGCTAGGGTAAAATCTAGACCACCAATAGTTTATTCATGCCTAGTGACATGCATTATCCTATAGAAACTAAAATTTGGAGCAAAGAAGAAGCATTTTTAGTAGCAAAGGATATCCATCATCATCAAAATCTAAAAATTGTTCAAGTTACCAGACATCATTCTCATGCCAAAGGTTACTATAAGGTTAGCTAGCAAAGGTATTTCCCTTAAATTCATTAAGATACCTATTAATTCATATAAGAGAGTAATATTTAATAATAAAAAACCTTATACTTAGAAGAAATATTTGTCCCCTAGTCATCTTATTACCTTAAGCAGTGTAATCCCCACTACCTAAATGGCCATCAAAAATCAAGTATTTATTACATTCAATAGAGGTAGTTCATTAAACTTAGACTAGTTTGATTATATTCCTATGTTTTCTATTAAAATCATCCCATTATTTAATTTATAACATCGAACAACTGCTATTAAGCACATTGAGGATGTTGCCAACCTTTATTATGTTCACAATGTTGTTCAAGATAATGTGGTTATCAAATTTCTTACTACTCCCTTCAAAGGAAAATCATTGGAGTGGTATAGGAATCCTCCTTTGAATTCCATTAATACTTGGGATTATTTAAGAGTAGCCTTCATCAGACAATTTGATGACAAGTTTGACCACCTATCATTAGTTGAGCAATTGACTAACATTTAGAGAACTCCCCATGAGTTCATATTTGATTTTAACCTTAGATTTGAAAAGATATGGAATAATATTCCTATATTTATTAGACCATCCATTGAATATGCCTTATTTTACTATTTGAGAGCCCTTAATTATGATATTAGTGTGATGATACAATCCATGGGTGGTAATACCTTGCCAAATGCTTATGAGATTTTCGTAAGAGTAGAAAATAATTTGATACAAGTTGGTAAGCTTTCTCCTATGGATTAAATGCCTATAATACTGAAGTTTTAATCTTTTCCACCCCATTAATCCCCTTAATCTCCATCATTATACCCTGTTCCATCTCCTAAGGCTCAAGTTGTAGCCCCTTCTAGTTAGGTTAGTGAGATTGGAGAATTGAAAAGTCTGTTACAATTCTTTGGGAATGAAATAGGTAAACTCAAAAGACAACAATATTAGGGTAAACCTTATAAAAAATATAATCAAACCTCCTATAATTATTTCAGAGATCAAAGGCCTCCTCACCAAGGATTTAGAGAAAATAGACAACCCTACTAAACACAAGGAGCCATAGTTCCATCTAAGCCATATGCAACTCTTGACCCTAATATACCAACAAGTTTAAAATCCATTTTTCCCACACCTCTTCAAAACAATTTGATGCATGACTCAAATTGGTATCCCTCCGACCTCAATGATGTTCAGAACCAAGCCTTGGTATCATAAAACATTATTATGCCACAAATGACATAAGAAGAGTTTTCTCTTTAAGGAGGTCAGTATCAAGAGACAAATTTGGTAACCTAAGGAGGGGAATAATTAGTTCAAGGGAAACATGATTTCATTAATGTATATTGGAAAATGGATGATTATTTTGCATTCAATCATGGTGGTGAGACAAGTAGTTCAAGTGGTCAAGTTACAATTCTAACTAGAGATAAAAAATAGATCCATTAGGATCAAGATGTGAGTGATACTTATAGTACTCATAAGGTTATTTACAAGAGAACCCAAGATCAAATTTATCCCCTTATAACATAGAAAACTTAGATTGTAGAAGATGGTAGGGTCCCTCAAATACTTCTAGCCCATGAACAACCAATGGTTCAAATGGTGTAGCCAAAAGTTTGTGAAGCCTCATTTATCATAATAGATCATACAAATAAATATAATGTTGGCATTAACATGTGGGATTCCCTTGATATTCTAAGGAAAAAAGACATGTTCATCCAAGAGCTTTCATATCTCAAGGTGTCTCTAGAAATAATTGAGAAACAACGTGTTATCTTAGCTAATTCATACCAACCAATGAAGCATCAATTATAATAGGTACACAAAATGTCAAAGGGGGATAAATATAAGGAAATTTTATGTAAAACTCATCTGTTTTACCTCTCTGTGATAGTTGGTGACTACTTAGTTCATAATTGTATGGTAGATAGTGGAGCTAGTAACACTGTCATTCCCAAAAAAATTATATACAAGCTTAGTCTTATCTATAAGACAAATATTAAAGGAGTATTTAAATTGGATGCTTCAACAATAAAGATAGTAGGCATCATCAAGGATTTGAAGTTGATTCTATATTCTTGTCATAATATTACAATTCATTAGGATGTAGTTATGGTGGACTAGCATTCCTACTTTACCATGTGTTTGTCAAGGGACTCTACCTAAAATATTGGAGGATATTTATCATTTGATTGGACATATTTGATGTTTAGGACCGTATATGGTACCAAGGTATCCATACATTTTGAACCTATTTCATTGTTCTATTTTAAACCATACAACAATGAGACTAGGCCAATAAGACAAAAATAAAATCCTATTATTCCTAAGATTGAGCCTCTAATGAGGTCTGAGCTTCATAAAATCACTTACTCAGCTATTATATTTCCAATCAAGCACTCAATTTTGGTGGTAAACCTTATTCCATTATGGAAAAATAATGGTAAAATTAGGTTATATGTTATCTTTTATGACTTAGATAGGGCTTCCCTTAAAGACCACTATCCACTACCATCTATGGAACATATTTTATAATTGGTTACAGGCTCAAAAAGGTTCCCTTTATTGGATGGATATATTGGTTACAATCATATTTTGGTCAAGGAAGAAGACCAATTCAGGATAGCCTTCACCACAAAGTGGGTGACATTTACATATATAAAGATGCTCTTTAGATTATCTAATGCTGGAATAATTTTTTAGAGAACCATGGATATGGAATTATAGGGCTACTTAATTAGTTTGTGCTAGTGTATTTAGATGATATAACAATGTTTTTTAAAAATTCAAGTGAGCACATGGTTCACATTGAGCAAGTATTTGAAAGGTGTATATAATTTGGGGTATCCTTGAACCCCAAAAAGTGTATCTTCTTAGTTAATGACGGTAAGATTCTTGGACATATAGTTTCAAATCATGGTTTAAGTATATATCTTGAAAGAATAAATTCAATCCTTGTAATTTATTTGCCCACACATGAAAGTAATTTTTAAATTTTTTTAGGAGAGATCAATTTTATTAGAAGATACATCTTAAATTTTTCCACTTTAGCTAAGCCACTTACAACCATGCTAAAGAATAATTAAAGCTTCAATTGGTCCAAGGAAGAAGTGAGGAGTTTTGAGGAAACTAAGAAAGACATGGATAGTTCCCCTACACTCATGAACCTATACTTCTCAAAGGATTTCATTTTATACACCTATGCTAACATTGGCACCATTTCAATCATCCTTATGTATCATAAGGCTGAGGTCCCTCAAGCAATTTAGATACTTATTGTCTAACAATAAGATACATTTAATGGTTACAAATCCAAGTGTCAAAGAGTTTCTCTTGAAAAAGGACATAAATGAGAAAAGAGGTAGTTGGCTAAAAAATGTAATGGAGTATGATATGGAGATCAAAGTTAGAAATATGGTCAGAGGCAAGGGACTCTATGAACATCTATCCCAAGACTTACAAGAGGCTAATGAGGTAGTTATGGTGTCAACTGATGAATAAGTTATAGATGATCATACATCACTTTGTAACTGGTATCATGATTTGGTAAAGTATCTTTAGGATGATCTCTATGTATCCCATCTAACTCCTTTAGAAAGAAGATACTTTAGATTGCAATCTATTCCATTTCTTCTTATTGATGGTGTTTTGTTCAAGAAAAATAATAATGGCATGTTTTTAGGATGTTTTAAACAACATCAAAAGGAAAGTATGATTAAAGAGTTTTGCGATGGGCATGTTGGAGGACATTACTCAGAAAGGACTATAGCCCATAAGATCATGAGAGGTGGGTATTATTATCCAAGCTTATTTGGTGATTGTCATGTATGGGTTAGGAAATGCAGGAAATATCTTATGTTTGTTGGAAAGGTGAAACTTGAAACCTTACCTCTCCAAAAAATTATAATGGATAAGCCCTTTTTTCTAATGGGGATTGGACTTATTGGTCTCATTAAACCCATCCAATATCAAGTCATAAATGGATACTAATTGACATAAATTAATTCACTAGATGGACAAAAGTAGTGGCATTAAAGGAGATAAATGAGACCAATGTTATAGATTTCTATGAGGGTTTACTTAATAGGTTTGGATTCCCTTCAACCATCATTAATGAAAATGTTATGGCCTTTGTGGGGTCTAAAATCAGCCAATGGGAAATTCAACATAGTATCTTTCTCAACATTTCATCAAACTACTATACCCAAGGTAATAGCCTTAATGAGTCAACTAATAATAACTGATTGAAGATCCTAATGAGGACCATTGAAGATAATTAGAGGTCATGGCATCTCAAATTGAATTCAACTCTTTGGGCTGATAGGATATTTTATAAAAAGTCAATAGCCAACTCCCCCTACATGTTATTATATGGTAAGGAAGCAAGAATGCTTGTTTATCTTGAATTTATTACCCTAGAACTAGTGCATCAACTTGAGTTGTTAGAGAATGAACCTATGAAAATTAGATATACTAAGCTTATGGAGTTAGAGGAGGAAAGACATCAGTATATGCTAACCATGAAAAGCCATCAAGTAAAGGTAAAGAGAGCTTTTGACAATGGATATTATTCAATAAGTTTCAAAGAAGGAGATTTGGTCCTCAAGTGGGATGAGGACATAGTTAAGCTAGGAAGGCATAATTTTTTTGAATCTCTTTGGAGTGGTCTATACACAATCGCTAGATATAAATCCCATAATACCTTATAACTTACAATTATGGATGGTAAAGAGCTTCTTATCCTAGTCAATGGGGTACACTTGAAACATTGCTATTAAGGAAACTAAGTTCCTTGTACATAGTTAGTTGTTTATCCTTCCTTCAAATGTTGTCCTAACACATTAATTTGTTTGATTTTTTATTTGTTTAGTTAGTCTCCCTATTTTTCTTGTTTTCTTCCATATTTTGGTGGAATTAATTATCTTTTCAAGTCAAAAGAGTTATTTACAACCATTAATCAAACTTGCCATTATTTGTGAGGCCAAAAATCATGAAAATGGTCTATTTCTCAAGCATAGAAGGCATGCTTCCTAGTTGAGTCACAAAAATGTTTTCAATTTTGCCTTCATAGGTAAAATTGTCACCCAATCATTTAAAACTTAGCATATCATGCTAGTTTGCCTTGTGAGCCAAGGTTGGTCTCAAGAGTTCCTTACAATGATTTACTTTTTCCCCTTATGATTCCCTAAAAGTTTGATACCTTGGTGTGATACCTATCTGTAGATATGAGCCTTCGAAGATGATCAAGAAATGACTTAAGCAAGCCTAGAAAAACTAGACCATCATGGGACATCATGTATAAATGAATGAGTCAATCTGATTGCACATTTTATAAGTATTAAAATTTCCCTCCAAGATCAAAAGATTACATGGACATGAAGGCATTCATGCTTAGATCATCCTCTACAAAATTCATATCTTGATGAGTTTGCTATCTCAAGATATAAAGCTTTAAAGTTAATACTACATAATGAAATAGGCATAGGGATGTCAAGTTTAAGCTTCATGAACTAGCCATTCAAATTCAAATATCCAAGATCAATGTTTGGCATTTGATCAGATCAAATCCAATGGTGAATGTTGATCTAAAATATTTCAGTGGGTCTAAGAAAATTAATGGCATGTATTTTATCATAAATTCTAAATCAATGGTGAACATCAAGTCAAAAGGTCATCATAAACATGTCAATGACAAGTTTTAATATCTCAGGTAATTGACTAAAGATATAATAGTGTACATTGACTAACAAGACTAGTCAACCCAAATAGATTGATGGTGCACATGAAAGTTGACAAGGCAGATCCAATAGTGAGTGATGAATCAGTACGTTAGTGAATCTCAAAGATAAATAAGGAGATACCAAGTGTTATGAACACATTAAGCTAGTAGAATATATATGGATTGCATTCATTCATACTGAGAGAGATCAATGGATCATATATAAGCTGGTAAAGAAGATCCAATGATGCATAAGTAATTTGATCAATGGTCATGATTAAAAGTCAATGATTAAGTAGATAAAATATTAATGACATATGATCACTAAGTAAGATCAAGATGGATAGTCAAGATTAAAGGTCAAACCAGAGTAAATATCTTAGCTAACTACATGATTGTGACCCTTTTCTCCATTTTTGCATGCTAAAGAATGAACTAGTGAGGAGAAACGAATGCCAAAATAGGATCAAAATGGATTGGTTCAGCTATTGTAACTATATCAATGTTAAGAGGAGATTACAAAGCATAAATGTAATGGCTTTGATACCAAAATTCTAATTGAAAATGAATTATTTATACCATTGTAACTATAAGATCATTATATAGGCTAAAAATAGGTTGAAAAGGATTGATATAGTTGTTACAGCCATTTTACAAAAGTGGTCTTGGGCATCATAATCTTTTCTAATGGCATCAATGTTAGAATGATTAGAAATCTAAGTCATTATTCTCCCTTCCCATCCTTCTATGTATTGATCCCCGACTCTCTCACCTCTTTTACTATAAATACAAGTTTTTAATCCTACAATAGATCCCTCTCTTTGGAATGAATAAACTCTACCGAGATTTGTATTGTAACACCTATTTGATGTAATAAAAGACTTAATTACTCCATTTTACAAGTTGATTCAAAGTGTGTATTATGAAATCATTGATGTGGTTAAGTGAATGTATGCTTTCCTTTCCTTTGTCTACATTTTCTCACATTAATGTAGTGTTTTGGTAGCTCTCACAGGTCATTATAAAGCGCATATATAATCTATTGGTCAATGTAGAAGTGGATAATTACCTTCTCATGCTAGGTTGATATCTAGTCCATGCCTTTTTATGAAATACTTATGTGAGGATTGATCAAAGAATGAATGAAGTGATCTTCTATAGTCTTGAATGCATCTTATAGTGTGTCTTATGCAAGTATAAGGATCAAAAAGTTTGGTACATCACTTCAATATTACATGTTTTTATGAATTATTTTCAATCTCTCTCCCTTTTCCAAGCAATATTTAGCTTAGGTCTAGTTTAGGTGATAGATCTAGAAGGAAGTAAACCTTCTCTAGAGGTTTGAACCAAGTTTAGGTGACTCATAGCCTAGGGTTAGTCCCATGTTGGACTAGATTTGAGAAAGAGGACCTGAACAATCCCCTTGTCTAGCTAGGGTGCCTTCTAGACCACTAACACTTATCTTATGCTTTAGTTTATGTTGATTCATGCCTTTCAATTATCAAGGGTTCTCTCATAATTTTTTTGATATTTTATGTTCTAACTCCACCTTTTCATGTACTACGTATGCTTATATTTTAGTTTTTTTTATATTTATTTTAGGCTCTTCATGTATATATAGAATTAAGAATAAATGATCAGTGTTGGGATCAATCCATGGACTATGATGGATTACCCTTCAGATATCACAAGTGTTTTATGTAGGGGAATATAGATTAGTCTGTACTACGTATGCTTAGATTTTAGTTTTTTTATATTTATTTTAGGCTCTTCATGTATATATAGAATTAAGAATAAATGATCAGTGTTGGGATCAATCCATGGACTATGATGGATTACCCTTTAGATATCACAAGTTTTTTATGTAGGGGAATATAGAAGGTAACTTCTTCTAGGTGAAAAGATGTGATCCTAACTAATTTTGGTCTTCCCTATTTTCCCTCCTTCTCTAGTAAAACTTGGTTCTACTAGTTCTCCCCAAGTGGATCCTTAGGGTCCTATCTCATATAATATTTGTGTTTAAATGCCAAGTGGGATGACTCTAAAAATAAGCTTGAAAGTGGAAAGCTTGAATTTTATAATGAATGTATGGATTATTATGAGTAAGAAATAAAAGGCTTATAAGATTTTATATAATTCAAGGATGGTTTTGTTGGTACTTTTCAAGATGAGATTCTTGTTTCATCTTTTGAGAATTTTGGGAGAGTGGGTATTGTAGATGAATGGATTGTTCAAAAAAATAAAAAAGGGAGGTTGTCCTTAGCTTCTCCTACCAAGATTCTTTACTCTCACCTCAAAAGAGGAAATTAAAGGCCATGTTTAGATTTCATGGGTTTGCCTATGGGTTGAGCTTTCTACCCTTGGTGGTTCAATGCTAGTTTAATATGGTTTGGTTATTATTGTTCCCTCATGGATTATCATCTGAGGTAATCAATGGTTATTTTGTTTCAAAATTTTTATGGGATAGGGGCCTTTTTACCCTCATTTATCTATAAAAAACTCATAAATAATAAAATCACAAGAGACATGATCACATATCTAGAATATACATCATAAATGCACATAGAAACATAAAATCAAAGATAAAATATAATCAAATGTTTATCATGAAAATATCAAACATAATATTTTAAATATAACTAAAATCACTCAATGATCATCATGTTTTGTGCCTCAACCTAAAAATCATTATTTTCATCACAATCCATAAATATAGGGGCTCTCAAAGAGGAATGCCCCCTATCATCTCAATGAAATCTAGATTGAGACCTACTATGTCTTTATCAATCTTCATATACTTCTAAAATTTCTTATAGACCAAAATTCTCTATAATTACTTTGGTGTTCTCACCTTGTAGTCAAACATACTCCAAAAATATAGTCCATCCTAATTCTATACATAGATATAGCAGAGGTATTTGATGTCTAACTAGCTTAATTTTCAACTCTTGATCTCTTTTCTAAGTTCATGATGCTCACATTTAGAACTAATGTAAGTGTTTATGGCATATGCCACATGATAAATAAAAATAATTGGTCAATGTATGATTTAAATATCATCAACCCTCTCTATAAATCCACCATGTAAATGATAATTCTGAATGTTTCATGTAAGAACCAAAATGAATGATTTAATAACCATATTATAATACTCATTACCTTCATAACACATGATATTTGTAATACATTATAAAATGATAATAAAACTATTAAAATTTTCAAAATTTAAAGTGTAGACATACCTAGACCAACATCAAAGGCATGTGATTGTCTAGTCTCCTATCCATCCTCTCATTTCTCACCCATATCAATGTCAGGTTATGAAAAAGGATATACATCAATTGGATCCACACTAATAGTAAATAATATGAACTAATGTGATTGAGCCCATAACTAGGTTTAATATATAGTATACTTAAATACATCTATGATTACCATTTTTATGTTTTAGTGATTAAAGCACATATTAAAAATATAATAAATAATATGGAATAATGTGACTAATACAATGAATACGTGTAATATATAGTATAATAAATTCACTATTATATATATTCTAATAGATTTATTTTATTTTATCTTCATTTCCTTATAATTAATCAATTCAAAATAAGATAAACAACTAAAGACAATGTTAAATCTTATTATAATGCTCAAAATTCCTAACATAACATATAACCATATTCACATACAAAATTGTGCACAATATTGTATATGAAATTCCAAATAATGATGTCATCCCTAGTGATATAACTCCCCATAGGGAATACTAAACTATGTTGGTCTAAAGGGTTAATCATAAAATCTATACAGTCCTATGTTTATATATATAAATTCATATGCATTTTTTAACATGCATTCATACAATTGATATCATAGTTTATATTTCCATAATAACCATATGAGAAATATATTATGTTCTAAAATTCCTCAAATTTACATAATGAAATGACAAATAGTTTTTCACAAAGTAAATAGGGGTTTCAAAAATCAAACAAAATCATAAACCTATATAACCTGAAGTTATGCACTCTTTAATCCTAGTTTTCAACATATGTAGGTGCAAGGAATAATACAACTAGATAATAATGAGAATCATATTTTTATTTGTTATGGTTTATCCCTCAGCTCTATATATTTGAGTATGGAATCAAATTCCATCCTAAACCTTATAAACCTAAAAACCTATTAATTTTCTAATAAGGGATTTTCCAATTCCACATTTCATATTTTAAATACATCAAACAAAACCTATATCACAAAACCATATCATTCCTTATATATTTGAATTTTATACTCAAAAGTGTGGAATAATAATTCCTTCCTTCTTGTCCAGCTTTTAAAACATTTTTTCCTCCATGGTCTGTTGTGTTGATTATTTTCATGTCTTCTCCTCCTTTTACTCATATTTCATTTCTCTTATTCATACATGTCTTGCATAATCTCACTAATATCCTAAATATCTCCCAACTAACTCTCATGTAACTATAGTTCTTCAATACACGACTCTCCTTGTTCTTTAGTTAAACTTGTAGACCAACCTATACTTCCAAGTATGGTAGCTAAATAATATCCCTTCCTCCTATTTTCAAGGTCAACCCTTACAATGATAGTGATATAAAAAAAAAACTCTAGTTCATTATCATTGAATTTTTTACATATTATTATTATTATTATAACATCATAATAAAAGTGTCATGAAACTTCCATGCAAAAAACTCAGCTTCATCTATTTACCTAAGTATTCAAAAAGAACACATAATCTTTAAATCTTCCAAGCTATGTTTAAGTAAAATTAATTTACATGGGGTCATTTTAATTCTATATGACCTTTTTATTTGTCATAAAAATGATAATCTTATCTAGAACCCATGAAATTAAGAAATAAGACAAGTAACACTTCAACCCACTAATAACCAAAAATTCATTAAAAATTATGTAGCTATAATCAAATGAGACAATCAAATTTTCTAACCTAATCCAATTTATATCTCTATGTATTGTAACTAACCAGTCAAACATGATATATAATAAAATCAACCAAATAAATACAGTTGTACTTCTACCCAACATAATGTTGTGAAAGACATCATAATCTAGTAAATTATTAGCATACATATGCAAATCAAGATTCAAAATATAATCAAAATAATAAGACTTAGAATATAAAAAATCCAATGAAAATATCAATCATTTTCATTCAAAAAAACAATTGTGGTTTTTGCATAGGTTTTTTGGAGCTCTCTCTACCCCCATTATCAGTATCTACAACCCCTCTCTAATGATACTCTCTTTCTAAAATACCTATGAGGGAAGTATAGTCCTGCATCCACCTCATGAAATAAATTGGTAATAAGATTTAATAATAATTAGCATATAATCATAAATAATCTATTAAATTTAATAAACATATAAATAAAATTAGTAAACCTAATCATAAAACATACTAAAAAATGTGTAACAGTTAATAATAAAGATATTGATCACAAAGAAAGTAATGTAACTATCAAATCATATAGTGTATATAAATCCAACTTAGAAATAAACAATATATCTACTAATCATTAACCACATAATCTAGTAATTATTCCTCTGAATAATCTATAGAGGACAGTAGATGTGACATCCTTCCCCCATAAAACTAGCCATTATCCTAATGACACTTATTTCAATAATAGTTCCAAAACAACAACAAAGTTTAGAAAAATATAAAAAATGTGTATAAAAAAATCATGCAAACAAAAAAGGAAAAAACCTCAAGAACTCATAATAGTCCTCCCAGGTAGCACTATCTCAAAATATTAGTCCCATTGTATCTTGCACTATGATACTTCTTTAGTACATAATCTAAGCTTACAACTATCAATTATTCTGATTGGTTCTACTGTGACCACCCATAAATCCTAAAAATGTAACACATTCCAATAAAAATCATGTGTATGATAAGCAATATACTTATTAAGATATGAAACATGAAAAACATTATGCATTTGTGATATATCTAGTGGAAATATAAGCCTATATGATACAAGACTAATGATTTATAGAACCTTAATGGGTCACACATATATAGCTGGTATCTTTGCTTATTTCCAAACTTTATTGCACCCTTTTGGAATTTGACTCATAGAATAACTTTGACTCCAAATGCGACCTACATTTTTGTTCTTTTTAGATCAATATAATGGTTTTTCCTAGCATTAGATTTTTCCAATATCTACCTTATTATTTTCACTTGCTCTTCCATTTCTAGAATCATATCAGATCTAAAGACTATTTTATCTTCTAATTTGTCCCAACTGGTTGGTGTTCTACATGTCCTACCATATAATGCCTCAAAATGAGCCATTTTAATAGATGATCAGTATGAATTATTGTAATCAAACTTAACCAATGATATGTATTCTTCCCATTTGTATTTTTGGTCCATGTAATACATCCTCAAGAGATCCTCTAAGATCTAATTTACTCTCTTTGTTTATCCATCTATTTTATGATGGTAAATTATACTAAAATTCAACTAAGTTCCCAAAACTAAATTCAAAGTTTGTCAAAACCTAGAAGTCATCTTAGGGTCCCTATCTAATATAATATTTTAAGGAAACCCATAAAACCCATACATTTATTTCACAAACATCTTGGCAAACATCAATGCATCATTAGCTATATTACCAAGAATAAAATGAGCTACATTATTCATTTTGTCCACAACTACCACCATCATTTCATGATGGTTATTAGACATATACAAACCTTAGATGAAATCCAAATAAATAATTTGCCACTTCCATTTAGGTATAAAATGTGGATACAATAACCCAACAAGATGTAAATGTTTAGCCTTGAATTGTTGATACTCCAAACATCTAAAGATAAAATAAACTGAATCTTTTTTAATTCCCTTTGAAAAATATAATGGTTTAACTCTAATACTATATTATTCATTCCAAGATGCCCTAAGTTTGAGGCATTGTGAAAAAAATTTAGCACAATATTCCTCAAATTTTATTATCAAGAACATATATCCTAAAATTTTACCTTAAATAGCCATCATTATTAGAGAAAAAACCTTTGTATCTATGATATTGAGAGTTTTAGCCAATGATTTCTTAACCTATTCATAAAATTCATATCTAGGTGAGAATTTTACTACTCACTCTCAAAATGTAATCCTTATTGTATCCAATGTTGTAATGAATCTTGTATGGCTAAGGGCATATGAAACTCTATTCTATTTAACCTTGATGTAATTGATATCAAATTCATAATCTGGTAGAAACTCTAACCACCACATCTGATGATAATTGAAGTTGGGTTGGGTGAAAATATTCTTAAGACCCAAGGTATGAGTATTAAGTTTAAAAGGCTTACCAAAAAAAAATCTTCCAAAATTATAAGTCATGAACTATGGAAAAACTTTTTAGGTCATGAGGAGCATAATTTTAATCAAAATAATTTGGTTTCCTAGATTCATAAGCCAAAAATCATATACTACATGATAAATCCCCTTAATCCATCTCCTAAAGAACTTTTGATAGCTAAAAACTGGCCTTCAAGTCCATAATCTATAATACTAGTGCAAAAGTAAGCCTCTATTTAGAACCTAAAAGGATTCTTCACACTTATCTAACCACACAAAGCACTGATCTTTCCATTAGAGAGGGAAAATTAGGTTAGATATCTTAGATAAATTTGGTACAAACTTCCTATAGTACCCTACTAAACCCATGAAGCTATGCACTTCATTTATATTTTTGGGAGTTGGTCAATCCATTATGGCCCTAATATTAGTTGGATCCACTAAAATTCCACCTAAAAAGATGATGTGTCCCAAGCACTTTAATCATTTAAATAAATCACACTTGGACAACATTCCATAAAGCTTATGATTTTTCAACCATTGCAAAACTATTTATATGTGCTCAATATTATTTTATTTACTTTTGGAATAGATAATAATGTTGTCCAAAAAGACTAACACAAATTGATCAAGATAATCCCTAAACACATTGCTCATGAGATTTATGAATGTTATTTGTGAATTAATTAACTCAAAAGGAATTAATATAAATTTGTATTGCCCATAATGAGTTCTGAAAGTTATTTTTGGAATATCTTCATCTCAAATTTTCAATTGATGGTACCCTTCACAAAGATAAATATTTGAAAATATTGTTGTACTATGTATTTAATGTAAAATATAATCAATATGAGTCAAAAAATACTTTTTATTTATCATTTCCTTATTAATAAGGTAGTATTCAATGTACAGGTGAAGGGTTCCATATTTATTATTGAAAAATATTAAATGTGCACCCCATGATAAAACACTTGGGCAAATTAGTCCTTTAGCCAACATCTACTGAAGTTGTGACTTCAACTCAGCTAACTTAATTATTGTCATTATATAGGGTACCTTAGATTATGGTTCTAATGTCATAATGATATCAATTGTGAAATAAAATATCCCTATAAACTCTTATGGAGAAACATCCTAAAATTATTGTAGAAAGGGATAGTCTTACAAGGTGGGTTCATTAATTTCATCAACTTCATCCATTATGAATAGTATTGCTTGACATCCATTACACTAAGCCTTATTCAATTTAATGGCTAAAATTTACCTAAGCTTTAACTCCTAACTTCCTTGGACTTGGATTTAGTTTCCCAAATCATCTAGACATTCAAATTTTTTAAATAAAAAATAAAATTTGGTTTCATTCCTAGAGATTTAATTCACTCATAGGATCACATCATATGACCCTAGTGGTGTTACATAAAGATTAAAAACTATGGTGAACTTTGGTGATCTAATTTAAACCTCAATTATACATCTATCAACCTTAACCCTAGACTTATTCCCATGCTAAATTAACCATTTATTTTCCAAAACACCAACTTTCCTAGATAATTTACTCAGGATTATAAGAGAAATAAAGTAATCAATAGCTCATGTATCAATCAAAATATTAATTAGATGACAAAATAAAGTAACTAATACTTCAATGGGAGAGTCTTGGAATTCATCTTAGCAATTATTCACTATTGTGTGAATAAGTTGTTGGAATGTTTGTTACTAAGATGAGGATTTGGATGTTTTCCTTTTTTTTTCATCTATTTTCTACCAAGGGAAATCTTTGGCATAATGATATCATACACATGTAAAACATATGCTAAGTGGTCCCTTCCTCTCACCCTAATTTTTACCCTTGAATCCTTCTCTGAAGTTACCTCTTGGTTTCTTGTTCCTAGAAGCATTATTGAATCTTTTATTCTAAGTGTTGAACTAGTTCTTGGAATTACCATTCCATTTCTAGTTATTTTTATTTAAGGGTGTCTTGGAACTATCACAAATTTTCTTGAATGTTTATATGACCTATACTAGTGATTTCAACTTATATTCCTTCTTAACCTCATTTTCAAAGACTTAATACATGGTGGATGGTACATGTATATCAACTTCACACCTTACTTTGGTTTTTAGGCCCATAATGAATTTCTTAATTAAAAAATGTTCATAATTTTGATACTAAAGAACATATTTTTAGAGATTTGTAAAATACTTATTGTATTCATTAATAGATAAATATCCTTACCTCAAATTCTATAAATCTATCAATTTTTGGTCAAAATAAAGCTGAGGTAACCACCATGCTCTAAAAAGAGTCACATATTTCTCCCATGTGGTGGTATTATAATCCAAATTCATCTCAATATTCTTATTGACCCATTAAGTTGATGCTTCACCAACTAGTTGTTAAATTCCCCACATATCCTTAGTCAACTCAAATTAATTTCTCATCTCAAAATATTTTTCCATCTCTATGAGCCAAGTTTCATCTCCATTACCCAAAACTGTGCCATCAAAATTAGGTGGATTAAATTTCTTCATGTCATATACAAGTTTTGCAACTACTTGAGCTCTAGCCACTTGATGAACTTCCTCATTCCCTTGCTCCTAAGGCACTTCATATTTTATTTTTACTCTTATTTTTATTTATGTCCATGTAATTCTTGATCTATAGTTGTTATCCTATCTCTAGTCTCATTCATAACAATGAGAATCTAGTCAAGTTGTGTAGCTTATTCTACTATTAGCTAATTAGGATCAACTACAGGGTTTCATTAGAATGTCCTTCACTAACATATTTTCCTCATGTCATTCTCATCACTAAAACTAGGAGAATAAATTCACATTAGTGGACTCATTAGGTATGAGAGCTAAACCTTTAGCTATCATACCATAATTTTAGACCCCCTAGGCTAACCATTAATTATACCATATTTTTTTATCAGATGAAATTTACTTATGAAATTATTTATAGTGATCTTATTTATCATCACATACAAACTAAATGTATTTAAAGCATCAAATGTTATAAAAAATTTAACCCACTTGATAAAAACCCAATCCATCTAGTGTTCAAACAATCAACTTAAATTACATGTTGAAACATGCTAAATAATCAAGTACAATCAATATATCAAGTATACAAAATACTGATAAAACTAAAAAATCTATCATGAATAATCTTACATCCTCTACTATTAATAAACCTAAAATAGTTTACAAGATATATAACCACTATTATTATGAATATCCATCAAATAATATATTACAAGATCAAATACATAAGACAAGGAGTACAAAAATACCAATGAGATTCTCAAATAACACCATGATTTATCTCATATCTTGAGTATAATCCCCAAATGATTGAATTAATTGATATAAAAAGATCATCATCTTAGTGATTTACCTCTAACCACATACCAATAGTTTCCCACACATCTCCCCACTGGGAATGGCTTACCCTTCATGAAAGGGAACATAAGAACAATGCAAATAGAAATAAATCAACTAGAAAACACGTGTACTAACACTGTTACATGCAAAAATAAAATAGACTATGGAATCTAATCCTATATCTAATGAAATCAATATACACATGTAAATTATAAGTATAATGAAATGACAATGTCTCAACTATAACATTACTTTAGTAAAACATTTCATTATAGAATTCATATTTAATATTTTGAGCCATTTTCACTAACACAAAACTCTCTACTACTGAATCATGACTTAACATGATATCAAGGGATAAATATTTGAGTTACCCACTAGAATACTCATGTATGTATCTCTTGTTATCACATAACAGTCTACATATAAAGATTCAAAATTAGAATAAAATAGTTTCATTATGAAATAAATGCCATGAAATAATAAATGATGTAAATAAACATTAATCAAGAATCCCACTGATTCCAATCACTTAAACATCAAAATGGTAATAATAGATTTATATAAGACCTATATTTTAATACATATGTCTATTAGACTATAACAAGAATCAAGCTATTTTGTGTTTTTATTCCTAACATATATTTAAAAAACCAATCTTACATATATTTATATAACCAATGTCAATACACAATCAATTTGAATAATTCAAGAATCTCACTATAAAATAACTCTATAGGTTACCCTCTTCTTAAATCTTAAATCTACTTATATCATCATACACTGATATAGAGGAAATCCATATTTTTTATTTGATCAAGTAAATAAGTAGGTTTTACAAAGATCATGCAACCTAATAGTTAAAAAAGTATAAAATTAAAGTAGATTAAGCCATAAGGGTTGAAAAACATACTATAAATAAAACAAAAGGAATAGTAAAAACTTATATTATTAGACCAAATATAAAAAATAAATAATCTAAATTACTCAAAAAGCACAGTGTCCTCCATGAGTTCCTCGATAGGAGACTTATCCTCCCTGTTATTCTTTGGATTTTCCTTTATAATTTTTGCGTAGGTCCTTTTGCATGGGTCCTTAGTAGTGTCCTTTGGGAATATCATCCTCATTTTCTTTTAGGATTCCTTTTATGTGTTCTTCATAGGAAGGTTAGGTAGAGAAAGGGGTATGGGGGAGGCTTTAGAAGTGTATTTAATCATCATCTTATCATTTATCTACCTCATGGGGGGTCCTTTGCCTCATTTATATGCATAAATTCTTGTAACGCCTTCACAACTTATCTGTTGATTGAGTTCTATTCATTTATTAAGGTACCTAGATCAATACCCACTTTATAGAGTTTGTCATTAAATTCTTCCAATTATCTTTTATTTTTCTACATGGGATCTAATAAAATGAGCTTACCATTCCCCAAAGACTCTACCTCATCCACCTATTTAATGAAAATGGGTTTAGCTTTGTTAAAAATGAGATGAAAAGGAATGTCCTTTGTGAAGATTTTTGTATTAGGGATTTTAAGGGGGGACTGGGAGGAGGGTGGGGAAAGCTCAGAGCTAGGTCTTCATTAAGTGAGTCCTCTACCAGATAATACCCCCTCAATGGATTTTCTTTTTCTTTCATAGGCTCCCCATGCTTGAATAAAATAAATATGATCCTTTGATGAATTACGATATTAACATCACTAATTTAGAAGATAAGGGTAATTATCTCAAGGGATTTCAATAGAAAAAGTGTTAATTTAATTATATATCCTTAGAAGTGATTCAATAAAAGGAAATGATGCTAATATATGATCATGAATTCACCTTACAATTTTAATTAATTTATAATATAGAGTCATACATTTGGATAATGCCTCATCAAATCCATCTTTAAGAACCCTTTCTTGTCCATTTTTAGGACCTCATTCATATGAAATAATTTTTGCATCAGATCCAAATTTTTGGATCGATCCTTGAATGCCTTATATCCCTTGCATGAATTCCTTGTAACTTACCCAATGAGTTCCTATGTAACATATATTTTGATGTATCTAATTTTCACCATTCATTTTTTATAGGCTAATATGAAGTGTTTGGAAAGGTTTGTATCATGTCCAATGATTCAATACATGTACTCATTAAGCCCCCCTTATGTAGCTTTCTCCAAACCTTTTTATTAGCCTAAGCCTTCATGCATGAGAGTGAATCTAGGCTATCCTTATCATCTCCCATGCTTCACAAAATAGTGATTAAATTATTTGGGTGATGAGATAATTCTACCTTCTTCAAGTTTTGTATATTATTATTAATGGGTTTGGGGTATAATTTAAATTCACATTCATATATCATGGAATTAAATTTCCATGCATGATGATGATGACTCAATATGAATGATAAGACACTAAAGATGGGATGTTTCACATGTGTTTCCAACTCTATCACTTGATAAGACATGATTTCTTCATTTTGAATGGCTTTGTTGATGTGGGGTGGGATGTAGATACTTTCATGCTAGTTAGATGAAAAGGGGAGACTAACCCCTAAACTAGATAATAAGTCTACCGCCCATTTTCCTCATGGTAAGTATCAATGATAGACATGTTACCTAAGTTTCTAAGTAGTCCCCTAGCATCATAAATTAAGGATTTTATTGTATGAAAGGGAATAGTCTTCCTAGATAGAGCATTAAGAATGTTTAGGGAATCCCCTGATATGATCAATCTACCCACTTTGATTTGACCTACTATATGAATGCACTAAAGTTTTACTTTTTATTCTACCATGTGATTGGTTTGGGTCCTTATAGGACTAGCATATGCAGTCGCCATCTTCATAGACAAGTTTATGATCACCCCTCTACCACTAGGTATATCTACATTACCTTTTGATGCTCCATCAAATTATAGTTACAACCAATCACCCATCAAGGGGTTACACTTAACTTATTTCCTTAGGGTTCCTTTATTTAGAGAGATAACATTCTACTCTAAGTTCCACTTCCTAAAGATAGTCATCTCATCTTCAAAGCCCAAAGTTTTATTTATAGGGGAAATTCTCTCTAGTTCTTGACAATAGCTTGATAGAGATGAAAAAAGATTGCTTTAGTGTTATTATTTTTATTAGAGAATATACCACTATTGTGGACTTTCCAAATAGCCTAGAACTAGTGTGGGAGATCCATGTACCAAAGCAAAGAGAGAGAGGGTAATTTCCAAGGGTGATTACATTGGGTGATGAGATGTAAAATGGTATTTGGTTTGAACTAGGATAGGATAAATTTAGCTAGGAGCCAATCCAAGATACTCAAACAAAAAGGACAAATCAAGAAAAGATGGTAGACTGAGTCTTCCACACTTATACATGGGGTCACTTATCAGGTAGGATGAGGCCTCATTTATAAATCTTTTCCATAGTGATAATTTTATTCTAGACAACCAATTAGAAAAATAAATTTATCTTGGGTGTGATGTGATTGATCTAAATGATCTTCTAATGCTCCCATTATCTTTTCAATCCCATATCAATTAGGTGTCTAGATGAAACCATGTAGTTCCCATGATAATCAACTGACTAAAGGAGATAATCATCTTTAGTGAAGATAGTAATATGGGTTTGACTAAGCAAATAATTGATATCTTGGACAGCTTAATAAGCTTCAACATCATTGATTTTAATGGATAATGCTTTCCAAGTTTTTGAACCATTGATCCATTCCCAATAATCTTTCATCTTTATTGAGCCATATATCCTTAAAGGTCTAGAAAATATTAACCTAATTGACTTGGGAGATGAGGAGAAAGATGGAAATCCAAGAGTCATCCTAGAAGTTGATATTTTCTCCATTTCCAAGTTGCCATCTAGTGTCTTTCCTTAGTAGGTCCCTATAGTTGGTAATAGTTTTATATAAGGTAGATCCATTGGTAGGGCCTTCCTCCCATAAAACATATCTTCCTAATTTCCTTCCACATATTTAACTCTAACAATCCTAGTCCAATATTTATCTTTCATCAAAATTTTCCATCCCATTTTGGCAAGGAGAGCATGATTCATGTTTTTGATCATCTGAGACCAAGCCCCCAATTACCACTTAGAGGCATGATTTTCCATGAAACTAGATGAAATATGAAATGGTTCTCAGTACCTCTCCATAAAAAAATTATTTGAATTTATTCAGTCTTGTTTGGTACTTTTCTAGGAATACATAAGACTGACATGAAATAAATAAGGATACTTTGATTTGAAGATTTAAGTAATTATAATTTGAAATATTGTGTGATTAAATGGCCTTTATAACCCACCAAATTCATATGTATTATATAAATTAGTGGGTTCCAAAATTTAGGAGACATTTTTCCATTAAAGAGGGGTATCCCCAGATAGGTTGAAGGAATTTAGCTCACCTATCACTCCAAAATGGTTAAAAGTTTATTCTCTAGTAGGAATTGGGTGTTGAAAATGAAGACACAAATATTTTTGAAGTTAATTCCTTGATTAGACAATCTCTCATAGTTTCATAGGATGAGCTTGATATGTTGAGCTTATTCTACTGAGGCTTCCTTTAGGAGGAACACATAATCAATGAATTAATCATGAGTAATAGGATTGGTATTATGTGTCACCTTACTACCTTTGATATCCCCTTATAGCTGTGCCTTTTTTAGGCTTCTCCTAATCATTTAAGACAATATAATAAAAATATAGGGAGATAGAGAGTCCCCCTATCTTATCCCTCTAGTAGTAGAAAAATATCCTTTGGGGATGTTGTTTATCAATATAAAAAAATTTGGTATTGATATGTAGTTGAGGATTAATTTTATGACCTTTGCATTAAATCCTAGTCTCTCAATGAATTTGATGAGGAATCTCCATGAGAATAAATCATAATATTTATTCATGTCAAGTTTTACCATCATGCCTTACTTTGATGAATTGTAAATTGACCGAATGGTCTCATATACCATAATGATGTCATCAATAATTTGTCTTCCTAAGAAAAAATCTCCCTATTTTTCATCGATCACTTTATCTATCAGTGGTTGAATTATTTTACAAATAAAACCAAATAAATCTTATATATGATGTTGCATAAACTTATAGGCTGGAAGTAATTAATATTTTTTTACCTACGTTTCTTTGGTATTAAGACCAAAAATGTGTTATTAATTTGTTTTATAATGGATCCTATGCTAAATAATTCATTCACCACTCTTTTAAATTCATAGTGAATGATGTCCTAAAAATTTTGCAAGAAAATTTGGTGGAATCCATTGAGAAATGGGGCCTTGAATCTTTTCATCACAAAAACTAACCCTTTAACTTCTTCAACCGAAGGATATTTAAGGATAGAAACATTATCTGATTGAATAATGACTTTGTTAAAGTTACTCAAAGTATTTTCTTTGATCAAATCATCTAAGGTACCATCTTCCATTAGCAACATTTTGAAAAATTGGATTTTATGATAGTTTATCTTGTCCCCTTCATTACTATGTATACCATTATCCATTTCTATATGGTTGATTTTGTTAGCATTCTTATGTCTCAAATCAAATTAGTGAATGAACCTAGTGTTTTTGTCTCCTTCCTTAAACTAGGTACATCTGGATTTTAGTCACTAGTATTCTTCTTTGTTAGCCTCAAGAATATGAAACTATCTCAAGAGTTTCCTTTCCTTGAGAATTAAGGGATTATTATTTTGCTAATTAGATATTAAATATTCTAGCTTTAGCAGTTCATTTTTTAGAGCCTTTTTATGAATGAAAATATCCCCAAAAACTTCTTTATTCCATTTTTCAAGGTTTTTCTTTACAAAGCTCAAATTTTTAACTAGGCTATACATATCAAAACCTGAGAAAGGTTCTTTCCACCAATCCTTTATGGATGTGGCCAAATCCAAGTGATATAACCACCTACTCTCCAATATGAAAGGAATATTATTTGGTTTATATATCTTTTCACCTTCCAAAATAAGTGTATTATGATCAAAATTGACTCTAAGGAGGGAGGTTAGATAACTAGAAAAATGTAGATCCAAATTAAGAGAAATCATGAATCAATCAAGGTAAACCTAGATAAGATTATCTCTCAGCCTTATATTTGTCTAGGTAAAAGGGTTACCTTTGACCTCCACATTGATTAAACCATCTCTAGTAAGGAAGTCATTTAAGTTGAACATGATTTCCATGAAATCCATTATCTTCCATGTAATCCACTATCCCTTCATTTTTTCCCTCAAGGAGAGAAGAGTATTGAAGTCACCTTCTACAATATAGTTCCAATGTTTTTAGGTTTTTCAAAAGGATAAAATATCTTCCCATATTTTTTCAAAGAATTTTTAAAATTAGGAGCATAAATTTTAGACAAATCCATTCCTCCTTGCTTGATATTTATTTGAAAATTATGGACACCTTTTCATTAGTTTTCATTAATAGGTCACCTTCCAAAATCATTAAGTTCCATAATACCACCAAGCCTTTCGAGATAACCTTGGAATTAGAAGCTACAAAATTGGCCCTTCTCTATATCTTATCAAAACACATCCCATGGCCTCTTTAAAAACTTTAGTTTATTAAATGAGAAAAATTATATGATAATTTATTTTCTTTAGATTTCTAAGGGTCTTCTACTTTTCAAGGTTGTTTAACCCCTTGACATTCTAAGTCAAGAACTTTATTTCCTAATTTTGGCAAGGTGTATTTCAAGGGTTTATTGATAACCCTTACCTATTTCCTTAAATATTTTAATTTTTTGAGCAACCATATAGGTTGAAATACCTTAAGGTTTAGGGATAACACCTACATTAATTTTATTTCTTCATTTCCTAGTCTTAGACTAGGTTGTTAACCCTTCCTCTTAATTTACCTTAGAGTAGGGTGAATTTCTAGTAAAACTATTATGGTCTTAATTTGTGACCATGGAAAGAGCTATTCAAGCTTCTTCCAGCTAAGTCACAATATGGGAATAACCTCAGGATGTGGGTGTCCTATGCTGAGGTTGAGCCTCTAGAAAAGGTTGGCTTTCTTTTGGATCTATCACCTAAACTGACCTTTATCTTGGAAAAGGGAGAGAAATAGACACTAATTGAATGAAAACATGTAAAAATGAGGTAAAAAACCTATGTTTTAAACACTTATTATTACACAATATAGACTATAAGACACTTTCAAAACTATTTAACATCACTTCATTCACTCTTTGATCATCTTCCACATAAGTGTTTCACTAAAAGATAAGGACTAGTTATTAATCGAACATGGGAGGGAAATTGTCCACTTAAAAAATAATCAAAAAACTATATATATGAACTTAAAATGACCTATGAGAGATACCAAAAACTTCATGAAGGTGAGGGGATATAGATAGAGGCAAAGGAAAGAATGGACTCACTTAACCACATTAATGAACTCATACAACACAATTCAATTCAACTTGAAGAATTTAGTCTCTATTATATCAAATAGGTGTTACAGTATAGATTTGGCATAGCCAAAGAATAAGAGTCTCTACTCTAAGAAAGTACCCAAGAGTCCAAAGAGAGGCTAGAATAAAATTTGAGAGAGAGGCCCTTTTTTGGAAGAGAAAGAGAGATTTATATAAAATGGGTAGAGGGAATCAATAAATGAGACCCAACTAATTTTGATCAATTATCATTGATTTGAGGGTACTAAGTCATGATCCATCAAATATGAACAAGTCCCTAAGGACTTTATAGTCTCATTAAGTGACTCACTACCTTTTTCAACCTCTAAAATCTCCACCTTACTTGATCTTAATGTGTTCTTCATGTGATCAGGTAGTTACTTGAGATTGGTTCTTGGTGTCCCTTATGACATTTCTTATATAGCTTCAAATCTGTTATTGCTTCTGAATCCTAAATATAGGTATATTAAAGATGAAAACCAATCACACTATTAGTTTTGTATATCCATGATTGCATTGAATATTTATAAGTTAGGGATTTTGATCATAAACAAGATGTAAAAGCTACATTTGAAATATTTTGAAAGGTTTTCTATAGCTCTAATAGTGTTAGACGAACTTGCAAGGTCTACTCTTAGTAACCTAGATCATGTTTGATCTTGTATTTATGTATTCTACCTATTTAGAGTGGTAAAACCCTTTGTCTAATGTGTCTTCCTTCATGGAATCCTCATGAGATACTTGTTTTATTTAAATGCCTAACCATTACAAGCTTAGATATGTGCTTACATCTCGTGATTTTATGAAGCTTGATCAAATCTACCCAATTGATTCCCATGGGAATCCTCTGGGTTTTACCTTCAATATTGATCATTGATATTTATTTAGGCCTCTAGATCATGCCAATTAACATTTTTATATTCATTCCACAGTCCCTAATTTTGGTCTTCATCTAGTTATCATGCTTATGCTACATAGTATCCTTATTTTCATCCTGAGCTCATTGAATCTTTGACTTTGTTTGCACCGTCAATATCTTAGGCATGAATGAACACATACCATTGATTTTTTTGAGAGTTAACCATGGTCATGACACATATCACTTTTTTATTTATCCTCAATATCATCTGAATAGTTGACCTTTCACTCATTGTTGATTCACACTTGTATGATGGATTGCACACCATTGATCTATTTTGATTTGTTGACCTGTCCTCACATATGCACCATTGATATAAAATTAATTATTGTGATCATGACATTTATAATCTATAAATCCATCCTCAATATACTTAGGATATTTTTAAATTAAATGGTTTCTTTTTGAGGCCTTAATTTTACATCCCCATGCATTTCCTACTCTGCTTTTTGGAAGCTTGTTCCTTGAGATAAAAAACTTGTCAAGGCACCAAATTTGTAGGGGATGATCTTGGGATAAATTACATCATTCTCATGTATTTGTTTGGATCTATTTGACTTCCCAATTACACTTATAAAATGCATATCCAACCATATTCATTTGTTTCTACATGATGTTCCATAATGGTTTGGCTCCCAAAACCAACAAATTCACACTTTAAGCATGCTTAAAGTGTTTCAAAAGATTTTTAAACAACTTGATCTACTAATTGAAGTTTTTATACCCCCATGTGCCATTGGATAACTCTTAAATCAATATTCTACTCATCTTCTTACTCCTACTTTAGACAAATTTTGGTATGTAGGCCAAACTTAGTCAACATCTTTAGTGACTTAGCTAGGAATCATGCCTCCTATGCTTGAGGATTGGATCATTTATAGACTCTATAGTTTATTAATAACCAAAATTCTAGTCCAATTAATTCAATAAACCTTTTGAGTTGAAAATATAACAATTCCACCAAGAAAAGGAAAGAAACATAGAAAATAGGGAAACCTAACCTAACAAATTAAATGTGCAAACAAAGAACTTATTTAGGACAAAAAAAATTAGGCTAATGTGCTAGAACATCACTTAGAGGAAAAAAAGATAAACTAATTATGTATATGAAACTCAAATTCCTTAATTTTTATGTTTCAAATGTATCCCATTAATTGGGATATGAAGCTCCTTGTCATCCATCTTTACAAGTTGGAAGGCATTATGGGATTTACAACTAGAGATTATGTATTGACCACTCAAAATAGAGTCAAAATTTGTATGCCTTCCTAGTTTAGCTCCATCCTCATCCTAATTAAGGATAAAATCTCCTTATTTAAAATATCTTGAAGAAGCTCTTTCTTCTTTAGCATGGCTGGGAGTAGCTTAGCTAAAGTAGTAAAATATGAAATATATATTCTAATGAAATTAAGTTTACTTAATAATCTTTGAAAAGATTTCTTGTGATTGGGTAGGGAAATTTCAAGAATTGTGTCTATACTTTTAGAGTCTATAATCATCCCATGTTTTTAGATCACATGTCCAAGAAGCTTGCCTTCATGAACTAAGAAGACACATTTTTTGGCATTTAGAGATATCCCAAACTATCTACACTTTTCAAATACTTTCTTGAGGTGAGCCATATACTCATATTCACTCTTTGAGAAAAAATTTATATCATCTAAATAAACAAGTATAAACTTGTTAATAATGCCTTGGAATGCCATAGCCATGGATCTCTAAAATTTATCTCCAACATTGGTAAATCAAAGGGAATCTTTATATATGCAAATGTTTCCCACTTGGTGGTGAAGGCTATATTGAATTAGTCTTCTTGTTTGACCAAAATCTTATTATAGACACTATAGACATCCAAAAAAGGAAAGTTTTCTAAACTTGTAACCAGCTATAAGATTTGTTCTATACATGCCAATGGATGGTGGTCCTTAAGGTAAGCCATGTTTAGATCATAAAACTAAACACATAGTCTAATCTCACCATTATTTTTTTGTACTAGAGAAAGGTTTTCCACCCAAGATGAGTGTTTAATTGTAAATATTACAGCTGAGTCAATGAGATTGTGAAGCTCAACTCTCATTAAAGGATCTATCTTTGGATTAATATGCCTTTATCCTTGTCTTATTGGGATAGTTTCATCCTATAGCTCAATGGTATGTTGAGATAGACTTGGATCAAATCCTTTGAGTTCATTATATTTACATGAAAATACATCAACAAAGCTTGCACATAAGTCAATGAAAGTTTCCTTTTTTATAGGGTTGCATACCTTACCCAACTATAAGCTCTTACATGATGTAATCTCTATGTTGGCATATTGTTCTTACTTTGTTGAAAAAGATGAATTTTAATTTCTCAACTCATCATCCCTACTAAATAGGTTCTCAAGTGTGACTAACCCCTTAGGCAACCTATTTGTCTTCAACTACACAATTTGGTCACCATATTACTACATTAACTTCTCTTGATTCTTTGAGGAAAAATTAGCCTCTTCTTATAATAACTTGATAATTTGATTGTCATCTTCAAATACTTATCAATTATCATGGTTATCTAGAATATAAGGTATTATAACCACCTCAATGTGTGATTGAACCTTTTCATTTTTAATATCAGTTGGGATTTCTAATCTATCTATATTTTTGTTCACATCTCTTAGTTTGGCCTAATTATTAAAATCTTGAAAATATTCAAGTAAGTCTCATAATATATGAATATAAGACTTAAATAGTGGATTTTTTCACACATTAAGACCTCTTACTTGGTGAAATAAAATTTCACTATCACCAAAGACTTGTAAGGTGTTGACTTTTATCTTTCTATCCCACTACAAACCATAGACTAGTCCCTCATATTCTACAACATTATTTGAAAATCCAAACTAAAACTTGATAGTAGAGAAATAAATTTTTTTTGTTAGATAAATCCACATCATCCCAACCCTAGTACCATGCTTATTCCTTAACCCATCAAATTACAATTACCATAGGCCATCACTAGGCTCATCATTCTTCATCAAGGATAAAATTAGTGCACCATTCTCATGGAAGAAATAAACACCAAGTCCATCTTATTCAATTAGATTATAAGGATCATGCTCATGTAAATCAAAGGCCCACTCATCAAAAAATAAGTCTAGAACTCCATCTAAAGGTGATTCAACCTCAACTTCATTAGTTTTTTACACCTCATTTGAGATGACACAGTTAGTGTTCAAAACACTAGGCATATATGGATCCATATGAAAATGTGTAATAGGTTCAAAATGTATATTTACCTTATTGACATACCTAGTTTTGAACATCAAATATGACCAATTATCTGACAAGTATCCTCTAATCTTTTAGGTGAAGGCCCTTGATAAACACATGGCAAAGTAGGAAGTCAAGTCCACTACAACTACATCTTATTGAATGGTAACATTAGGACAAGCATGTAGTGTCAAATTCAAATCCTAAAGTTTTCCTAATATCTTTTTTGGTTACCCATATATCTATAACACTCCTTTAATGTTTCTCTCATAGATAAGACTAAGCTTATCTGTAATTTGTTTAGTCATGATAGTGATACTAGCCCCATTATCTACCATTTAAGTATGGACTAAAATGTCACCAAATATTAAAGATAGATAGAAAGGAAGTATTTTTCTTGACTTTACCTCAAATTTCTCCACCTTATACACATGTTACTTAGCTAGTTGATCTAAATTAGTTAGTATAACACCTTACTATTTAACTGGTTCTAAAGACACTTTAAGGGTTGAAAGTTATTAAATGAACATGCCCTTTTATCCTAAAATAGAAAGGGAATCCCAAATGAAAATGATAACATTATATTTATTCATTTTATATATTATGATAAATTGAGATCTACTACCCTTTAGTTGTACCTTTTAAACCTCTAGTTACTCATAGAATAGAGGTATTTAGGGAACCTTCCCAACTTCTATATTCTAATTTACTTATGTTATAGGGTATAAAGTTGATCTTTGACACTCTTTGGAATAAAATTAATATTAATTATAGAATTAATCACATATTTAACCTCATCAATGTATATTATCTTAGCTCTAGTTAGGGATACAACTGGACCAATTGTATTATTAGTCTTAACTTGATTAAATGCAACATGACCATCCATTTGCCAATTCAAATTAATTACATCAAGTTTACCTTGAAATTTTTGGGTCTCCCCATGTGATGTGATGCCAAAATTTTCTCTTGGTATTGAACTCTTTGAAGATAAAACTCTTCTAGTGTCATTTATAGTATAGTAGTATTTTTGACACTAAGGCTTGATTTGATCATCATTGGGATTAGATGGATGCCAAACTGAATATTGCATTAAGTTATTCTAAGGAGGTGTTTAAATTATAGTTCTTGAAGAGGAAGGCAAATTAGGATCAAGGGTTGTATATGTTTTAGCTTGAGTAATGGATCTTTGTGATTGGTAGGGTGGTATATTTTCTTTGAATCCTTGATAAGGAGGCCTTTGATCTCTGAAAGGCTAATAGGTATTCTAATTTTGTTGTAGATAAGGCCTATTCTAATGTTGTTGTCTCTTGAGTTTCACTTATTCTTTCCCAAATGATGGTAACATACTTTTCAATTCTCTAATTTCACTAGCTTGACTAGGACGAGTTACAACCTACTCTTTGGGGGATGGAATAGGGGATAATAATGGGATTTGAAGAAATGGCATATGCTTAAATTTTAGGAATATAGGCATTAGAGGACTTGGTAAGAGATTACCAATTTGTATCAAGTTACTTTATGCCCTTATGGCAACCTCATAGGCATTTGGCAAGGTAATACCACCAATTAACTATATCATTACACTAATATCAGAGTTAAGGTATTTTAGATAATATAAGAAGGAATATTTAAGGTATGGTCTAAGCAATGTAGGTATTCTAGTCCATGTCTTTTGGAATCTAAGGTTAACATCTGACATGATATAATGAGGACCCCTTTTTATGGTAGTTAGTTGTTCAACTAAAGATAGGTGGGATTTTTCTTCAAACTATCTTATCCAAGATACACCTAATTCATTCCAAGTTACTATAGAATTTAATGGAAGACTTATATACCATTGCAATGCTTTTCTTTTGAAGGAATCAACAAGAAGTTTAATAGCTATATTATCTTGAACAACATTGTACATTGAATAAAGATTGGAAACATCTTATATGTGCTCAATAGTAGTTTTTTAATCCTCCCTTGAGAAGAATGGGATAATTTTAAGAGCAGACACAAGGATGTCATCAAAATGGAATAATTTTAGTGGACTACCTCTATTAAATGGAATAAACACTTGATTCTTGATGGCTATTTAAGTAGTGGGGATTTCACTTCTCAGGACAATAGGATGACCAAGAGATGAATATTGCTTTTGAGGGTACAGTTTTTTCCTATTAAATCTTTCTCTTTTATATGAAATAGAAGGTAGCTCAATGAATTCATAAAGAATGTCTTTATTAGCTAAAATTGTAGTGACCTTTAGCATGAGAGTGTTGCTTATATGATGTTTATGAACTCTAAACCTTAAAGAATATTCAACTTATAATGATAATGGATGTCTTATTCTACTTCAAATGCTTCTCCTTAGCTCCAAACTTTAGATATGCCAAGGAAAATGTGTCCCATTGGGCATGCTAGAAACTGTCATGGTCTTACTTTTCACCCATGGAAAGAGTTCTTCAATTTCTCTCTAACTAATCCATAAAACGGGAAAAACCTCAAGATGTGGTTGTATTATGGTGAGGTTGATAATTTTTATAATTTTAGCTTCCTTTTGGATCTATCACCTAAACTAACTTATATCTTGTAAAAGGGAGAGAAATCTACACTAATTACATGAGAAAATGTAAAAAGGAAGTGATGTATAAATGTTTTAAACACTTATGCTTACATAATACACACTATAAGACATTTTAAAGACTACTTAAAATCAATTCATTCACTCTTTGATTATCTTCAACATAAGTATTTCACTAAAAGGCATGTACTAGTTATTAATATAACATGAAAGGGTAGTTGTCCACTTCTAAACTAATTAATAAGCTATATATATACACTTAAAATGACTTGTGAGAACTAAAAAACACTTTTTGAAGATGAGGGGATTTAGATAGAGGTAAAGGAAAGCATGGATTCAATTATCCACATCAATGAAATCATAAGACACACTTCAATTCAACTTAGAAATGGAGGAATTTAGTAGCTATTATATCAAATAGGTGTTACACTATAAATTTAGCATAGCCAAAGTGTAAGAGTCTCTATTATCAGAAATTACCTAAGAGTCCAAAGATATTTTAGAATAAAATCCAAGAGAGATCCCCTTTTTTGGAAGAAAAAGGGAGATATAGAGAAAAGGGGAAGATGCAATCAATAAATGAGACCCAACTACTTTTGATTGATTATCATTGATTCGATGGTGCTGAGTCATGATCCATCAAATAAGAACAAGTCCATAAAGAATTTGAAACCTAATTAAATGTGTCACTACATTTTTCAACCTCTGAACCCTCTATCATAATTGATTTTGACATGTTTTTAATGTTATCAGGTAGTTGCTTAAGCTCACTTCCTAATGTCCATTCTAACATTTCTTGTACAATTTCAAATCTTATATTGCTTCCAAATCCTAAATATAGGTATATTAAAGATGAAAAACAATAAATATATTGGCTTTTTATCCATTATGGCATTGAAGATCTACAATTTATGGATTTTTATCATAAACAAGACATAAAACCTACATCTAAAAGGTTTTGAAAGGTTTTACAGAGCATTAATAGTGTTGAATAAACTTGTATGGTCTACTCCTAGTAACATAGATCATGTTTGATCTTGAATTTATGTATTATATCTACTAAGGGTGGTGAAATCCTTTTTCCAATGTGTCTTTCTTCATGGCATCCTCTCAAGCTACCTATTTTGTTTATATTCCTAACCGTTGTAAGCTCATACATGTTTCTACATCTTATGCTTTCATGAAACTTGATCAAATATACCCCATTGATTTCCACAAGATTCCTTTAGGTTTAAAATTCAATATCAACCATTGATATTGATTTAGGATGCTAGATCATGTCACTTGTTAGTTTCATTTTTATTCTATAGACCCCATTATCAATCTTCATTCAGTTAACATGCTTACACCACATAGTGGCCTCACATTCATCTTGAGCTTATTGAATTTGACTTTGCTCACACCATTGATATCCTAGGCATGGTTGAACATATACCATTTATTTTTTGAAGAGTTCACCATAGTCGTGACACCTCGTACTTTTGCATTTGTCTTCAAGATCCTCTGACTAGTTAACCTCTCACTCACCCTTGATTCACACTTATATGATGGATCACACATCATTGATTTATTATTACTTATTACACATATTCTCACCTATGTTTCATTGATTTTAAATTATGTTCCCATTATCATGACATTTATCAGATCTTTATTCATCCTCAAGGTCCTTACGATATTTTAAAATTAAATAGTTACTTTTTAGGGCCATAATTTGACATCCCCATGTACTCCCATTCTACTATTTTATTTTTGGAAGCTTGTACCTTGAGATATAAAACTCATCAAGGCACAATATTGGAGGGGTTTATCTCAAGACAAATTAAATCACTCTCACATAGTTCTTTGGCTTTTATTAACCTCCCATGTGTACTTATCAAATGTACAACTAACTTGAGTTATTTATTTCTACATGATGTGCCATGATGGTTTGGCTCACAAAATCAGCAAATTCACACTTTAAGCATGATTAAAGTGTTTCAAAATCTTTATAAACAACTTTATCTTCTATTTTAAGTTTATCTTCCCTAATGTTCCACTGGATCACTCTTAAATCAAGATTATGCTCGTTTTCTTACCACCACTCAAGGTAAATTTTGGTATGTAGGCCAAACTTGGTTAACAAGAAAATTGTCCCTTATCTTTAGATAAAGACATGGTAGCATTCAGAGAGTCTATAAAACCTTTCACTAAGTTATATTGATCCATCCTAACACATGATTCAACAAATAAAGGACTTATATAAACCAGATCTTGAGTTGAGATAGAAATATTAGCCTAGTCAGGATTCTAACTAGATCTCTTCTTAGTCACCTCCTTGAGGCGTGATATGTGGATATTTACCCACTTTAGGATAGTTTGGTCAATAGTGGATAATAAATCCTCTTCATAATCCCATCTAAAACCCTTTCTGATACTTGAGAGTGGAGTATCCATATAAATAAGGGTATTCATATTTTCACTTGATGTGGATCATTTGGGAGGAGTGATAGCCACTAAGTTAAAAACAATAGGATAATACCACAAAGAGGGGATATTAGACTAAGTTAAAGATGGATTAACTTGGAGAGTTCATTTCATAATTGATACATTATCACCATTAACCATATTTAGATTTGATATTTATCAAATTAAGGAGATGTTTATTATCAAGAAAGAAAACATAGAACCTATCCTCTACTATCCTTCTTATAGAAAAGGTGATCAAATCAATGGTGATAGGCTATCCCATTGCTCTAGCTATGACCATAATCTATATGGATGGAAGTATTCTAAAGTTAGATTTATAAGGATAAACCAAATTGAGATGGCATCCATAGCCAAGCTACATAAGTTAGTACCCACCTTCCAATGCCTTACACTGATGCTATATTTTCCCATGAACTATAGACCTTAAGATAAGACCCTAAAATAATCATCTTGATTCATACAATTAGATAAAAATAATATCCTTGAGAAGGCAAAAACATTTAGTTAACCTTTAGGTTTTTATTTCATATGGGCCCACTTCATTAAGGAATCAATGTTAGGCCTAAAACTATTCACCCTAGCTAGGATGGACATTACCAAATTGCATATATTTTTTACACCAATGAGTTAGGAATGGAAATACATATCTAATCATTCTCAACTAATGGGATGTGTATGTAATTAGAATTACATGATGCACATGAATCAATCCTAGATCATATAAGATAGATCATACCTACACTTATGATTGGGGCATACACTTGTTAAGTATGAGTATGACCAATATGAGGATCTGCTAGACTCAATTAAGGGATCACTTTCATCATCTATCACAACACATCATGCTAAATAGGGTTCCAAATCCTATAGTCTAACAAAATGACACAATAACCCTAAAAGAGTCATATGGTTTCTATATTCACTTATGATAATAAACAATAAACTAAACTAATCTAATAACAATAAAAGTAAACTACTCTAGTGCTCACCAAAGCTTGTGGCACAAGTTAGGGGTTAGAACAAAATAATTAAATAACAACTAAACTAAACATATATATGATACATATAATCACATCAATGTACATGAAATCCTAATACATCAGAGAGAATAATACATAATTCATTATCTATCTACTCTTACAAATGAGAAATAAATTTAGGAACACTTACCTTTGAAGACAAACCTACTGAGTCTCAACCTCTCCCTTGGCCATTAATGCCTCACAATAGATTTTTGTGGCTTGTAAGGACAACCAAGATAATTCATCTCTAGGATATATGACTTACCTAAGCATCCAAAATAACTATCTACAAGACAAGATTAGATCTCCAAAATAAATTATTGGACCTTAAATATTTACTCCTCAAGTAGAATGGTCAATAAGTAGATGTTCATTCACACTTCTTCACTTAATTCAACTCTCTTATGAAATGGTAAGGAATGACCTTATATATATAGTATTATCCTACCCTAAACACTTTTAGACATGTCAATTATGATAGGTCAACTAGGTTAACCTATAACATTATTGGGCTAATGCCTAAAGTTTGTGCTAGGTTGGTCAAGATGTAAAGCAACAAGGAAATGCAAAGTATCCCTAGAATAAGCTAGGTCGACCAGGTCGACCTAGCTTATTAAATAGGTAAAAAAGGAAAAAAGGTAAGAAATGAGGGATAAAGCATGAAAAATGGTGGGAATATATAAGAAAGAAAAATAAGCATAGGGTTCAAGGTTTTAAGAGGCAAGAGTGTAGATACCAAGTGCTAAAAGGAACAACAATATTATGAAGCACCAAAGGTCTACCCATCCCTTTCTCAATGTACCCTTAAGGCATGCACTCAGAGAGATTGAGAATCAGTAGGTTATTTCAATATATGAAGTGTTATTAATCAATAAAAGTGTGAAAATATTATTTGTATACATATGCCCCATTTGAATCTCATCACGTGTCACATAAGTGCAACACAGGCTAGTGCTTTGTGATAGAACGTGATGACACATAACATTCCTGGTAAGTAAATTAAACTAATAATAAAATAAGATAAATGAAAGGATGTAATTAAAAAATGCATACCTTTAACTTAATTTAGTATCAAATAACAAGACTGGAAGAAAGTGAAGGTGTCTAATGTAACTCACACTAGGTGAACCTATAGAAGTTAGTGCAAAATAGCCAAAATTTGATTTCTTTGGAAGATAGGCTATAATAGTGGAAAATATTATCTATGTCATCATGAATCTAATGCATTTTATGTTTTTCAAAATGGATGAATAAAAACAACGATATTAGAAAAAGAAGGAATCTAAAGGAAAATAAATAAAGAATTTGAATGGCTAAAAAGTAGTTTTAAATATGAAAAAGAGAATTCATTTTGTTATTTTGCATTTTAAGAGAAGAGAAAAAGATTTATAGAGAGAAAACAAGCTAGAATGGTGAGGAACAACGTGCTATATGAGAGGGAGCTCTAGGAGTGAGAGTGGGTGCACTACAGGTATGCATCTAAGAATCTCAAACCAAATTTGAAATTTGAAATGAATTAAGTGAATTTTGATAAAATTTAATTTTAAGCATTTTATATATGACAAAAATGAACAAAATTAGATTCTAAGGAAAGTAAATAGGAAGATGGGAAATAGGTTGGAGGGAATTAGGGAAAAATCAAGAAAAGGTAAGTTTTTAGAAAAATGTGCTAGGTCAACACACAAAAAGCTACTAGGTTGACTAGGTTGACCTAGTAGACTAAAGCTAAAATCCATGTGGTCGACCTAGAGGGTATAGGCCAACCTAGCATATTTTAGAAGCAAAAAACCTATTGTGGGGTATCTAATTAGTCTTCAAGGGCCAAAATAGAAACATAGCACCAAAAAAAGAGAATAAGAAGGGAAATAAGAAATGTGGAGAAAAATGGGAAATTTTTTGGTCAAACTAGGTTGACTAGGGAACTGGAGAAAGCATGAAAAAGCATGTAAAAGGTAGAAATAGATCTATAATGATAAAAAATGACCAAAGAAGGGGAAGGGGGACCAAAATATGCTAAAATAGATAATAAATAAATAAACTATACTTGTTTATGATTAAAAATAGAATATATAAAGAATGTATTATTATTATACATGACATGGAGGAACTAATACATCCTTTATTGTTTCTTTATTGTAGAGATGATGATGGTTCTATATATTGTTAGAAATCTATTTGCTACCAAACTTTATGGAGATATTTATAGACGGAGATAGGGCTTGACTGATATATATAGGTCTAGGAGGTATAGCAGATATGTGTAGGATACCCCTAATAATAGACCTATTAGCTATGTTTATTGGTTGTTGGGAATGACTGGATAACAACTTTATATGGGAGGTGGATGGGGATATGATAGAGGTGGCTATCACACTAGAGGATTCCCATGACATCCTTAAACTACATATGGTAGGAGCACCAACGACCACAAGGATACCAGATAGTGGAGAGCAGAGGAGAGCCTTAGCCATGTAGGCTATAGGTTCATAGATAATATTATAGAGGTGGAGAGTGAACATGGATGATGTCTATATATCAAAAATTATGGATCTCTAGAAGGTGGTGATAGGCCTTATAACATAATGGGTGCTCTATCACAAGTTAGATGGTAAGGTACCACTATATGTGGTAGCCTTGAGTAGGATGATGTTAGAGGAGGAAGTAATATATGATATAGGCTCTGTTATCTATGTATAAATCATGCATGATCTATATGAGATGTTGATCAAAAGGTAAAATACTATAGGACTGATCATACTACTAACAACATAGATATATGAGAGATTTCCTATGTATCAGCCAACTAGGTTACCCCATGTAGTCGATGATAGGTCACCTTTAGTGAAGAGATGGAGAGAGGATTAAGTGGTGTGAGTCATGTCCCAAGTGCTAGCACTATAGATAGTGAGGCACACTAACATATTATAGTGACCATATGAGTAGAAAACAACTACTTGGGAGAGTTGGCACATAGTTGGACTAGTGCTAGAGAGGAAAGAGGTGATAGGCCTCTATATATGGTAGAGAGATCTACATATAGTGGCATGGGTGTTTGGATAGATGGGTCTACCTCATCCAAAAAAATTGATACTAATGATCATATAGTGGACTTGACATTTGGGGGAGCAATGAGGGAAGAGGGGATTTAGACAATTGTTTGTGAGGTTGACACTATGGCCATGTTAAGAGTGATCATGGATTGGTTGGGCATGACAAGGGGTAGTGTAAGGGGAGGAGACAAAGGTAGTGATATCATATGTACCACCACCAACTTCATAAAGAGACAAGTTATGGCCACCAAGGACATGAATCGATAAAGGCAAGAGGAGAGAGTAGAGACCATCATCATCCTTGGTAAGTTAGTAGAGGAGCCATAGGGGACACAAATGAGTGAGAGACTACTTATGTACAAGCTAAGATGGACACAACCCATGATAGCTAAGTTCAAGCTAAGGAGGTGACATATAGAGGAGGTACTAGGAGGTTGTGTAGATATGGAGACTATGATAAATGGTCATATGAATGGTGAGACCATAGTATTTAAGACATATATAGGTAAGAAAAATATGATTGATTTATTGCTTAAGATTTGAATTGAAATATAGATAGATAGATATTGTGATATATGACAGTGATCTAATATCCATTTGGTGTGATTTTCTAGGAATACCTAAGGATGAGGAGGAGATATGGGGGTCATTAGTTAGGAGATTACTCCATGACATCCTAGATGAGACTCTATATCTACATGACACCATGAAACTAGAGGATTAGAGTGCACCATCTACCCTAGCTCAAGCAAGCTAGTTTAGCCTAGTATGTTAGGACCCAGAAGCACCATTGATTACCAAGCAACTAAACATATAGAATTAAACCAGAAGTAACAAGTAACTAGAATTCAGAAACAACATAGAATATGAGAGACAATACCCAAATGTATTAATACTCTTTTAGAAGGAAATACAACAAAGAAGATGCCACAGTCTTCTTCCTTACATCTCTAGAGCTCACACACATATAGAGCATAAATGGTAAATCTCTTTAAGAGCTCACTCTCTCTCTTACGGTCCCAACACACAACTTAAACATAGAGTTGGTGTTCACCTCCAACCAGTCAGTATCCACTACTACCAGTACACCGAGTATACACACATACTCAACCGAGTACACAACGCACTCCAATTAAATCTCCCATAAACTTGAAACAACCTATAACTCAAATGGTCTTACTTATGGAAGAATCTACCTTGCCTTCCTCTTTTCTCAATGACTGAGTACACACTGTACTCCAAGTAGATCTCTCCTGATCTTGCTACCTGTTGTGTTGTTGTCCTCCCTGATCTTACACACCTGCAAATTAATCTAGTTTTGTACACCTAAAAACTTAGATCTCACACCCACATACACCTATAGATCAACCAATCTTACTTACCTAGAATGAACTACCTTGCCTTCCTCTATTTGCTCTTTGATGTGTTGCTGTCACCGTTGATCTTGCTGTCACCTGCAGATCTCCTTTGACCTTACAAACACACACACCATGTAGATCTCCAAACGTGGCCTTACAACACTTATCAACCAAGATCCTACACACCTGAAGAACCCTTCTAATTCTCCAAACAAGCACCCACACTTGGCACTATTATGGAACTAGGAGGAACACCCTTGCTCTCTTCACACACAGAAGGAGCTAACTTTGCTCAACTCAACTAGCACACTTTACAATATAGCCCATGATTCTATTATATAGATCTCATGCAAACAATAATTAGACATCTAATTATAATAATTAGATCCAAATCTCAAGACTATAATTAGCCTTCTTCATGTAAACAACTAGTTTGTTAACAAACTATCTATAACACTCACAGTTTCAAACCACACAGGCGACTGACATCAGTCCCTATGTGCCTAGAGATGACCGACATTAGCCAAATACTACCAATGTCAGTTGACTTCCTATCTCCACTTGACTAATGTTAGTTGGCCTGACCGACACTAGTGACTAACACTCAGCACCCTCCTCTAATGTTTGCATCAGTGAAGCTTTTAGCTCCACAACCTAACAATCTCCAACTTAGAGATAGATAACTACACTGTACCTGTACTTGTACACCATCTAATTTATTTCCTAGCTTGTATCACTCTTCAAGCTCAACCTTGAAGACCAACCACCACAAATCTTGTGGTGCACCTCCTGTCATCCAAGTAACCTGCCACATCCGCATCTACAAACCCATGTAGAAAAGAACTTGACCCTGCATAGCATGTCGACCTACTGCTGGTCCCTCTTAGATACCTGAGAATCCACTAAACTACCCTCTAGTGCTTCTTTCCCGAATTGGCTCCAAACTTTCTGACAGCTCCCACTGCTTGGGCAAAATCAAGGAGTACACTTGTACTCAACCTCATCATGTGATTGGGGACCCTGTTCTATGAACTGTACATCCATAGATGTGCTACCCTATTCTACATCTTGTACTACCTTCACACAATCATCCTGTGACAACATCAACATGTGATCTCCCTGTCTCTAGGATTACTCATGCCAAAGAATTTTGCTGCTCCCAAATCCTTCATGGCAAACCACTAAACTAACCTTACCTTTAGCTCAACAAAACCCTATATGTATAAATCTACTAGCTAGCATACCATCCACATACAGTAATAGGATAATGTCATGACCATCATCCACCTGGTAAGACAAATACAATGGTTACATTGACATTGACTAAAGCCCTACTTTGTAATCCACTTGTCAAAACTTGTACCACTGTCCTGCAGCTTCCTCAAGACCATATGACCTGGCCTTCCATCTCATGTGTCCATTCTCTCTATTATTTAACTAAGGAATCCATTCATCTCTCAGTTCTTTCATACCGGCTGGCAACCCTACCAAATCTCCCATTTGGTTTTGCATCTTGTTCATGCCATGGTCCCACTGTTTCCTAGATCCTTCCTACTCTGAAGTGAGCAATGAGTATGAAGAAGAGGAACAATGAATTTGAGGCTTACTTACCCTTTTAGTCTTCCATATGGGCATTTGAGACTCCTTGATAGCTTCCTATCCACCCAAAATCTATTACAGTGACTGACCTCAGTCACCACACAATCTACATTTGACCGATGTCAGTTCCCATGCAACTATCCTTTCTACTGATGCTAGTTTTTTGACTGACATTAGTCTTACCTGGTCACTAACATCGGTTCCCTGATCAATGCTGATAGCCACCCTACCTAACACCACCAGCTCTGGTCTACACATGACCAACATCGGCACCTGTCTATTCGACACCGATTCCCCTTGACCGATGCTGGTAACTGTGTTTGCCTGTGAGTGATGACTTTTTACTCGTGAGCTTTCTTTGAATCATTTCCTTGTCCAAACTACCCTACTCAGAGTTAATCAATCCCATCCACTGATCTCTATCCATCATCTCCTCCCAAAACACTAAGGCTTTCTAGTTCTTAAGTTTGTCAAAGACATCTGACTTCCTCTTAAGAACATGCATCTCATTCTTGCTCATGTGACCAAGCCTAGAAAGCCACGTCTTCACAACAGAACAAGAATCAGTAATACAAGAAAGTAGATAAAGAGTACCTACTTTCTTACCACACACTAATTCAAGTGCATCCACTGTGAGAGTTTTTTTGCATCTCTCATCACCTAACTTTCCTGAAGCAATTAGCCACATCTTCAGAACTGGGACCTGCATGACATTCTTCAACACCCATGTGTTGGCCACCTATAATTTCAGCAACACTTCTCCTTTGCCAATACTTTGACAAGGCTCACCAACCCCTCTAATTGGGGCTACATGGAAAGAGGCAACAAAATCTATAAAACAAGATTCTACTTTATCCAAGGAACATCCCAGAGCATCCTGTGTAACAACACCTGCAACATCTACTTCTTCAGTTCCTTCATGTTGATCTACTACCAACCAGCAATATTTCTTTACCTACTCTTTCTTTCCATAACACCATAATTTCCCATTCATGCTTTTCAATTCCTCCATTCTTAGCTTACTTTCTTCTACCGTTGCTATACTCCCACTCAATCAGAAACCCCTGAGAGTGACCTGTAACCAAACACAAACTTGCTCCCTACAACTTTAGCTCTGATACCAACTGTTAGGACCCAGAAGCACCATTGATTATCAAGCAACTAAACATGTGGAATTAAACTAGAAGTAACAAGTAACTAGAATTCAAAAACAACATAGAATATGAGATACAATACCCAATTGTATTAATACTCTTCCAGAAGGAAATACAACAAAGAAGATGCCACAGTATTCTTCCTTACATCTCTAGAGCTCACACACATCTAGAGCATAAATAGTAAATCTCTTCAAGAGCTCACTCTCTCTCTTACGGTCCCAACACACAACTCAAACATAGAGTTGGTGTTCACATCTAACCAGTCATTATCCACTTCTGCCAGTACACCGAGTATACACACATACTCAACCGAGTACACAACACACTCCAAGTAGATCTCCCATGAACTTGCAACAACCTTCAGCTCAAATGATCTTACTTATGGAAGGATCTACCTTGCCTTCCTCTTTTCTCAATGACCGAGTACACACTGTACTCAAAGTAGATCTCTCCTGATCTTGCTACCTGTTGTGTTGCTGTCCTTCCTGATCTTGCACACCTACAAATCAATCCTGATCTTACATACCATGAGAGGTATGCAACAAGAAAAAAAGATAAAAATAAAGTAATGATAAGGAATAATTAACATATGCAAAAAATATATAATATAAAATTAACAATAAATATAGTACAACAAAAAAGATAATGATATAAGATAAGCAATAATTTGACATAGTGTCAAATGATATAATTAGATATAGAAAATGAAATAAAAATGGAGCACACATACAATCTAAATATAAATGTAAAATTAACATGCATGTACGCATAAGTACTATTAAATCTATCGACACACATTATCCAAGACATCAAATAAATCTCTATGAAGCTGGATATGAACTACTGCTAATGTGTCATCAATCTTTGTTGAATACTAGGCAAATACTTATTTTCTAATCTCCTCAAATGAAAAACTAGGAATACTCATTAGATCATGATAAGCAGGGAAATTGGTAAAATTATGATCAAAATAATGTGTGGGAATTATATCTATGGGAGAAGGAAGAATCACCAATGGAAAAGGATCCACAGGTGAAGGAGGGTCCCTCGGTGGAGAAGGAACCATATGAGGCGTAACTATGGGAGAAGAAGGGGGAACCTTCTTGATATAATGACCTATGGTAGGAATAATATCTGGTCTAAGAATAGATATAATATTATCCTTATGATGTTGTTAAAGGATATGATAATGATTAGTATGATGTGTACCGCATTAGTGCCATATACAATACCTCTCACCATACTTAGGTATATATTCAAGAAGAATCTTGGGAGGAGGTATGGTTGTGTTTATGGATGGGGAATAAGGATGAAAGGTATAAATATATTTTTTCAACTTATGATAATGGGTATAAAAATGATTGTGTCCCATAAAATCAATAGATACACTTGTGAGTGTGTTTAGGAGGAATAGTCATAAGATAAGGTGTGATAAGTGTGGAAGAAGAGGGAGATGACTCATCACCCTATTTAGTGGGAAAATAATCCATCTTAGTTAAAGGAATTAAACCATCACCAAGAGGAGGTGATGATGGAGAATGAATATAACTAGTCTTAATAAGAAGAGAACTAGTGAAAGAAGCAAGAGTAGGCTCATCAATAAGGGAAGAAGCAATAATAATTGGTTTTGACATAGTTTCCACTATGGGAGGAGCAAGATCAATAAAAGGTATAAGAAGGGTAGCACTAACCTTAAGAGTAGACCAATGATGGGAATCAAGGAACCTATAAAAATGATAAGGATTGATCATAACATGATACATGAGTATAGTCCTATGGGGTTCCTCAGAAACTAGAGGTGTCAGTGTCATCTCTACTCTACGATAAAGAGGAGAAATACAAAAATTAGGAACTATAAAAGTAAGAACATAAGAGGATGCATTAAAATACTTAATTAAATAATAATGATAATGCATAATCTCAACATCATGGGCTTGGACAAGACCACCTAATAAAATATCATCTAAGGAATAACCATCATCATAATTAGGTGAATGAAGATGGATGACACAATTCAAATTAACATTATCATTATAAGAAGCATGGTGAATAGAATGATAATTTTTGGAAAATATTATAGTAATGTCATCGTAAGGAGGTTTGCAAGAATGAAGTTACAAGGAAGTAAGACATTTCGAGATGAGATGAGGTGTGAGATCAAAATTTTTGATCTTTTGATTAATCTCATCAAGCTCATCATCATTAAAGTCTAAAATATTGGGAGGAATATTAATAATAAGTTTAGGATGCCCATTGTATCCTCTAGTTAAGTTGACAAGAAAATTTAAATGTTGTGATTCATGAAATGGAATTCCATGTAAAGGCTTAAGAGTAGGAAACGTAAAGACACCATGATCTTGGAATTGGTCAAAATTCTAAGGGTTAGTATCTCCTTGAATCTTATAAATAGATCCATTATGAGGCAATTTAATGCATTGGAATGTGGAAGAAGCAGTATATCATAGATAATGAATCCATGGAATACCAACCAAGATGTTATAAGAAAGAGGAAAGTTAAAGATCATCACCTTCACATGAATGGTGATAGATGGGATAGTAATGGGAAGCCACACACACCCAAGAGGATGCATTTTCCTTCTATCATATCCTTGGTAGGTGCTACGTGTGGACTTAATAGTGCATTAAAAATATCTAAGGGTTTTAATGAAATCAAGAGAAGTAACACAAGTTCTAGAACCCTCATCAATAAAAACATGCTTAACTTGGATAGCATTGATTTGGATGCTAATAAATAAGGGAGGATCATTTGCACAAAGTATAATCTCATCAAAATTCATAGATGTGATGGGAAATTTTAATGAAAGAGAAGTTTCAATAATTTTATCAAAATTTATGGACATCTCTTCACATTATTTCAAGATACTGTCCTCAGAACTAGATAAGGTTACCTCCCATCCTACTAAAGGAAGATGAGGGACATTCATCTCAAATAATAGTCAGATAAAATGGTTATGATGATGGGGAGATTTCCTTATGAGTTTAATAAATGGAATTTAAGAAGGGATATTAGTGATATTGGCAATGGGATCCCATTCATCATAACCCATGAGAATATTTTTATATATAGGCACGTAATGTTAAGGAGGTCTTTGAAGGGAAGAACAAAAGAGCATTGAAATTTGTGTTGATAAAAATGAGAAGGTTTAGAATAAGGTTGTAAATCATGTTGATATGATGAACTAATAGGTTCAACTTCATTTTTAAAAGTATAAGAGGTGTTAATAGAAGGTTGAATAACATTGGAAGGAGAAGATGATGGAAGAGTGGTAGAAATAGCATGGGATGTGTTATCCAAAGGAGAATCATAAGTTGGATCTTCATCAAAGGTTATAATATCTTATTGCCCCAACTCATTTAAATGAGTTGGAGAATAATATTGGATATCACGATATGCTTAAGAAGGATATGGGGTGTATATAAGCTAATAATCAATGAAAGCCACTACTTTTTGCATATTAGTCATGCTAACCACATTTTCTTCAAAAATTGGTTTTGCAAAACTTTCTACATTATTGGTGGAAGAGATGGGATTGCCTTCATTTTATTGAATTGGTTGATGATTAGGTAAATGATCCTTATAAATAGCTACATAAGCATTTATTTGATTCAAGGATTGAGATTTATCATGAGTTTTATATTCTTTGAACACATTCTCATAAGCTTGTTGACATTGGCACATGATAAAATCATAGTCAAAATTAGGTCCAAGAAGAAATTCTATATCTAAATTATGAATCTATCTATAGGTCTCATGAGAATAACCCTAAATAGCATGAAACCAACAAAACTTGCTAGGATCATACCAAGTTTTCATAGGAAGAGTAGGGTAAATTTCACAAGGAAGAGGCCTAGGTAGAAATTTAAGAAATTCAGCCAAGGAAATAGGTTTATGAACATTAATGTTATTTGTTAAGAAATGAAGATTAGTAAAATGTTGAGAAGAGGAAACTAGTTATAAAGAAGGGGTAGGAACAATAGCTTAAACATGGTGAATGGTATCATATGAATCAAAAACATCATCACTAATAACATTGTAGTTTTTATTTTTAAGTAATGTATGAGAACCCATGGAAGGTTTAGGTGGTTCATATTGACGTATAAGGAAATATTGTAATTTATCTTGGTCAATAGCTTCTTCCAAAGTGCATGGAGAAAGGGTATGGAATCGATATTGTAATTTACGATAATATCATTTATAAAGAGATGAAAAATATTATCATTAGCCATGTTGTGTTTACATTTGTTTGATAAAGTCTTCCATCATTTAATTACTTTGCTTGCAATTGATGAAATGGGCCAAAGTGTTTTTATGAAGATCACTAGTTTGGAATTATTGAACTAAAGCTTTCATTAAATCCTCCAAACTAGTAATAGAATGAGGTGTAAGTTGATTGTACCAATTTAAGGCATCATCTATAAGGTTCTTAGCAAGGAGCTTGGTAGTGACAAAGGTGTTTAATTTAACCCAATATTAATAAAGAATCCTAAATATTTTAAGATGAAGAGAAGGATCAGTTGATCCATTATAAGAGATTGTAGGTGTTATACCTCCTATATCAATGTTAAAAATTTGATTAGTGAGTGGTTCATTTTGTAAATGATTGATAGTTTTATTTATTAGAGGAGGTTAAGGATTAATATTGCCTTGAGAATCTCAAAGAGGAGTGGGAGGAAAAATTTAGTTATGTGTGCTCTAAGCCATTGGTTATGGTTGCATTTAAAGATGAATAAGGTGATTTTGCACTCTCATCATTTGATTTCTATTATGGGCTTAGAAAGAGTTCATTTGATTGAGATATTATAATAGAAGTTTGTGAGTTTTACTAACATTATTAGAAGAGTTGGTGTTGGTATAGTGGCTTGGGTACCACTATTGGTGTTGTTGAAAGCTTGAGATGAACAATGAGAATAAGAAGAACTAGTGGAAAAGCTTGATTGTGTAGTAAAATAGGGATTAGTGAATGGAAGAGAGGAAGAACCACTAGAAGCATGAGTGTTTTGGGTAGCAAAAAATGAAATATTGGAAGGATTTAGGATAGTGGATCTCAAGAGAGGTCCATTAGATGTATAACCAACCATGGTATTTGAGATACTAGGCATGGAAGTAGAATAAAGGAAAGAATAAAATGAAACATGAGAAGAGGTCATGATCAAAGGGAAAGGTTGTGAAGCAAATAAATTAGTACTACAAAATCTACTTGAGAATGTAGAATGTGGTGAATGAGGTTCATTGTCTTGACCACTAATCATGAGATTGTAAATGGTAGATGGATCTTTGCCTTTATGTTGGGGAAATTGGTTAATAAATAAAAGAATTTTGGGAGTATACTCTAACTCAGGTTGGTTTTTTAGGAGAAAAGAAGGATTGTGTTGTAAAGAGGTATCATGAGGGAACCCATAGTCCATTGTGTGAGTTGCAATATGGATATTACTAGCATTTATAAAAGGAAATCTATTTTGTATATGAGAATCCCTATGAGGATTAGTGAATTCCATCATGAATATAGTTTGAAATTTAGTTTTGTCACCCAATAGGAAATCCATGATGAAAGAGGAAATAAATTAAGATGAGAAAACAAATGATTCAAAAAGTGACAGAAACAGAGGTAGGTTAACCTAGTCAATCTAGTGCAAAATAAAGATAATAAAGTTGGATAGGGTCCACAAAAATAACTTAGTACAAAGAGAAAAAGTTGGAAAAAGGGGAAAAGGCTTGAAAACTATGCTAGGTTGACCCAATTGACCTAGTTTAGTACATAAGAGTTACAAAAATAGCTAAGTTGACTAGGTCAAACTAGTGTAGTTGACAGAGGCAAAAAGTAGGGCTTGGGACAATGTAGACTTGAGATGGTTAATGTAGCACAACATATAGGAAAGGAGAAAGGATTGATATAAAATAAAATAAATGAAATGAGATATGCCTGTAACTAGTCTAGAAAATTATTTACTAAAATGAAATACATAGTCAACTAAATTGATGTTGACCTATCCAATTGGTACGCATACATAGATTATAATTTTGAAAAAAAGAATAGAGTAGATTATAAATAGAGAAATATAAAATAACCTTGGTGTTTTAAAGATGAAAATAGAATAAGTAATTGACCTATAACCTTTGAGAGAATTAGCCCAATATGTAGAATTGGGTCAAGCCAGTTGACTAAGTGAGACAAGAACCTGCTGTAAAATCTAAAAAATTGTGCTAAGTTGACCTAGTGAATCTATTAGATTGAACTAGATCTATACAAATGTGCTAATTTGATCTGGTTAACCTAGTTGAATGGACTAGAAATTTAGATGTCTATTTTCTAAAACCTACACTATGAATCTTGAACATGAACCTACTACAAATTGGCTCTAAATATGATAGGTCGATTTGGTTAACCTATTTGGCTAAACATAAAGTTTAAAAAGTTCTAGAAACCTATACTAGGTTGAGTTAGTTGATCCAATTGCCTATTCTTACACAAATAAAAATAGTTGGTTTGATAGAATTGAGCTAGTAGGTCAAAACATATGATAGAAAAGATGATAAAATTAATAAAATAAGTGAAATAAAACCCTATAAGGGTTTGATTCATGTCATGTTCACTAGAATGTATGTAATCAAAATTGTATGATATGCATGAATCAATCTTGGATCAGATAAGATAGATCACACCTACACTTTCTACTGGGGCATACACTTGTTAAGAAAGAGCATGACCAATATGAGGATCCACTAGAATTGATTAGGGTATCACTTTTATCATCTATCATAACACATCATGATAGGTAGGATTCTAAATCCTATAGTCTAACACAATCACACAATAACCATATAAGAGTCTTATGGTTTCTATATTCACTTATGATAATAAACAAGAAAGTAAACTAATCTGGTGCTCACCAAAGTTTGTGGCACAAAGTAGGGGTGAGAACAAAATAATTAAATAATAACTCAAATAAACATGTATAGGATACATATAATCACATCAATGTATATGGAATCCTAATACATGGGAGAGAATAATACATACTACATTATCTATCTAGTCTTACAAAGGAGAAATAAAGTTAGGAATACTTACCTTAGAAGATGAACTTGATAAGTCTCAACCTCTCCCATGGCCAATGGTGTTTCATAAGAGATTATTATGGCTTGTAAGGACAAACAAGATAAATCAGCTCTAGGCTACATGATCTACCTAAACATCCAAAAGACTTCTCTAGAAGACAAAATCAGAGCTCCAAAATAAAATATTGGACCCTAAATATTTATTCCTCAAGTATAATGGTCAATAAGCATATTTTCATTCACACTTCTTCACTTAATTAAACTCTCTTATGAAATGGTAAGGAATTCCCTTGTATATATAGTAGTATCTCACCCTAAAGTCTTTCAGACATGTCAATTATGCTAGGTCAACTAGGTTGACCTAGCACATTATCGAGATAATGCTTTAAGTTTATGCTAGGTTGATTGATATGTAAAGCAATAAGGAAAGGCAAAGTATAACTAGAATAATCTAGGTCAACAAGGTTGACCAAGTTTATTGAACATGTAAAAAGGGAAACAAGGTAAGAAATGAAGGATAAAACATGAAAAATGGTGAGAATATATAGGAAAGAGAGAAATAAGGTTAGGATTCAAGGTTTGAGGAGGCAAGAGTGTAGATAACAACTTCCAAAATAAACAACAATATTACAAAGCACCAAAGGTCTACCCACCCCTTCCCTAGTGCATGGTGAGAGTGCATCTCCTATGGCCCAAGTTGGACAACATAATCTAGAACCATGATGAATTTTGGTCCATGAAATTCTTAAGATTCTCTTAGACCTTGTTACACAACACTACATTGACTTCTAGACCATCTCCGTAACCTTGCTTTTCCTACCTAGCCTCTACTTTTGACTCTTCATCATGCCTTTATTTTTCTCACTTGAAGTTAAATTCAAATTATTGAGGACCTTATACCTTTTTTCCACCTTTTTCTCTAGCCATTTTTTCAAAAATAAATCTATATTATAACTAAGTGGCATTCTAGTTATTACTTCATATAGGTATACCTTATATATTTCCACATAATATATTCATTAAGTTTATACAAATTAAGCTGTGGATATACTATATACTTCTAATTTTGTTCTAAATTGAAAAAAATTAAATAAATCATTCACCTTGCAACTTGAATATAGATATTATCTAGTTATTAACTTTCTTACTCAGAACATTGATTTGTAAATATGGTTTCCCATGACTCTTTTAAATACATAGGTCTATCCTAATTTTGCCTTTAAATTAGCCACAAAATCTCTTATGGAAACCATGAATGATCATAAATTATACCAATTCTACTCCATACATTCATTAGTGATCAACATTTATAATCAATGTTTTTACTTCCATTTATGTTCCTAAATTTTCTTTAAAGGATAATTATTTAAACTACTCAAAATTTCAAGTAACTCTTTTGACTATTAACAAAATATTAGTTTGAATAAACATAATATCATTATATTTACCACTTGTGTACTAATAAAAATCTATGGTCCTTATAAAGACATCCATTTTTTTACAACTCAAATAAAATACTTAGTCACATACTTGTTATGCACTAGTTACTCATGTATACACACTCTAACTATAAGTACATTTTAAAATAATGTTACTCAATTAGATAAATAAGTATAGAAATTTATTTCATACATATTTATATAGTTATTTTCTACAATATTCCAATTAAAAATTATAGTTGGGTTATTTACTCGATGTAACTTTTTGATTATGAAACCAACATAAATATTAATACCTAGTTTTAAGGTTAAATGGCCCCTAATCAGACATATAACCCTTATACAAAACATGAAAGTGTGTGTATGGGTGTGTGTATATTATAATAACTTTATTTACTTTTATCTTCAATTATCTTCAATTAACCAAGTCACAACAAGATAAATAACTAAAGACAATCTTAAATCTAATTATAACAATCAAAATTCATAACACAACATATAGCCATATTCACATCCAAAACTACGTAAAAACTTCTATATGTAATTATAAATAATAACATCATCCCCAATAATGAAAATAAATTTAGGGAATATTAAACTATGTTGGTATAAATGCTTAGTTATAAAATTTATATAGTCTTATACATATATACATGTGCACGTGCACACACGAACACACACACATATGTATTTTTTTTTGTGCATTCATAAAACTAATATCATGGTTTAGACTTCCATAATAAAATTTTCACTATGTTTTGTGTTCATTTTATTTTTATTTTTATAAAACAAAAAAAACTTAAAATAAGGGTATGGTTTAGAAGAACCTAGATTTAGTTTAATGCTCATGATCTAGTCGATGTAGATAAATCCTCTTTGTCTTGGGAGGATGACCTAAAATAATAAATAATATATAAATGGATTGATTAGTAAGATAGGTAGGTGGACCACCTAAAAAATTCTATATCCAAGAAGTACTAAACTTCACTAGAGGGCTACAAATCCACTCTTTAAACAAGTGAAGTTCTGAAAATGAAAAGAGATGCATTGTATAAATTAATAGAAAGTACTCAATCATAATGAAAGAAATGATTTTAAATATAAAATGATTTATTTTATCAAAATTTCATTTATTTTATCAAAACTAATGCTAAAATTCTTAAACTTGATTTAAAAAATAGTTTAAGACCTTGTGATGTGACAAAAGTAAAAAAAACTAGACTTTAGGTGAGGGATGATGGGTGAATTTATCTTATTATTTTTATGAAAAACTATTTACATAGTTACCAATTTCCATCACTATGAAATTAATAATGGTTAAGATAATTGATGCTGGTCAGGGTATGACTGATGATAGTTAGGGGTGATTGATGTCAGTTACTATGGGTTCTATTTTTGGGTATAATGGACTTTCGATCAGTTATAGGAAGGATTTTATGGGTTCTTTTGGGTTAAATTATGGTTGTGAGGATATAAAAAGTTATCATGGATATTAAACTTAGGTTTTGGATACTCAAATGACTCAAAATGTTTAATGGGTGTTTGGTGGAAGGAGTTTTTAGAGTTATAAAACTTCAACACAAGAAATGATATGGGGAGAGATGGGAAGTGGATATAATAAATAAACTATTGAAAAATAAATAAATGAACTTAATAAAAGTGCAAGGTACTTAACTTTTGGTGTTTACTAGCCTAGAGAAGTCTTAAAGTTGAATATAGGCTACTTGGGAACTTAGAATAATGTGAACAGAGTGATGGTGCTTGAGTCCTTTGTAGTGAGGTGTTGAAACACTTTCTTGTCTCTAGGTTGGTTCTCTAGTTTTGTGGGAAGCTTGGATTCACATGAGATTTATGACTCTCACTCAAAAGTTTCAACCTTTTGAGTAAGGGAATTTGGGATACCTTAATTGATCGATGTCAGTCCTAGTCAACATGCATTAGTTTATGGGTGATTAACATCGGTTAAGGTGGATATAGTCAAAATTTTTAAGAATATATATTTGCACTTATGTTATGTTTAGCTATTAAGACCATCGGAAATGGTTTGATCTTATTTAAGGCAGCATGGGTATGCATGAATAAGAGGTCTAAGAGGTTAGGGCATGAAATGACAAGGTGGGAGATAGTTTTAAGGTTATGTGTCACTCATTTAGCCATGGGTTTAGGTGGGGTGAAGTGTAAATAGGATTATTTAACTTAACTAACTAATTAAATTAGCTAAATAGGGAAAATGGGTATTATTAAGGGGTTTTAATAAATATCATAATCTAGGGGAGCTAAGGGGGCCAAGAGGTAATTTATGATAACTAGAACCATGTAGCGTAGTTTTCTAGTGTCTACATTTTGTCTCTTTTTGTTGTGTAGGTTGCATCCACAAGCTACAAAACAAAAAAATGGCACATTGGAGATTTGGATACCCCAAGTATGGTATGAGGTGTTCCCCCTTAATATAAAAAATAATGAGGTGAAAATTAATTTGGGTATGGGTTTGACAAGTAGGTATGTGAGTGGAAAATTGGTTAGTGTGGTGAGGCATGGAAGCACAAAAGGGAACACAAGATGCAACAAATTACAATGTCATAAATTGTGCCTAGACAAGTTTGCCATGGTGGAATGTAATGGTAAATAAGGAAACATGTAGGATGACAAGTGATAACTGAACCATGCTAAAACATTAATCATATCTGATTTGGGTTACACTTATAAATTTAAGTCTCCATGCTAAGGTATCCGTGTTTGCAAGGATCCAAAAAGTAGGATGATCTTGCGAAGATGGAATGGGTGACAAGTGTTAGAAACATAAGTAGGTTTGTTCTAAGACACTAATAGGGTAGTTCAAGAAATTAATGCACATGCTTAATTATTTGAATCATGGCAAGGTGGTCTAAGTGATCAATTTGATTAAATCAAGGTTTTGGCACAAATTATGTGAGCAAATGGTTTGATTGTCTAAAGGTAAGCTTTGATGGGCAAGGTTTATGTTTGGAAGGGGATCATTTAGGGTGGAAAATGTATTTAGGGGTTCAAAACCCTAATGGTTTTTATTAATTATGGTTGGGATCATTTGATGTTAGTCACCCTAACCCTAGTGATGATCAACATCAATCATCGACCAAACCCTAAAAAAGGGTGTTAGTGACTAAAAAGGTAAAAAACATGTTTTTTTGGAATTTTGGGAAATTTATTTTATTTTTAAAGTGATATTGAAAAAAAATAATGTGTGTTGTATGGTTTGTCACAAAATTTGAGTGGAGTGTGGGGTATAGTGCAGTGGGATAATATGCGAGAGGGTGCCAAGTGGACCATGTACTAGATTTGGACAATGAGAGTCAAAATGCAAATAGATAAAAGACAAGCATAGGGTAGAGGGTGAGTGGTAGATGGGAAGTGGGTATCACCATGATGGTGATAAAAAAATGAGGTAGGAATTTATCTTTCCTTGATTTTGAATTTGGTTGTGGGTTTGTAAATGCTTTGAGATAAATAGGTTGTATTTGTGTGGGTAGGGAGGGGGAAGTAAATGTCTTTTGAATTTTATTATTAAATGAGGTAGATGGGGGGGGGATAAATGAGGTTGGGGGACTAATTATAGAGTATAAGTGATAAAAACTAGGGTTTTTGGTGTTATTACATTACACATAGTGACCAATACCAATCATTATCAGCCAACATCAATCAATCAAGGTTAATCAGGTGCCACTCAAGATGGGACCAACAATGGCCCATAACATAGAACCAATGTTAGTTGAGGGTCAACCAACATTGGTATAATAAGGGAATGGTGTTATTATAGGCTTAACTAATGTTTATCCTAAGGTAAATGGTAGTGCGGTAGAAAAATTTGTAAAATCTAGGAAGAAATTATTGATGTGGGCTTAGTTTTTGGGTAGGCTTTAACTAGAAAGGGTATAAGACCTAAGTTGAGGAGTAGTTATGGATGTGGGCTTAGTATAGGTCTATGATAAGATAATAGTTGTATGGCTTAAGGGTGTCTTAATATAATTGGTGGTATGGGTAAGGGACAAACATAGTTAGCTGCCTAAGTGAAGTGACTAGGGTAGTGTAGGTGAAATGTGTGTGGGGTTTGTAAAGTGTAGGTTAAACTAAGTCATTTACTTAACTTTAAAGGTGAGGATGATATTGATGATGAAATATTATGTGTCACTACTTCTCTAGGATCTATGCAAAGAAATGACTATGGTTGATTAGGACCATATGATGGTGGTGGGTTTAAGTATCATGCGATATTATCAATGCATGCCCTGAGATAAGACAATGTTGGTAGCCCTCATTGAAAGATGGGACCCAAATACCAACACATTCATGATGCTAAAAGGTGATATTAACATTATTCTAGAGGATATTCATAGTATTTATAGGTTATCCATATAGGGTTGAGTAGTGGGTCCTATTCATAGCGAAGAGTAGGATGCATATCTAGACATGTTGTTTAGAGAGGACATAGTATAGGTTTGATGGCATGTTGGGGGATTATACTTCAAATATTTTTAATATATGGATACTAAGGGAAGGAAAATTATGATAGTAATGATGATAGTATTCACTTGCTATGCACTTCCCAACTCATGGGGGTAGATTTACCAAGTCTCTAATAAAAATATTAGTAGATATGCTTGAGGATTAGACAATATTTTCATGGGATCCAACATTATTGGTAAAGGGATATTGGGAACTATGGGGCTACTGAGTAAATAGGTAATATGGGTTGAGCATATGGTTCCTACTCTAATATTGGGCATATGATCGTATTACCATCATATGGATAACTGGATTACCATGGCATACATGGCATTAGGCTAGATTTAGAGTTGGTTTTATGATATAGAAAGAGGATATAGATCTACCATAAGAAAGTGGGGAGGTGCAAGATTTGGTATGGTTTAGGTAGTAGTTGGATGTATTAGTTTATGAGGATATTATCTGGACACTATACATAGGTTTCCCATCATAAAGGGTGTTCAACACATAAATCTTTTATTTGTAGAGCATAATATGGATATATGGGAGGTAGGAGTAGGAGATAGAGCTGATCCATTTTGACTATGTGAGGTGATAATATGGCCTAGTGCATGGTGTCTTCGGAACATTCTTGAGATATAGATTTGAGGATGTCAAAGCACCATTACATCTACCATATCTAGTAGAGGAGGAGTCACTCTATGAGGAGCTACCAGTTCCTCTAGGATTTGATGATGCAGGGGTGACTCTAGAGTACATTATTTGATGGAAGGGATAGTATATTATAGTAATTAGGGAAGATAGAGGATAGGTTCCATCTAGAGGAGATGGTGGATAGTAGTAGGTTATGGATGTAGAGATGGATGACGAGGAGGTACCAATGGAGGAGGATGTTCTAGATATATAGACTATTACTGTATAGATAGATTAGGTAATAACATCAGTAGCTATTGCATACGCATCTCTAGATTCCATGATGTTGGAGAGAAATGTGGCATAGGGGTAGTTAACAATGAGGACCTAGAAGAGAGGTATTCTCCAAGCATAGCTAGCCAATACCACCCAAGAGAAAGACTATGTATGGGGATAGATAGAGATGAGGACCTAAGAGAGAGATAGTCTTTAGGTATAGGTAGCCACCATTACATAAGAGAGAGATTATACATGGGGTTAACTAGTTATTATTATTCCAGAGAGTGATGAGTTATATGCACAAGTGACCTTAGTATTAGCTAAGTGGTATTCTCTAAGATAGGTAGGAGGAGGAGCATAGAGTGGACCACCATAGACCATTCTAGTGTTTAGATATGTTGTGACAGTGGAGGAGTTGAGGCAATAAGAGGGACATGTGTTCACTAATATTTTAGTTATACCCTGATATTTAGAGTATCTAGTAGAGTGGGTTGTGTCAGTGAGACCCAATAGTACTACACCTAGTGGTGGCACATCATCTATAGGTTCTTATATAGGCCAGAGATATGGATAGGATATAGGGGATAGTAGTACCCCTACACCATAGGTTACTATTTATGATTTTGATTCTAGTGTGTGAGCTAATGTAATGAGATGTATATACCATTTTGAGAGACATGGACACACTCAGACACACACACACACACATTGCATTTTGAGATATGATGTTGTTTTTGATGATATATGATTAATTTTATGCTTTATATGATGATGCATGGTTACGATGTTTATGACATGTGTAGATGGTTTAGAATTTTTCCTGTTAGTAGGTGCATACTTAATTTAACTTTTGAGATGTGGATATTTAAATTAATTAATCTATGTGATCCCATACCTAGATGCATATGTGATTGGATAACATAGTGGTTTGATTCATTTATCTATCTTAGAGAAATGAGTAAAGGTTCCTATAACTTTATGATAAAAGTTACTATGAATTTTATGTGATAGAATTAATTTTAATTAGGCAAAATCATAAAAAATATTAATTAGATAGATGATATGTTAATAAATTAATATGAGATGATAATTTAATATATGATGATGATTATGATAAACAAAATGTTTTAGTGATAAAAACACCTAAATAAATGATGTGGATGGTTATAAAATGTGATGATCATTTAATAAAACAAATAATGTATTTAATGTTATGATGGCATTAATTTTATTTAAAATGAGAGATGATTTAAAATGTTTAAAACCACATTAACTATATAGATTAATCTAGATAAAACAAGATATATGTAAGAATAGGAAAGAAATGAGAACAATCAAAAGACAACCTCCCTAATGAATGTATCAATTAGGTATAATGAAGAAGGAAACATGGTGAAATTTCATTGACAAGGACCAAAAATAGGAAGGTGGGTTGGCTTATGAACATAATCCCTTATGCTTCACATTAGCATTCATTGGTTTGTTAATAAGTGTCTTGATCACATAGTGTTACGTAAGCTCAAAAAACCTTATTTTGTGGAAGGTAAAAGTGAGATGGATTATAGTGGAATCTTCTTGTGGGGGTATATTTCCCCTTCTTTAGGTGATCTAAAATCCATTATCAACAAGTCTAGATCATATCTGGTGTAGACTGATCGATGTAGGAAGTCTATAATTAACTTTTGTGAAAGTTGATTGTAGCTTTCCTACATAATTTTTTGATTTTTTTTGGATTTTGACTATAGGTCCTTTTGATTTTGTTTTTTTTTAGGTTGGGGGAATATTATAAATTTAATAATCTTCCATGAGATTTCTTAATTTGACAAATGTTTCACTTAGCCATCCTTCAAGGCAGTGGTCTAAGCTTTTGATTTGTTAGGCTTGGATGGTTATCCTTCAAGGGAGTAGTCTACCTTATTTTAATAAATTTTGAGTTATTTTTTTAGTTTTAATTGTTATTAATTTTTCCTATCAAGGTTAAATTACTACCCCTATCATTCAAAAATTCAAAAAATCTAGTCCTTACCCCTTTGTACTTGGTCAAATCGGGAAACTATAGTCTAAAAATGCAATTTTTGAGAAAAAAATGTCAAATATGGATTAAAAATGGGTCATTATCATTTTAAATAGTATTTTAAGATATTAAAAAATGTTAAAATATCTTAATTATAAATTTTCAAACTTTAAAAAGGTCATTTGATATGCTCATTAAGCCAAAAAGGGCCCCAAAACCCCTCCCACATGCCAAATTTGAAATATTAAAACATGAAAAAGGTTTTAAAAGGTATAATTTTTCATTAATGGCATGTTATGATTCTCAAATTTTCTATTTCAAGTATTGGGATCTTGAAATAGTTTTTAAAAGGCCAAAAGGAGCTCTTTTCTTCATTTTTTCAAGAGATAGTACAAAATCTATACGAATTGCATACAACCAATGTAGGTATTATCATATATACGAAATTACCAAGATTTTTGAGAAATTTCATGATGATTCATTTCCATACAATCCCTAAACTATCATTCTTATATTAGTTTGCTTATTGGCACAAACATACCTACCTGTAGGCTTTTTGATGGTATGATCTACTAGAGTGAAGGTCTAAAATTTGGGGTGAAGAAAGTAAAATAAAAGGGATGATTAATGGTCCAAGTGGATTATTAATTATATTATCTAGGATCACGAACCATTAAATTGAAGAAAAGCCAATTTCTCCTACTTTGCAACTAGGAAGGCAACCATTTTTCTCTAATTTCTCCTCACTTAGGCAGGGTTTCAAGGAATTTCAACTTGTTCCAAAATATTGAGAAATTTATCTAAATTTCCATGGTATATTATAGGTTTTATTCATATAATTTAGGTTCAAACAAAGGTCCCAAACTCAGCCAGTCAATCTATAGTATTGACATGCTTGCAAGGAAGAATTGTATGATCATGGGAGAAGAAGTTAACTTCATGTTTTCAAGAATTTGGTGTTTTTAGGGTTTCATCAAAATTTTCATGATTTTAAATCATTTTTATTATAATATTTCCATGTTTTATGTCTAATAAATCCCATTTCCATGTGCTAAAGGTGTCTCTAAAGGGCCTAATTAGCATAAATTAAGGTTTCTTTATAAATTTTAAGGTTTTGGAGAAAACCATGTTTTATTTTTGACTCCTTTACCTCCTTTAATGGAATTATAATTTTTATGGTTTGATGATTAGATTTTTATATTTGAATCTAAATTCTTGGATTGGCCTTATCTTTCTCCTTCATGCTCCTTCCCTACTTCCATCTCATTCACAATGTACCACTCCCATTATCTACCTTTTCCACTATGTTTTCACTTCTTTTCCATCTCCACTCTTGTGTTTTCAACATATCTCACCACATTTCACTCTTCCACAATACCCATTTCATGTTACCATCATAAATATATCCAAGGTTTGATACATCACTATCAAATCATGATCAAGAGTGTTTTTCGGCTATTCAAGGTCAAATTATAGTCCTGGATGAGGACTCACAACAACTATACAACAGTCAAGAGTTAATCATCAGGTTACAATAAAGAAAATGAAATCTATTTAAATTTATATAAACAATAAAATATCACTCATAAATGAGAACAAATTTTGACAAAGGCATCATCCCAAGCATAATTAAAAAGAGAAATTAAGTATAAATTCAGATTTTTGGACCATCCTTAAGGTCATATACTATCATAATCTGTACAAAAGCACCTTCAACAATTGTAATATGAACCATTATTTGTTAAGTTTGACAAAAACTAGTATAATACTTATTTAGGTATCAATCCACTCATGTTTCAACCACCTTTAAGAAAAAGGAGGCTAGAAAAGTGGCCTACATGCAACCTAAAACACCGTTTAGGCCTATCTTTTCTCATGAAGATAACCTACCTCATAAGACCAAGGAATCTTCTTGAATTTTAGGTCTAATTCACCACCATATAGTATTTTAAATAAATATTAATTCTTGGAATGAAAATAGGATATATACAAATGGAATTGAAACCTTGAAGGGATAATAAGACAAAACCCCAATGCAAGCCACAACTTAAGGTTATGGAAGGAAGGTAAAGTTTGTACGCCAAGGGTTTGAGATTCCAAATGTTTTAAAATTATTAAGCCAAGGTTATATAAAGACAATGAAATATATTATGGAGGTAGAGGACAAAAACATCCTATAGTGCTCAATTAAAATCTTATAGGCCACTATATGGACCACACAAATAGAGATAAGGGCTTGAATATCAAAAGAACTTGTCAAATGTTTTGGGACCCTACAAACACTACTAAGTTCATAGAATATATAGCATTAAACAAATACATATAGGGAGTATAGTATCCTAATGATCAAGTATGATAAGGAATATGAAAGTCATCTACAGTCCCCTAAGACAACCTATAGGCATGTGCTTGTCAAAAGAGACCTAGATGGTAATGATAATGGCCTTCAAGTTTCAAAGAATCCATTGTTAATTAGAAAAGAGACATAAATTTTGAGTTTGATGTTTTTATAAGGACAACATGTTTTCTAAGGACATTAAATTTTAGGATGGGCTAACTAGAGGCTTTCTCACCTACAATAGGCTTAGGAATGCACACTTACAACTAAGGGAACTTTTGTTCATGAGGTATACCTCTCAAATGTTTAAAGTTTCTAAGATCTCATGGTTTAAGGTGAAAAAATAGGAAGGGTTTACATTATAAAATTATAATGAGAACAAAGAATGAACAAACTCTAAAGAAGATAATCTAGAGTCTGTACATTCTCACTTACAGTCAAAGCACAGTCAGACATAGTAAGTACAATTAGTATTCGTAAGTAATGGTGACTTTGAATAAGAGAAAGGGTATGGTTTTTTAAATATATTCATATATATATGAATAGTATTCCATGAAGTGGTTTTAAAATATAATCCTAACATATTTTAAGACTCTTCTTCATAAAATCAAATCATATAGGCCTACTCTTAAATCACTGCCTACTATGATAAAGACCTTTTGATGCTAATAGACCCTCAAGTTGTTGAGAATAACAAAACCATAAAATAATATATTCAATAAATATTTTAAAGGGATCTTAATTATAATGAAATATCCATTAAAGGAAGATAAAAGGAGACCTATAGTGCTATAAAAGATGCCTACAATCAAGTACCCTTGATGTCAGGATAATGAGCTAGGGTAAGAGGTTCCTAGAGGAGATTTGACCTCCTTAGAGTGTTTTGAAGCTTTCAAGGAATAATCATGGCATAAGGATACTTATAAATCCCTTACTACCTATCACCAATCTTTCCAAGATCTCAAGAATGGATATAGTCTATACAGGGGCTAATAGCATGAGAAAACATAGTCAAGCTAATTAAAGGTTCGTGATAGTAGGAGAATTAGGAAGATATTGTCTAATAAAAGTAAACCCATGCTAGGTGACTGACTAGTGTAAGATTCATTTAAGTATTTTTTATTTTCATATCATAGACCTATGTAATTAACACCTTCAGCCACAAGTACCCTTCAGGCCTATAGCATAGTTAAAAGGCCTTATTAATAGGGAAAATAGACTTTTGAAAGTATAAAGACTTGTTGATTGTCAAGAAAGGACACTTTAAGAATACCAATCTCATGGATTTTCAAGAATAGTAAACTTTTTCAAGCTAATATAAGTACTAAAAGGTTTTCAATTTCACCTATAGGCTTGTATGGATCACCAATAGTCATAAATAAAATAGGCTATATTCATGAGGCCAAGGTCCATTAAAGGCTTCAAAGAGTGATCTTAAGTTATGATCGGTATAATCATATAGAATTTGAAAAATATTATGATTATAGTTAAATAAAAGGTTAAACTATGCCTTATAGTCACTATGAAAAGGATACCCTACATGCTTGTATATTACAAGGCATAAGGGTTTTGAGTCATTATGAGGGTTTACAAATTTGAAGAATCATCATGACAATGAGGTGGGGAATGAAGAGGTACTAAAGATATAGGAGTTATAGAGGAAAATATAAAACCATTCCATAATAATAATCATATCATCATCAATATAATTTCAAAATAATCATTTATAGTGCCCAAGCGCATTCCACAAACTTGTATGGATTATGCATAAGAGAGGCCTGAAATCTTACATAAAGGAGTCAAATGGCGACAAGGAGATATGTTGAAGGAATATATTTGATATAAATGGTATTTAATCACCTAATTAAGATGGAATATACACTAAATATTCTAAAACTACATCAAGAATGACCTGAAAAATTAAAGCATAGTCATTTGAGAAGCCTATTTGGCTTGTTTAAGGGTCAAAGTGTGCTTGAAATATGGGTAGATGTTATTTTAAAGATATTAAATGGAATATTTTAATAAATAAATATTATTTTTTACCTTTAAAACCTCTATAAACCATGAAAACACTTTAAAATATGCAAAAATTAGTTAAAAAATGTAGATAGTCTATGCACAGGGGTTATTTTTGAAGGAATATTGAGGATTTTGAGAGATATAGGTGTAATTTTGACCCAAAATTTTGTAAAAAATATCATCATGAGTTGGATAATATTTTGAAAATGATTCATGGAAATTGGATAGTGGAGATACTATTTTGTCTCAGAGCTCAGCCTATCCATTGCTGGCCACCATTAGAGCAAGCATCATTCTGTAGTGCCACATAGGTTTCTATGTCTAGGTAAAAGTTTTATAAGTATAGGATGATTTTTTAAATCATAATAATATCTTTAATGAGTTTAAAAACTTCAAATTATAGGCAAAACATGCTCATACATGCTTTTGCAAGCAAACATGAATATAGGCCAAAGAGGGGTTTTTTGACTTTTCAAGGGAAATGTGATTTAAAAGTGTTTTTATAGAATTTTAAAATTAACATAAGGATTTTTTTAGGATTTTTTAAATAGGGGAAGATTAATTTTCATCTTAGTGATGTTTTTCACTTTTTACAGTTTTGGGCACCCTTTCAAGCCTCCTATTCAGATGCTCATATCCTTCAAGACATGTGGAGTTTGGTTCAAGGATATTAATATTATTTAGTAAAAATATTTAATTAAAAATAATTAATAATTTATATTAATTGAGGGGTTGTGCTTTATGAACAATCATTAAGAACGTAGGTAGCCTAGAATGTAGTCAAAACCCTATAGGTGGATTTCTTTCACATGGTAACTTTTCATATGTTTTTTATGGGAATCCAATATTTTCATTGATTTTAAGGGGGAAATTTTTATATACATATATTTAAATTTATATATATTTGAATTTATTTACCTCATGAATCATCAGTTTGAAGTTTTAGTTTCAAAACCCTCTTAAACCCCTAATAACCTAGTTTTGCAAAAAGTGGATTTTTTTAAAATAAAATCATCATGGATCTAATGAAACATTATAAAACATAAAATATAATTATATATGGTTAAATAAATGTCAATTTTATGCATGGAGCTTACAGATGAGGGTAGAAATCATGTTTTTTGTGGAATAAAGCATGTAAAATGAAATACAAGGTGGTTCAATGAAATATAACTAAAGGAGATCAAAGCTTGAGACATTTTATTCATCATAAAATATTTATTTTATCATAAATAATGTTATAAGTTTCCATACAAGTTCAATTAAAATGGATAGTCTACAAGAAAATGGAGCAAAATAGGCCTAGTCAACCCTGTTGACTAAATGGTGAAATCTTTCTCATTGAAAATACATTTTTGGTGATAAAAAAATTGTTTTGGGTTTAATTAATTGTTTTTTTAGGTTTAATTGACTCTTATTTATGGTTTCATGGTGTCCAATTTCTTAGATTATCCTTTAAGACTTTTTGACCTAATAGGCCTAGTTGATCAAACGGTTAAGTTTGAGATTGTCATTGAATTGGCTATCAAGGAGTTCAAAATGAGTTTCCATGTTACATGTATGATATTATAAATATATATCATGTGATTTTAATCCTTAAAAAAAAAAATTCATGTAAGTGAAGGCTATCTTGGAGTTGACAAGTCTTACTCTTCAGTTGACCAATTAACATGTTCATGCATCTTTCGTTGTTATCATGTCATTCAGAATTTTTAAGAACTTAAAAATCACATAAATATTGAGTTAATACATTAAATTCTGGAATATAATTTCATGAAAATTATTTAATTATCAAACATGGGCCCACCACATCCTTTATATGCCAAAGTTTGAAGTTTCATTAATGCTTTGTGGAGTTTAAGGATTTTTTATAATTGTTTTAATATTGTAAAAGGTGTTAGTATTAATTTAGATAACCAAGAATAATCCTTATCTAAAATATATGCCACATTAGTTTAATATTTATTTTTGACATATATATTGGCTTTTTGAAGCCATTTTTCATAATTCCTAGAGCTGAAGAAGAAACTGTATTCTAAACCATACATCAATAAATGAGATTTTTTAAAATTTGGAATATGAGTTTTGATAGATAATAGAGTGTAATTTATTGTGTATCATCACATAAGTGGGATTATATCCCATTTTGGTATGTCCCTTCCTCTAATATTTCTTTTTATCTCACCTTATGTAGGTTATTTGAAGAGGTAAAAAAAGAATGTTCTAATCTAAAATTATTTCAATCCTTCATCTGAAATACTTATGCTTAAGGGAAATTTAATAATTTTTATTGATTTATATGTTTAAATTAGTTTTAATATATTCCATAGGGTATAAAAAATTCAAGTGCATCACCCTATTAGATAGGATTTTCCTTTAGTTTCCCCTTCCCCTTTTTACCCAAAAAAATAATAAATCAAGTTTAATAGATAAATCTTAAGGGAACCAACAATATATAGAAGTTATTCTAAATATAAAGTCATACACACTCTAAAAATTTCTAATTAATATCATCTGGAGTGAGGGTGTGCTTTGTACATCTTCAAGCAGGGTGTACTCTAGAGTGATAATAATTTTTGGTGTGCCCTATAGGACGACTTATTCACATTTTTGAATCATTATTTGTGTATCTGAGTATGTTATTCATTTCTAGATTTTCATTTTCAGATTTTTTTATACTTTTCATTCCACCAACATTTTTCACAATATCCTCTACAAAAGGGAAAGAAACAGATTTCTCTGAGCTATCTTTCCAATCAACAAAGAAGAAGAAAGCCTCTTAGTCAAATATAAACCATTCAAATTTTGTTTTCCCTATTATTGCAAAAAATACTCCTATTAAATGAAATATTTTTAAGCCAAATATTGTTCTAAATCTTATACCTCAAATGGTTATTCCCAAAAGATAGGATTTGTTGCATTCAATGGTGGTAGTCTTCTCAATCTCACTTAATTAGATGACATTCTATTTTTTTATATGAAGGCTTTTCCTTAATTTATAGGAGAAAATGGAAAAACCCCTATAGAACATATTTCTAATTTTTGTTTAGTGAATCATGTGACATAGGAAAATGTAGCAATGAGGTTGTTGGAAACTTCCTTCAAAGGGAAAGCACTTCAGTGGTATAAAGGTTTGGCTCCTCAATCAATCAATAATTAAGATGAATTTTGAGAGGTCCTGTGCAAACACTTTGAGGATAAAAGTGATCATATTTTACTTTTGGAGAATCTAAGAATAATTAAGAGATTCAATCATGAATTTGTGGTGGATTTGAACTATAAATTCTAGAAAACATGGAACAAAATTCTTGCAATGATCAAGCCTACACTATGATTTTCTGTACTACTTAAAGGATCTTAATTTAGATGTAGATATCATGACCTAATCCATGGGAGGGAAACCTTTACCTAAATATTTTGAAGTAGAAATTAAGGTTGAAATTTACCTTATATAACAAGGTAAGTTATCTCTAAGGCCACTAATGACTCTTTTTCTAGAGATCTATCCTCCTACTCCAACTATTGCTCCAAATCTAGAGTCATAAAAGTTTCATTAAAAAAGGTGATCAAATAATAGATTGGGGAAGATAGAGAGTATTATTAAGGATTAGAGTAACAATTTAGTTTTAATAGAGAGGTAACAAGCTCCATCATACATTTCATTTCAAAATACTAATTAGAATTATTAGTCCAATAGATCATCCCATCAATCTAATAAATAAGGACAATAGAATAATTATCAATCAAGGTAGTATAATCCTAATTCTATAATAAATTCTAGAGCTATTATGCTAAATTAGAACAACTATACTCAAGTATAATGGAATAATCAATGAGATCAAACAAACAACATGGTAATGGCTCCAACTGGTAAGAGCTCTCATCAAATTTTTATGTAAAAAAGTTTAGTTCTTCCTTTATTTAAATGCCAAAAACCTTCTCAGAATAAGGAAGATTCTCTTTCTCATGGAGACATTCCTTCATTCACTAAATTAGAATTACCAAATCAACAAGGATAAAGTAGTGGTAAGGCACCTACTAGGACTACATTTATGAACTTCCAAGAAGGTGAAATTTTTTTTGAGCACTTGGGTACAAATCAAAGTCAAGATTTACCTAATATTGATAATTCAATAGTAACCCATACCAGATGTAAGAAAAGAGTAATTGGTGAAGGTTGAAGTCCTGATAAGGTATCCCCTCCTTCTCAGCCACAACAAAAGATAACTACACATGAGTTTCCTTAGAAAAGTTTAAATCAATAAGCTCAAGATCCAAAAGATAAGAATGTGAAAGGGCCTTACATACCTCAATTTACACAACATTTGGGAGCTCCTTCTCCAAAATTATAGTCAAGGGAAGCCACTTCTCCACTTATTATTATGGATCATATGAATAAAACTTTATTATCAATTTTAATATGGAATACTTTACTAATCCAAGGACAAAAGGAGTACTTGCAAGAGGAGCTTTCAAAGCTCAATATCTCTGAGAGACCACTTGAAAGAGAAAGAGTAAGTGTTTTTATAACTAATTATAATCTAGATGTTGATTCTCAACCCCTTAAGGTGACTAAACCTCCTCCATTTTACCTTTCTATTATCATTAAATATTTTTTAGTTCACAATTGTATGATTAATAGTGGGGTTAGTTCCTCTAGCATGCCCAAATCAATAGATGATAAGTTAGGATTGTAGTATGAACCCCATGATAAAGTTGTATTTGAATTAGATGGGTCTCCTTCCAATACTATTGGTGTGTTTAAAGGTCTAAAAATCATACTTTTAGCTTGTCTAAATTTCACCCTTTTATAGGATGATGTTGTTGTTGATCTACCTCCATATTTTGCACTATGCCTATCCATAGATTTCACTACCAAAATAGGAGGTTACCTTTCCTCAGATTATTCATACATGGTTCTTAGAAATAGGTATATAACCAAATTAAATATTACATCCAAGCCTATTTATATAATTCACCTTGAGCCATATATGTCAAATATGTCAAATATGAATTGTAGTATTTCAAAAGAAGATGATAACATCATTGAGCAAGAGCCTTATAAGCCTCTTGAGGGTATACTAGATCTTCTCCTAGATGATTTGGATGCTAAAAGTTATGGACATGACCCCTATAAAAGTATTGAATATTTTTATTTTATATTCTATTACATGCATGAGAAGGGTGACTTATTGCCTAGTCTCACTAGCTCAATACAGGACTAAGGAGTATGGAATCTATTCTTTGATGGGTCTTAAAAAAAAAGAATGGAAGTGGGGATAGTGTAATGTTGGCTTAAAAACAATATAAAAATTATTATTATTTTTTTAAATTATAGTTTAGTTGTACTTACAATACTATAGAATATGAAGCTCTTATTTATAGTCTCTAGTGGGCTAGAAAGAGGGATTTTAAGATCTTGATGGTGGAAGGTGACAGTGAGTTGGTAGTCCAACAAGTTATAGGTTTAAGTGAATAAAATAATCCTATTTTTAAGGAATACAAAAATATATTTTGAGATCTCATGGAATATTTCCTTGCATTTGACATTTGCTCCATTTTTAGAGGATCAAATCAACATGTAGATAGATTTGCTACCATAGGAGCATAGTATGATATTTTAGACCAAATTAAGGAAAATAAAAATCAGACCCAAATCAACATTGTATGTAGGCCTTAAATGCCAAATAATGATGTATGTTGGAATTTTTTTGACTCTGATAAGCACATAGCATATTTTCTATAGAATGAGGTAGAGTTTTGCTAAAGAAATCATGATAAATTATAGGATCAATATGGAAATCAGATTATGCAATTGAAATAAAATAAGATTCCTAAACATTTTGTGACTTTATAAATCATCTTTAATGAAGACAATTAGATAAATAAGGACAAGGTGATAATTTCTTCTAAGAAAGAACACTATGAGAAAATTAGCATAGTTGAAGGTAAGCTACTCAAGCTAGGTAAAGTTAATACTAATTCTGAGAGAGTAGCTTTCATTTATTTATGCAAGGAGTTCCTAGACATATTTTCTTGGGAATACCATGATTTGAAAGGTTTTGATCCCAAATTAGCACAACATACCATTGAACTAGAACAGGATGGAAAACCTATAAGATAAAAGTAAAGGCCTATCAACCCCAAGGTTGAGATTCTCATGAGGAAATAGCTTATAAAGCTGATTGAATCATGTATTATTTTTTGTATAAATAATTCAACATGGGTAGAAAATATTGTACTAGTAAGAAAGAAGAATGGAGAGATAAGGTTATGTGTAGATTTGAGAGATCTAAATAGAGTGTCACTGAAAGACCACTATCCACTTCCTTCCATGGATCAAATATTATACAAGTTAGTAAGTTCACAAAGGTTTTATTTACTAGATGTATACTTAGGATATAACCAAATATTGGTGAAAGACCAAGACCAACATAAAATATCTTTCACCACCAAATGGGGTACTTTTGCTTATAGGAAAATGCCTTTTGGACTCTTTAATGATAGAGATACCTTCTAAAGGGAAATGGATGTTAATTTTCATGTTCATTTGAGTGAAATGGTTTTAGTATAACTTGATGACATTAAAAAATTTCTAAGAGTCTTGATGATCATTTAACACACATGAGAATTGTCTTTGATAGATGTAGGCAATTTGGAGTTTTATTGAATCAAAAGAAATGCATATTTTCAGTGTATGTGGGGAAACTTCTTAGACATGTGGTGTCCAAATATAGTCTTTACATCGATCTAGAGAGGATAGAAGAAATACTTTATCTATAATTTCCTAAACACAAAAAATTATTTTAGACATTCTTGGGTAAGATAAACTTTATCAAAAGATTCATTCCTAGTTATGTGGAAACTAGTAAGGCCACTTACTCAAATGATGAAAAAACACCAAGAGTTCACTTGGAGTAAAGAAGGTAAAATGAGTTTTGAATTTATAAATTAATAAATTAGTAAATCTCCTACGTTTATGAATATATATTTCACTAAGGATTTCTTCTTGCATGATTTCTCTACTTCTAGTATTATTTCAACCATGCTTATGCAATATGATGATGAATGTTTAGAACAACTTATTGCTTTCTTTAGTCAATATTTAGAGGGTTATGAAGAGAAATAATATTTTTTTTAAAAACATGTTCTTTTTTTAATAATAGGTCTGAAAAATTTAGACATTTGGTTTTAAATAATAGGATTATACTAATGGTAGTTCATCCAAGTGTGAAGGACTTCATTCTCAACAGAGACTTGAGCAAAAAGAGAGATGGATGGGTCACTAAGTGCATGGAATATGACATTTAATTCAAGGTTAAAAATATGGTCTAAGGTAAATTATTATGTGAACATATTTCATAATATGTGAAATAATAAAAATAAACAATTTTGACAATTTAGGACACTCAACATGAAGCTGAAAATACACATCCTACAAGCTGGACACATAACATTGCTAGATTTTTTAAAAATGAAGAGTTTTCAATGGTTTTGAATGCATCAAAAATAATGAAATTAAATATGAAATAATTACCATAAATTTTTATTTATAGATTACTTTTAAGAAAGACATTAGAGGTATGATTTTAAGGTGTGTTGAAACTAGTCAATTTGACAAGCTTTTTGAGCAATTTCATGATAATCCTTTGGAAGGTCGTTTTATAGCCAAGACCACAGCTGAAAAAATTATTAGAGATAGTTATTTTTTCTCAATTTATTCATAGATACACATGCATGGGTTAAGAAATGTACAAAGTGTGTAATATTTGTAGGGAAGAAGAGACTAATTGTTATGCCACTAAAGCCAATTCAGGTTGACTAGCCATTCATGCAGTGGGGTTTAGAATTAATTGGAATGATTCATCCTCTATTATATATTGGTCATAAGTGGGTCTTGATAGCTATATATTATTTCACTAGGTGGGTGGAAGCAATTAATTTAAAAAAGGCAAATGAAAACTTCATGCTTGAATTTTATGAGAGTCTAGTCACTCACTTTGGAACACCTTTTACTATAATATCAGATAATGCTTTGGTGTTAAATAGTAAAAAGGTATGCTAATAGGCTCTTGAAAATGGTATTTATTCAACATCTTCATCAAATTACTATCTATATGGTAATGGACTACCTGAATCCAGTAATAATAACTTGATTCAAATCATCAAAAGAATAATGGAAGATAATAAGAGACCTTGGCATACAAATTTGAAGACTACTTTATGGACTGATAAAATCATCCCTAAGAAGGCCATTAGTCATTCACCTTATCTCTTAATTTATGGAAGAGATGCAAGGTTGCCTATCTCATTGGAACCTATAGCTTTGGAATTTGCACCTTAACTAGAGATTTTGGAAAGTGATACAATGGAGGTTAGAATGAATGAACTAAGAAAATTAGAGGAGATAAGAGATGATGCTATGCACACCATGTGGTCAAATAAATATCAAGTCAAGAAGACATTTGATAAAAGAGTTTCATCAAAAACATTTTAGCAAGGAGACATAATACTCAAATGGGATGAAGAGCATGCAAAGCTAGGTAAGCACTCCAAATTTGATAGCCTTTCAAGTGGACCTTATATTATCATTGATTGTAAGAATAATAATGATTTTTATTTATCTATATTTAGTGGAGAAGAGCTTCCCATTCCTGTGAATGGGATGTTTCTCAAATACTGCTATTATGAGAGTCAATCCTTTATACATATTCATAGTTTCATTCCTCTAAGTGCCTTTACTCACATGCTTTCAGTAGCTATTTTTTCCTTTCTAGTTGTTCTCCATTTGTTTAAGTGCACATGTGCACATTTTATTGTTGTTTGTGTCAATTTTTCCTGTTATGTCTTGGTCTGCAAGCTTTCCCAATTTTAGTGTTTGTCCTAATCTATACTTGTTAGAATTTCTAAATCTTTTTGACTAGCAGGCTGGTCAACCCCTAAAAGTCACTAAAATTTTTATTAATTTGGCATGTTAATGTTAAATTACTACCCCTATCATTTGAAACTTCAAAAAAATCAATCTTTACCCCTTTACAGTTGGTCAAATTGAGAAATTATAGTCTAAAAATGTAAATTTTGAGAAAAAAATGTCAAAAATGGATTAAAAATTGGTAATTGTCATTTCAAGAAGGCTTTTAACATATTAAAAAATGTGAAAATATCTTAAATATAAAGTTTCAAACTTAAAAAAGGTCATTTGATATGATGATTAAGCCAAAAAAAGCCCCCAAAGCCACTCCCACGTGCCAAATTTGCAATATTAAAACATGAAAAAGGTTTTAAAAGGTATAATTTTAAATTAATGGCACATGATGCTTCTAAAATTTTCTATTTCAAGTGATGGGATCTTGAATTAGCTTTTAAAAGGCCAAAATGAGCTCTTTTCTTCATTTTTTCAAGAAATATTACAAAATCTATATGGAATCCATATATCCAACGTAGGGGTTATCATATATAGGTAATTAAAAATATTCATGAGAAATTACATGATTATTCATGGCCATACAGGCCCTAAACTAGCCTTCTTCTGTTACTTTGCTTGTTGGCATAAATAGACATGCTTATAGGTTTTCTGATGATATGATCTATTGGAGGATAGCAAAGGTCTAAAATTTGGGGTGAAAAAATTAAAATCATATGGATTCTTGATGGTCTAACTATATCCTCAAATTTTTTTTCTAAGCTGATGAACCATTCAATTGAAGATAGACCAATTTATCCTACCTTGCATCCATGAAGGCGATCAATTTTCTCAAATTTCGTCTCACTTAGGTAGAGTTTCAAGGAATTTTAACTTGTTACATAATATTAAAGACTTGATACACCTTTAAATGGTCTCATTTGTGTGTTATTAATCTAATTAAAGGTCAAAAAAAGGCCCCAAACTTAGCCATTCAATCTGTAGTATTGGTAAGCTTGTAAGGAAGAATTGTGTGGTCATGGGAGAAGAAGTTAGCTTCAAGTTTTCAATAATTTGGTGTTTTTAGGGTTTCATCAAGTTTTTAATGATTTTCAATCATTTTTATTAGAATATTTCCAAGTTTCATGCCCAATAAATCCCATCTCCATGCTCTAAAGGTGTCTCCAAAGGGCTTGATTAGCATAAATTATGATTTCTTTGCAAATTTAAAGGTTTGGAGAAAACCATGTTTCATTATTGACTCCTTTCCATCCTTAAATGGCTTCTAAATTGTTATAGTTTGATGATTAGGTGTTTATATTTGTATTAAACTTCTTGTCTTGGTCTTATCTTGCTCCTTCATGTTCCTTCCCCACTTCCATCTCATTCACACCATACCACTCCCATTGTCTACCTTTTCCACTATTTTTTCACTTATTTTCAATCTCCACTCTTGTGTTTTCAACATCTCTCACTGTATTTTGCTATTCCACCATCCCCATTTCATGTTACCATAATAAAGAGAACAAAGGTTTGACAAATCATTATCAAAGCATGATAAGGAGTGTTTGTAGGCTATTTAAGGTAAAATTATAGTCTTGGATGAGGACCTACAACAACTTTACAATAGTCAAGAGTTGATCATCAAGTTACAATAAAGAACATGAAATATCCTTGAAGGCCTATACATAATCAAAGATCACTCACATAGGAGAAAAAAGGTTGACAAAGGCATCATCCCAGGCATGATTAAAAAGATAAAATAAGGATTAATTTAGATTTTTGGACCATCCTTGAGGTCATATATTATCATAGTCCATACAAAATCACGTTTATCAGTTGTAAAGATGTACCATTATTTAAGATTAGTCTAATGATTGCATGAACTTAAGGAGGTTGAAAAACACTAGTATAGTCCTTATAAAGGTATATCTCCACTCATTTTTCAACCATCCTTAAGCAAAAAAAGGCTAGAAAAGTGACCTACAAGCAGCCCTAAAAACCCTTTAAGCCTATCTTTTCTCATGAAGATAACCTACTTCATAAGACCTAGGACTCTTCTATAATTTTAAGTCTAATTCACCATCATAGAGTCTTTGAAAGCAAGATGAATGTTTGGACTACATATGGGATACAAACAAAAAAAAAATGAAACCTTGAAGGACTAATAGACAAAACCCTAATGCAAGCCATAACCTAACATTATGGAAGGAAGGTAAAGTATATAAGAAAAGGGTTTGATCTTCCCAAGGTTTTTAAATAAATAATTCAAGTTTATCTAAATACAAGGAAATCTAATTTGAGGCAGAGGGAAAAAATATCCTACATTGTCAAATTAACATCTTATAGCCCACTATATGGACCACACCAACAAAGATAAGGGCTTGATTATCAAAAAAACTTATCAAATGTTTTGAGACCCTAAAAATACTACTAAGATCATAGAATATATAGCCTTGACCAAATACCTATAAGGAGTACAAGATCCTAATGATCAAGTATGAGAAGGAAGCTAAAAGACATCTATGGTCCCCTAAGACAACCTACATGCATGTGCTTGTCTAAAGAGACCTACATGGTAATGATAATGGCCTTTAAGTTTCAAATAATCTAGTGTTGATTAGAATAGAGACATAAAGTTTGAGTTTGATTTTTTTATAAGAACATGTTTTATAAGTAAATTAAAGTTTAAGATGTGTTATCTAGAGGATTTATCGCCTAAAATAGGCTTATGAGTGCACACATATAGCCAAGTGAGGTTTTATTCATGAGGTATACCTCTCAAATGTTTGAATTTTATAAAATCTCATGGTTTCAGGTGCCAAAATAGGAAGGGTTTACCTTATCCAATTATAATGAGAACAAAGAATGGATAAGATCCAAACAAAATACTCTAGAGTTTGTACATTCTCACTTACAATCAAAGCATAGTCAAAAATAGTAAGTACAATTGGTCTTCATAAGTAATGGTGACTTTGACTAGGAGAGAGGGTAAGGTTTCTTAAATAGATTAATATATATGAATATTAGTCCATGAAGTGGTCTTCAAGGAGAATACTAACATATTTTAAGATTCTTCTTCATGAAATCAAATCCTACAGGCCTGCTCTTAAATCAATACCTACAGTGATAAAGACCTTTTGATGATAAGAGACCCTAAAGGTGTTGAGAATAACAAAACCTTATAGTAATATATTCAATCAATGGATAAAAGGGAACTTAGGTCTAATGCAAGAGCCATTAAAGGAAGCTAAAAGGAGACCTAAAGTGCTATAAAAGATACCTACAGTTAAGTACCCTTGATGTTAGGATAATGAGCTAGTGTAAGAGGTTCCTATAGGAGATTTGACCTCCTTAGAGTGTGTTGAAGCTTATAAGGACTAATAATGGCATAAGGATATTTCTCAACCCCTTAATTCCTATCACCAAGCTTTCAAAGATCTCAAGCATGGCTATAGTCTATATAGTGGCTAATATCATGACAAAACACAGTCAAACCAATTCAAGGTCTATCATAGTGGGAAAATCAAGAAAATATGGTATACTAAAAGAAAACCCATGCTAGGTGACTAAATAATGTAAGATTAATTGAAGGATTTTTTATTTTAATATCATAGATATATGTAATTAACACCTTCATCCATAAGTACCCTTCAAGCCAGTAGCATAGACAAAAGGCCTTGTTACTAGGGAAAATAGACTTTTGAAAGTATAAAAACTAGTTGATTATCAAGAAAGGACACTTTAAGAATACCAATCTCATGTAGTTTCAAGAATAGTAGACTTTATCAAGATAATAGAGGGCCTAAATAGTTTTAAAGCTCACCCATAGGCTTGTACGGATCACCAACAATCATAGAGAAAACATGTTATATTCATGAGGTCAGGTGTCCACTAAAGGCTTCAAAGAGTGATCTTAGGTTGTGATTGGTATGGTCATCTAGAATTTAAACCATATTATGAGCCTTGTTGACTCAAAGGTTAAATTTCACCTTATATTCACTATGTAAAGGATACCCTACAAGCTTGTATATTGCAAGACAAAAGGGTTTTGAGTCATTATAAGGGTTTCAAAATTTGAAGAATCATCATGACAATGAGATGGGGAATGAAGAGGTCTTCAAGAGATAGGATTTATAGAGGAAAATATATATCCATTACCTAATTATCATAAAATCATAAATGGACTTTAAAAATAAGCACCTACAGTGTCCAAGCACATTTCATAGACTTGAACAAATTATGCATAAGAGAGGCCTAAAATCTTGCATAAGGGAGTCAAATGACTACAAGGAGATGTGTGGAGGGAATATATTTGATCTAAAAGGTATTTAATCACATAATTAAGATGTAATATCCACTCAGTATGCTCAAAAGACATCAAGATCCACCTAAAAAATAAAAGCATAGTCATTTGAGAAGCTTATTTGCCTTGTTTAAGGGTTAAACTATGCTTGAAATAGGGGTAGAGGTTATTTTAAAGATATTAAATGGAGTGTTTTAATAAATTAAGATTATTTTTTACCTTTAAAACCTCCAAAAACCATGAAAACACTTTAAAATATGAAAAACTTAGTCAAAAATGTAGATAGTCTATGCATAGGGGTCATTTTTTAAGGAAAACTGAGGATTCTAAGAGCTACAAGTGGAATTGTGATCCCAAATTTCATAAAAAATGTCATCATGAGTTGGATAATATTATAAAAAAAAATTCATGGAAATTTTATTAGTGGATATACTCATTATTTTGTCTCAGACCTCAGCCTATCTATTAGTGGCCACCATTGGAGCAGGCATCATTTTGAAGTGCCAAAAAGGTTTATAAGTCTAAGTAAAAGTTTGATAAGTATGGTATTATGTTGTTACATCATAATAATATCTTTAAAGAGTGTCAAAACTTCAAATTATAGGAAAACCATGTTCATACCAGGGTTTTGCAAGTAAACATGCATATAGGACAAAAAGGGTTTTTTTTTACTGTTGAATAAAAATGTGATTTTAGAGTATTTTTATAGAATGGTAGAGGTACCATAAGTATTTTTTCAGGTTTTTTTAAGTATGGGAAGATTAATTTTCATCTTGGTGAAGTTTTCCACTTTTTGTAGTTTTGGGCACCCTTTCAAATCTCCTGTTCAGATGCTCATATATTTCACCATGTGTGGATTTTGGTAGAAAAATATTTGTATGATTTTTGGAATAATATTTAATTAAAATTAATTAATAATTGAGATTATTTTATGGGTTTTTATTTATGAACAATCATTAAGAGCATAGGTAGCCTAGAATGTAGTCAAAACTCTACAGGTGGATTTCCTTCATTGGTAACTTTTAATATGTTTTGCATGGGAATCCAATATTTTACTAGATGTTAAGGGGGTAGATTTTATATAAATAAATTTAAATATTTTATGATTTGGAAATTTTTACCTCGTGAATCATTAGTTTGAAGTTTTAGCTTTAAAACCCTCTTAAACCCCTAAAAACATAGTTTTGCAAAAGGTGGATTATTTTGCCATAAAATCATCATGGGTAAACTTGAAACATTCTAAAACATAAATTTAACTTAGATAGGGTTACATAAATGTCAATTTTATTCATGGATCTGTACAGATGAGGGTAAAAATCAAGTTTTTTGTGTAAAAAAGCATGTAAAATGAAATACAAGGTAGTTCAATGAAATATAATTAATAGAGATAAAATCCTGAGACTTCTTATTCACCCTAAAATTTATTTTATAATAAATAATCCAAAAATTTTCCCTAAAATCTAAATTAAAATGTCTAGTCTGTAGGAAGATGGAGCAAAATAGGCCTAATCAACCCTGTTGACTGAAAGGTGAGTTTTCTTAACAAAATCACATTTTTTGTGATGAAAAAAGTTTTTTAAGGTATATTTCATTGTTTTTTCAAGTTTCATGGATTATTATTTCAGTTTTCATGGTGTCTAATTGCACAGATTAGCCTTTAAGTCTTTTTGGCCTAATAGGCCTAGTTGATCAAATGGTTAAGTTTGAGAATGGCATTGAATTGGATGTCAAGGAGTTCAAAATGAGTTTTAATATTACATATTTGCTGTTCCAAAAAGAGATAATGTGATTTTAATCCTTCAAAATTATATTTTCATGTAAGTGAAGGCTATCTTGGAGTTGACAAGTCTTACTCTTCAGTTGATCAATTGACATGTTCATGCATCTTCCTCTGTTATCATGCCATTAAAAGTTTTCAAGAACTTAAAAATCACTTCAAGATTGATTTAATACATCAAAGTCTAGTGTATCATTTCATAAAAAGGATTTACTTATCAAACATGGGCCCACCACCTCCTTTTTATGCCAAAGTTTGAAGTTTTATGCATGCTTTGTGGAGTTTAATGATTTTTTATAATTATTTTAATATTGTAAAAGGATTTAGTCTTGAGTTAGCCAACCAACACTAATCCTTATCTCAAATAAATTAAAAATTATTTGAATCTTTATTTTTGACATATATATTGGGCTCTTGAAGCCATTTTTCATAATTCCTAGAGCTGAAGAAGACACTATATTCTAGACCATACATCAATAAAGGATATTTTGTTAATTTTTCATATGAGTTTTGATAGATAATATAGTATAATTTATTGTGTATCATCACATAAGTTGGATTATAGCCCATTTTGGTAGGTCTCTTCTTCACCTATTTATTTCTATCTCTCCTTCTACAGATCCTTTGAAGAGGTAAAAAAGGAATGTTGTAATCCAAAATTATTTCAATCCTTCATCAAAAATACTTATGCTTAAGGGAAATTTAGAAATTTTTATTTATTTATATGCATGAATTGGTTTCAATATATTCCATAGGATATAAACAATTCAGGTGCATCACCCCATTGGGAAGGATTTCCCTTCAGTTTTCCCTTCCCCTTTTCATCCCAAAAATAATAGTAGATTAGTTTTAATAGATAAATATTAATGGAACCATCCCTTTATAGAGTTTATTCTCAATAAAATTTCATCCAAACTATAAAATTATTCAGTTGTATCAGTTGGATTGAGGGTGTACTTTGCACATCTTCAATCAGGGTGCACTCCAAAGTGATAACAGTTTTTGGCATGCCCCGGTGGGACTACTTATTCACACTTTTGAATCATTATTTGTGTACCTAAGTATATTATTCATTTCCAAATTTTAATTTTAATATTTTTGTACTATTCATGCCAACAAGATTTTTCATAAGATCCTCTACAAAATGGAAATAAATAGATTTCTCTGAGCTATCTTTCCAATCAACAAATAAGAAGAAAGCCTCTCAATTAAATCTAAACCCTTCACCTTTTGTTTGCCTTATTATTTCATAAAATCATCTTGTTCAAGCCAATATTTTTAAGCCAAATGTTGTTTTAAATACTATACCTAAAATTTATATTCTTAGAAGATAGGTTTTTGTTGCATTCAATGGTGGTACTCCTCTCAATCTCACTCAATGGGATGATATTCTAGTTTCTACTTTGAAGTCTCTTCCTTATTTTAATAGATAAAACCCATCAACCTATGTTTTTATAACCAATTATAATCTAGATGATGAGTATCAACCTCTTAAAGTGACAAAAACTCTTCCATTTTACCTTTTTGTATCATTGGAGATTATTTAGTTCATAATTGTATGATTGATAGTAGGGATAATACCTTTGGCATGCCCAAAATAGCTGATAAGTTAAGATTGTAGTATGAACCCCATGAGAAAGGTGTATTTCAATTATATGGTCTCCTACCAAGACTGTAGGTGTGTTGAAATATATAAAAATTGTACTTTTTACTTGTCAAAATTTCACCATTTTATAGGATGTTGTTGTTGTTGATCTACCTCCATATTTTGCACTATGCCTATCTAGAGATTACACTACCAAAATAGGATTTTACCTTTCCTCAAATTTGTCATACATGTTTTTTATAACCAGGTATGAAAACCTAAGTAACCATTATATCCTACCCTATTTCCATATTTCACCTTGAATCATATATTCCAAATATGTCAAATGTGAATTGTAGTATTTCAGAAGAAGATGATAACATCATTGAGAAAGAGCCTTCTAAGCCTCTTGAGGGTATGCCAAATCTTCTCTTGGATGAGTTGTCTACTAAAAATTATATAAATTATCACTATAAAATTATTGAAGATGCTCATTTTATATTATTTTATATGCATGAGGAGGGTGACTTATTGCTTAGTCTCACTAACTCAATACAGGACCAAGGAGTATGGAATCTATTCTTTGATGGATCTAGAACAAAGAATGGAAGTGGGGCTGGTGTAATTTTGGTTTCACCACAAAGTAATATATATATATATATATATATATATATATATATATATATATATATATATATAATAGTTTAATTTTACCTCTAATATTGTAGAATATGAAGATCTTATTTATGATCTCTAGTGGGCTAGAAGGAGGGATTTTAAGCTCTTGATGGTGAAATGTGATAGTAAGTTGGTAGTCTAATAATTAATAGGTTTAAGTGAAGAAAATAATGACTATTTTTAAGGCCTAATTTTTATTTTTTTGGATATCACGGAAGATTTCCTTCCATTTGACATTTGCTCCATTCCCAGAGGAGAAAATCAACATGCAGATAGACTTATTACCATAAGAGCACAATATGATATTCCATATCAAATTTAGGACAATAAAAATTAGACATAAATCAAGGTTTTATGTAGGTCTTGAGTCCCAAATAATGATTTAAGTTGGAAAGTTTTTGACTCTGATAAGCAAATAGCATATTTTCTACAAAATGAGGTGGAGTTTTACTAAGGAAATCATGATAAATTATAGGATCAAAATGGAAATTAGATTATGAAATTGAAATAAAATAATATGCCTAAAGTTTTGGTGACTTTATAAATAATATTTAATAAATATGATTAGATAAGGAATGAAAAGGTGATAATTTCTTCCAAGAAAGAGCACTATGAGAAAATTAGCATAGTTAAAGGTAAGCTACTCAAATTGGGTAAAGTTAATATTGGTTTTGAGAGAGTAGATTTCATTTATTTATGAAAGGAGTTCATAGATGTATTTTATTAGGAATACAATGATTTGAAATGTTTTGATACCATATTAACACAGCATATCATTAAACTGGAACATGATGCAAAACTTGTAAGACAAAAGCAAAGACCTATCAACCCCAAGGTTGAGATTCTCATGAGGAAAGAGCTTATAAATATGATTGAATCAGGTATTAATTTTCCTATAAATCATTCAACATGGATATAAAATCTTTTACCAATAAGAAAGATGAATGGAGAGATAAGGTTATGTGTAGATTTGAGAATTCTAAACAGAATATCACTAAAAGATCACTATCCACTTCCTTCCATGGATCAAATATTATAGAGAGTAGTAGGTTCACATAGGTTTTGTTTACTAGATGGGTACTTAGGATATAACTAGATATTGGTGAAATACCAAGACTGACATAAAATTGCTTTAACCACCAAATGGGGTACTTTTTCTTATAAGAAAATGCCTTTTGGACCCTCCAATTCTAGATCTACCTTCTAAAGGGCAATGGATGTTTCTTTTCATGGTATTTTGAGTGAAATAGTTTTATTATATCCTGATGACATTATATTTTTTTTTAATAATCATCTAATAAACTTGAGAATTGTATTTGATAGATGTAAGCAATTTAGAGTTTTATTGAATCCAAAAAAAAATGCATCTTTTCAGTGTATGAGGGGAGAATTTTTGGAAATGTGGTGTCCAAAGATGGTCTTTCCATTTATATAAATAGGATAGAATAAATCATTGATCAATCATTACCTAAACACAAAAAAGGTAGAGCTTATTAGGTAAGATAAACGTTTTTAGAAGATTTATTCCTGTTTTTATAGAATTATTAAGGCCACTTACTCAAATGTTGAAGAAACACCAAGAGTTAACTTGGAGTAAAAAAGGTAAAAGTAATTTTGAAGATATCAAGGAACAATCGACCAAGCTCCTAATTTTCTCAATCTATATTTTAGTAAGGATTTCTTTTTGTATGTTTTCTCTACCTCTAGTACTATTTCAGCCATGCTTATGCAACATAATGATGAAGGTTTATAACAACCCATTGATTTATTTAGTCAATATTTAGAGGGTTATGAAGAGAGGTATACCTTTGTATAAAAATATGTTCTTATTTTTATAATATATTTAAAAAAAATGAGACATTTGGTTTCAAATAATAGGATTTACTAATGGTAGTTCATTCAAGTGTGAAGGACTTCATTCTCAGTAGAGACTTGAGAGAAAAGAGAGTTGGATGGGTCACTAAGTACATGGAATATGAAATTTAAGTTAAGGTTAAAAATATGGTTTGAGGGAAAGTATTATGTGAACATCTTTTAAAACATGTGAAATAAGAAAAATAAATAATTTTGATAATTTAGGACACTCAACATGAAGCTGAAAATACACCTCCTACAAGCTAGACACATAAAATTGCTAGATTTATTCAAAATGGAGAGTTTCCAAGGGGTTTGAATGCATCAAAAATAATTATCTTAAATATGAGATTATTACCATACATTTTTATTAATGGAGTGATTTTTAAGAAATACATTGGAGGTATGATTTTAAGGTGTGTGGAAACTAGTAAATTTGACAAGCTTTTTGAGCACTTTCATGATAGTCCTTATAGAGGTCATTTTATATCCAAGACCATCACTAAAAAAATTATTATATATGGTTATTTTTTTCCTAATTTATTTATATATGCATATATATGGGTTAGGAAATGTATAAAGTGTGCAATGTTTGTAGGGAAGTAGAGACTAGTTGTTATGCCACTAAACCAAATTTAGGTTGAGTAGCCTTTCATGCAATGGGGTTTAAACTTCATTGGAATGATTCATCCTACATATAGTGTTGGTAATAATTTTTTATTTATAACTATATATTAGTTCACCATGTGGGTGGAAGCGGTGTCTTTGAAGGAGGAAAATGAGAACTCCAATGTTTGTATGGAAGAAGAGACTAGTTGTCATGCCACTAAACCAAATTTAGGTTGAATAGCCTTTCATGCAATGGGGTTTAGACTTAATTGGAATGATTCATCCTAAATATATTTTTGGTAATATGTGGGTATTTATAACTATATATTATTTCACCATGTGGGTGGAAGCAGTGCCTTTGGAGGAAAATGAGAACTCCATTACTTGAATTCTATGAGAGTCTAGTCACTCACTTTGGAGCACCTTACACTATAATATCAAATAAATATTTATAATTAAGTATTAAAAAGGTATGTTAATGGGATATTAAACATACTATTTATTTGACATATTCATCAAATTACTATCCATAGGGTAATGGACTAGCTGAGTCCATTAACAAGAACATGATTCAGATCATCAAAAGAATAATGGAAGATAATAAGAGACCTTGGTATATAAAGTTAAAGACTAATTTATGGTCTGATATAATCACCCCTAATAATTCCATTAGTAACTCACCTTACATCTTAGTTTATGGAAGAGAATCAAGGCTACCTATCTCATTAGAGCTTCTAGCTTTAGAGCTTGCACATCAGCTAGAGATTCTAGAAAGTGATGTAATGGAGGTTAGAATGAATGAAATAAGAGAATTAGAGGAGATAATATATGATTATATGCATACCATGTGGTAAAATTAGTATAAAGTCAAGAATATATTTGAAAAAAGAGTTTTATCAAAAACATTTTAACAAGGAGACATAGTACTCAAATGGGATGAAGAACATGCAAAGCTAGGAAGCACTCCAAAATTGATAGCCTCTTGAATGGAAATTATATTATAATTGATTGTAAGAATAAAAATTATTTTTAATTATCCATATTGAGTGGAGAATAGCTTCCTATTCCTATGAATGGGATGTTTCTCAAATAGTGCTATTAAGAGAGTCACTCCTTTGTAAATAGTCATAGTTTCATTCCTCTAAGTCAATTTCCCCACATGATTTTAGTAGTTGTTTTTTTATTTATATTTATTTTTTTTCATTCCTCTAAGTGAATATGTGCACATGTTTTTTTTGTTTGTGTCAGTTTCTGCTATTATGTCTTGGTCTACAAGCTTTCCTTGTTTTAGTGTTTGTCCTGATCTATCCTTGCTAGAGTTTATAAGTCCTTTTGACCAAAATGCTAGTAAACCACAAAAAGTGTTATTAATTTGTCCTATCAAGGTCAAATTACTACCCCTATCATTCAAAACTTCAAAAAATCTAGTCCTTACCCCTTAGGAGTTGGTCAAATCAAGAAATTATAGTTTAAAAATGCAAATTTTGAGAAAAAACATCAAAAATAGATTAAAAATGGGTGATTTTCATTTTTAAAAGTATTTTAAATTATTAAAAAATGTGAACATATCTTAATTCTAAAGTTTCAAACTTTAAAAAGGTCATTTGATATGTTAATTAACCAAAAAAAGGCCCCAAAACCCCTCCCACATGCCAAATTTGCAATATTAAAACATGAAAAAGGTTTTAAAAGGTATAATTTTGTAATAATGGATTTTTATTATTCTCAAATGTTCTATTTCAAGTGGTGGGATCTTGAATTAGCTTTTAAAAGGCCAAAATGAGCTCTTTTCTTCATTTTTTCAAGAGATAGTATAGAATCTGTATGGAATTCATACATCCAAGGTAGAAATTATCATATACAGGTCATTGAAAATATTCATGAGTAATTTCATGATGATTCATGGTTATATAATCCCTAAACTAGCCTTATCTTGTTACTTTGCTTGTTGGCACAAATAGATGTGCCTATAGGTCTTTTTATGGTACGGTCTACTGGAGGAGAGTGAAGGTCTAAAATTTGGGGTGAAGAAAGTAGAATCATAGGGATTATTTATTTTCTAAGTTGATCCTCAATTATATTCTCCAAGATCATGAACCATTTATTTGAAGACATGCTAATTTCTCCTACATTTCATCCAAGAAGGGAATTAGTTTTCTCCAATTTATCCTCACTTAGGTAGAGTTTCAAATAATTTCAAAGTGTTCCAAAATTTGGAAGAATTTATATAAATTTACATGGTCTCCTTCAAGTTTTATTCATCCAATTAAAATTCAAATAGGGGTCCCAAACCTAGATAGTTAATCTATTATATTGGCAAGCTTGTAAGGAAGAATTGTACGGTAATGGGAGAAGAAGTTAGCTTCAAGTTTTCAATAATTTGGTGTTTTCAAGGTTTCATCAAATTTTCATGATTTTAAATTATTTTTCTAAAAATATATCTAATTTTCATGGCCAAGAAACCCCATCTCCATGCTCTAAATGTGTCTCCAAAGGACTTGATTATCATAAATTAAGGTTTTTTGCAAATTTTAAGGTTTTGGAGAAAAGTATGTTTCATTTTTGACACCTTCCCCTCCTTCAATGGCCTCAAAATTATTATGGTTTGATTATTAGGTGTTTATATTTGCATTCAAATTATTACATTTATCTTATCTTGATCCTTCATGCTCCTTCCTGACCTCCATCTCATTCACACCATATCACTCCCATTGTCTACCTTTTCCACTATGTTTTACTTCTTTTCCATCTCCACTCTTGTGTTTTCAACATCTCTCACTATATTTCACTCTTCCACCATCCCCATTTAATGTTACCACAATAAAGAGAGCCAAGGTTTGATAGATCATTATCAAATCATGAGAAGGAGTGTTTGTGGGCTATTCAAGGTCAATTTACAGTCTTGGATGAGGACCTACAACAACTATACAACAGTCAAGAGTTGATCATCAAGTTGAAATAAAGAACATGAAAGCTCCTTGAAGGCCTATACATAATAAAATATCACTCACAATAGGAAAACAAAGGTTGACAATAGGAAAATAAGGATTAATTCAGATTTTGGGACCATCCTTGAGGTCATATACTATCATAGTCCATACAAAAGCACCTTCAATAGTTGTAAACCCCTATTTGATATTGCTCTAATGATTGTATGAACCTATGGAGGTTGAAAAACACTAGTATAGTCCTTATTTATGTATATCTCCTCTCATGTTTCAACCATAATGAAGCACAAACAGTATAGAAAAGTGGCCTACAAGTAGCCCTAAACACTCTTTAGGCCTATCTTTTCTCATTAAGATAACCTACCTCACAAGATAAAATATTCTTCTATAATTTCAGGTCTAATTCACCATCATAGAGTCTTTGAAATCAAGATGAATGCTTGGACTACATATGGGATATATACAAAGGGAAATGAAACTTTGAAGGGCTAATAAGACAAAACCCCAATGCAAGCCATAACCTATGGTTATGGCATGAAGGTGAAGTCTATAAACCAAGGGTTTGAGATTCCCAAGGTTTTAAAATGAGTAATCTAGGTTTCTCTAAAGATAAGTCAATCTAGTATGGAAGTAGAGGGAAAAAATATCCTAGAGTGTCAAACTAACATCGTATAGGCCTTGGTATGGACCACACCAATAGAGATAAGGGCTTGATTATCAAAATAACATGTCAAATGTTTTGGGATCCTATAAACACTACTAAGTTCATATACTATATAGACTCAGCTAGAGACATATAGGGAGTACAAAAGCCTAATGATTAGTATGAGAAGGAAGATAAAAGACATCTACAGTCCTCTAAGATAACCTATAGGCCTATGATTGTCTAAAGAGACCTAAATGGTAATGAAAATGGATTTAAAGTTTTAAATAATCCAGTGTTGATTAGAAAAATAGACATCAAGTTTGAGTTTGATGTTTTATAAGAAGAACATGGTTTCCAAGGACATTAAAGTTTAGGATGGGTTAACTAGAGGATTTCTCACCTACAATAGGCTTAGGAATTCACACATACAACCAAGTGAGCTTTTGTTCATGAGGTATACCTCTTAAATGTTTGAAGTTTATAAAAGCTCATGGTCTAGGGTGCCAAACTAGGAAGATTTTACCTTAGTTAATTATCATGAGAACAAATAATCGAAAAGCTCTAATAAGAAATCTATAATCTATACATTCTCACTTATAGTCAAACCATAGTCAAACATAGTAAGTAATTGGTCTTTATAAGTAATGTTGACTTTGACTAGGAGAGATGGTATGGTTTTATAAAGAGATGTATATATATGAATATCAATCCATGAAGTGGTTTTCAAGGAGAATCATAACACATTTAAAGACTCTTCTTCATGAAATCAAATCCTACATGCCTGCTCTTAAATCATTGCCTACTGTGATAAAGACCTTTTGATGCTAATAGACCCTAAAGGTGTTGAGAATTAAAAAACTTTATAGTATTATCTTCAATAAATGGTTAAAATGGAAATTAGGTCTAATGCAAGAGACATTAAAGGAATATAAAAGGAGACCTATAATGCTATAAAATATACCTACAGTTAAGTACCCTTGATGTCAGGACAATGAGCTAGTGTAAGAGGTTCTTAGAGGGGATTTGATGTCCTTAGAGTGTATTGAAGCTTCTAAGTAATAATCATGGAATAATGATATTTATCAACCCCTTATTACCTATCACCAAGATTTAAAAGTTCTCAAGCATGGCTATAGTCTGTATAGGGACTAATAGCATGAGAAAACACACTCAAGCCAATTCAAGGTCTGTGATAATGGGAGAAATAAGAAGATATGGTCTACTAAAATAAAACCCATGCTAGGTGACTGACTAGTGTAAGATTCATTGAATTATTTTTTCCTTTTATATCATAGACATATGTAATGAACACCTTCGACCACAAGTACCCTTCAGGCCTATAGCATAGCCAAAAGGCCTTGTTACTAGGGAAAATAAATAATTAAAAGTATAAATACTAGTTTATTGGCAAGGAAGGACACTTTAGGAATATCAATATCATGGATTTTCAAGAATATTAGACTCTATCAAGATAATATATGGCCTAAAAGGTTTTCAAGTTCACCCACAGGCTTGTAAGGATAACCAACAGTCATAAAGAAAACATGCTATATTCATGAGGTCAAGGGTCCACTAAAAGCTTCAAAGAGTGATTTTAAGTTGTGATTGGTATGCTCATATATAATTTGAAAGTCACTATGAAAAGGATACCCTAAAGGCTTGTATATTTCAAGGCATAAGGGTTTTGAGTCATTATGAGGGTTTCAAAATTTGATGAATCATCATGGCAATGAGGTGGGGAATGAAGAGGTCTTCAAGAGATAGGAGTTTTAAATAAAAATATAAATCCATTACCTAATTATCATCATATAATAATAAATGGACTTTCAAAAGAAGCATCTATAGTTCCCAAGCACATTCCACAGACTTGTATAAATTATGCATAAAAGAGGCCTAAAATCTTGCATAAGGGATTCAAATGGCTATAAAGAGATGTGTGGAGGGACTATATTTTATATAAATGGTATATAATAACATAATAACTATGGAATATCAACTCAATATTCTAAAACTACATCAACATCCACCTAAAAAATAAAATCACAATCATTTGAGAAGCCTATTTGCCTTATTTAAGGGTCCAATTATGCTTGAAACAGGGGTAGAGGTTATTTTAAAGATATTAAAAGGACTATTGTACTAATTTAATATGATTTTTGACCTATAAAACCTAATAAAACCATGAAAACACTTTAAAATATGAAATACTGAGTAAAAAATGTGGACAGTCTCTGCATAAGGGTCATTTTTGAAAGAAAATTGAGGATTCTAAGAGCTACAAGTGGAATTTTGATCCCAAATTTTGTAAAAAGAGTCATAATGAATTAAAAAATATTTTAAAAAAGTTTCATGTAAATTGGATGAGTGTAGATACTCACTATTTTATCTCAAACCTCAACTTGTCCATTGCTGGCCACCATTGGTGCAGGCATCGTTCTATAGTACCACAAAGTCTTATAAGTATAGTTAAAAGTTTGATAAGCATGGGATTATGGTTTTATATCAAAATAATATATTTAATTATTCTAAAAACTTCAAATTTTATGCAAACCATGTTCATACATGCTTTTGTAAGCAAATAGGAGTATAGGACAAAAAGGGGTTTTTTGACTTTTCAAGAAAAATGTGCTTCTAGAGTGTTTTTATAGAATGGTACATGTAACATAAGGATTTTTTTAGGATTTTTGAAGTAGTGGAAGAGTCATTTTCATCTTGGTGATGTTTTCACCTTTTGTGGTTTTGGGAACCCTTTGAAGTCTCCTGTTCAGATGCTCATATCCTTCACCACGTGTATAGATTGGCTGAAAGCTATTATTACAATTTGAGGAACCCTATTTAATTAAAATTAATGATAAATTGATATTATTTTAGGGTTTATTCTTTATTAATAATCATTAAGAGTGTAGGTAGCTTAGAATGTAGTCAAAACCCTATAGGTGGATTTATTTCACATGGTAACTTTTCCTATATTTTTCATGGGAATCCAATATTTTCATGGATGTTAAGGGGGTAATATTGATATACATAAATGGAAATATTTTAGGATTTAGACTTCTTTACCTCATGAATCATCATTTTGAAATTTTAGCTTCAAAACCTTCCTAAACCCCTAAAAATTTGGTTTTATGAAAAGTGGATTTTCTTGCCATTAAATCATCATGGATAAAAATTAATTTTTTTAAAAAATCAAGTAAACTTAGATAGGTTTCCATAAATTTCAATTATATGCATGGAGCTATACAAATGAGGGCAAAAATAATTTTTTTGTAGAAATAAGCATGTAAAATGAAATACAAGGTAGATCAATGAAATTTAATCAATGGATATAGAATCCTAATAATTTTGATTCATCCTAAAATATTTATTTTATAATAAATAATCCCATAAATGTCCCTACCAGCTTAATTAAAATAGCCAGTCTATATGAAAATGGAGCAAAATAGGCCTAGTCAACCCTGTTGATTGAATGCAAAAAGTATTATCATCAAAATCACATTTTTGGTGATGAATAAAGTTGTTCCAGGTATAATTAAATTTTTTTTTAAGGTTTCATGGCTTGTTATTTCAGGTTTCATGGTGCCCAACTGCATGGATTAGCCTTGAAGCCTTTTTGGCCTAATAGGCCTAGTTGATCAAATGGTTAAGTTTAAGATTGACATTGAATTGGTTGTTAAGGAGTTAAAAATGAGTTTACACACTTCATATCTGATGTTACATGGATATATCACGTGATTTTCATCCTTCAAAAATCTCTTTTCATGCAAGTGAAGGCTATCTTAGAGTTGATTAGTCTTACTCTTCAGTTGACCAATTGACATGTTCATGCATCTTCCTTTGTTATCATGTCATTCAAAGTTTTTAGGAACTTCAAACTCAATTCAAGATTGATTTAATACATAAAATTCTATGATATCATTTCATACAAAGGATTTAATTTTCAAATATGGGCCCACCACCTCCTTTCTATGCCAAAGTTTGAAGTTTCATGCATGCTTTGTGGAGTTTAAGGATTTTTATAATTATTTTAATATTGTAAAAGTATTTAGTCTTGAGTTAGCCAACCAAGAATAATAATTTTATAAAATAAATTCCACATTTATTGAGAATTTTTTTTTACATATATATTGGCTTTTTGAAGCCATTTTTCATAATTCTTGGAGTTAAAGAAGAAACTGTATTTTGGACCATATATCAATAAAGGATTTTTTTTTTAATTTTTCATATGAGTTTTGATAGATAATAGAATGTAATTTATTGTGTATCAGCACATAAGTTGGATTATATCCCATTTTGTTAGGTCCCTTCGTTACCTATTACTTTCTATCTCACCTTCTACAGGTCATTTGAAGAGGTAAAAAAGGAATGTTATAATCCAAAATTATTTCAATCCTTCATTTGAAATACTTATGCTTAGGGGGAATTTAGGAACTTTTATTGATGTATATGCATTAATTAGTTTCAATATATTTTAGAGGATATAGAAAACTTAGGTGCATCACCCCAATAGATAGGATTTCCCTTGAATTTCCCCTTCCCCTTTTCACCCTAAAAATAATAGTATATCAGTTTTAATAGATAAATCTTAAGGGAACTAATGCTCTATGGAGGTTCTTATCAATACAAAGTTACCCATACTTTGATAAGTTCTAATTTCATCAACTAGAGTGAGGGTTTTCTTTTCACATCTTCAAGCAAGTTGTACTCAAGAGTGATAATAGTCCTTCAAGGGAGTAGTCTACAATGTTAGAGATGACCCATAAGATATATTATTTTGTAATTTTTTTATTTTGTAGACATAGACTTGATTATATGTGCTTAAGGTATACCTTTATGAAGGAAAAACTATAACATAAGAAGGTTGAATAGTGGGTGAGAGGATGCTTTAAGAGACAAAGACCATGGGAATCCATTCTATAAATGATAAATATTATAGATTAGAATCATGCCATGAGTAGAGCCATGGCACCCATATTTAGGATTGAGGCTAAAATTTTGATAGATAATCACATGATTTTATACTTTAATCAATTATCCTTAAAGTAAGGGGATGAAGGTGATAATTTGGTAAAATAAGGGATGAGCTTAAGTTAGACGTAAGGTGATTTTGAACTTTTTTTAATAAAAGAATAGATGTAGATATAGATACAAAGCATTGAGCAGCTCTGGTTTAGGCTTCCCTTTAAGAGATGATAACTAGTAAGCTCCTAACCCATACTTATGCATTATGATATATGGTCCAAGATAATTGAAAGTAAACTTACCCCACTTTTTTCCTTCCCATGTTGATTTTCCTTTAAGATGAGGTCTCCAATGTTAAATTCTCATTCTCTTAGGTTATTTTTATAAGCGTGCTTGATTTGTTATTGATATACATGAAGATGGTTAAGTGAAACCAAACAACACTCATCAAATAGCTCAAGTTGGAATATAAGTTCTTCACAATAATCACCCTCCGAGATGATATCCTTAGGGATATATGAAGGGAGGGAATTTGGAATTCGAGAGGCAAGACAACCTCTAATCCAAAGACAAGTGAGAAAGGGGTATCACCCTAGGGTTTTGAATGTTGGTTTGATATGCCCATAGGGTGAAGGTAATGTGTAAGTGCCAATCCTTGCTTGATTCATTGACCATTTTAGTTATTATTTTATTAAGTGTTTCGTTAGAGGCCTCAGCTTATCTATTATGTTATGGATGATATGTAGATGAGAAGCTTAACTTAATGCCAAATTTGTTTTAAATATTTCTTACTTATTTATTTTTAAATTATCTACCATTGTCGATGATGATTTTGTGAGGAACACTAAAGTGATGGATAATGTGATAGTTAATAAAGTTGATAATTTTGTTGGCTTTGGCTAAGATGAAGGGAATAACCTCTACCCACTTGGTAAAATTCTCTATCATAGTGATGATATAATGATGTCATTTCAAAGAATTAGGGTTGATTTCATGAATGAGATCTAATCCCTATTGAGAAAAGGGCCAAAAATCCTTAGAGACTCAAAGACCATGACTAGGAATGTGATGAAATTATCATGTTATTAAAACTTGATAGACTTCCTTACGTAAGCACAACATTCATGGTTAAGGTTAGGCAAATAATAGCCAAGATGAAGGATGTGTTTAGTGATAATTATACCACTAATTTGTCCTCCATAAATACCATCATGCCTTTCTTTGATTATGTGAAAGACTTCATGACTATGTAGGAATATAAAAATAAGGTTGTCAAAGCCTCACTTGAAAATAAATCCCCATAGTATGGTATATTGAGAGGTACTATATATAATTACACATCTATCATTTCTAGAGAGATAGGAAGGAACTATAACTAAGGTAAGATAGTCAAATATTTGATTATACCAAATATCAAGTTTGGATTATTCCACATTGTAGATGGAAGAGATGTATGATTTGGTGTAAGAGGATTCATTAAGGTGATGTATGGTGATAAATATTTTATAATTTGAAGGTGAAAATGGGATTTAGGAAGCAAGATAAGCCATGGTATTGGTGACCTTTTTTTTAGAACATAGAGTGGATTGAATAAGGTAACGATCAAATGACATCAAGAGTAAATATACCAATTGTTTTTAATTTTGTAAAAAATAATTTTTACATTGGTAATAATAATTTATTTATTTCACTAAAATCTAGGATTCACCAAAATTTTTGATCAATTTAACTCCCACAGACAAAGTTATTTGAAGACTGAGAACTAGGGTCTCATATTCAACCATCTTGTTGGTGTAATAAAAGTCAAGTTTGAAGTATAAGGGAAAAGGATCAAATTTAAAGGGGATAAGGATGGTTCTAACACCCCCACCACATTGACATTTTGATCCATCAAATAACATGGTCATCTAATAAGTATTGTATTCTTGAGAGAGAGTTATAATAGACTTATCTAGAAACTCAAGAGAAGGAGGTTGGTTGTTATCTAAAGGGGCCTCAACCAATTTATCAAAAAATATTTTCCCTTTGATTAACTTTTTTTAAAGTAAATCAAGATCAAACATATCTAAAATCATGATCCATATAGCCATAAGATAATTTTGATATGGCTTAGAATGCATGTACTTGAGTGGGTCGGTGTTGGTTATGACAAAGGTTTTTTATGCCTTCATTTCACAAAAAAAATATTTAAACTTTTATTTTCTCTTTAAACACTCATTTATGCTTCCTCTTATACCAAAAGGATGTATAAACTTTACTTCCTACTCAACTATAATTTTACTAGATACCTATTATTGAAACTAATTTATGTAAACAATCTCTAACTTGTTCTTATTTAACAAGTTTCTCCTTTTGGTTTGAATCCTCCAAATATACTTTTATCCATTCAAAATAAATCCATTTCAATCTTAATTTTAACTTCTATATTCTTAACACATGTTATTAAAATTTCACACAAACATATATGCACCAAAAACTCTTCACAAATTAATTCTCACTCTTAAGTCCATGTTGTTCTCTATCAAAAATCCATTGTTAATTCACTCTACCTTTGAATTCTTTCTAAACAATTTATTTCACTAATTCACTTCCCATTAAAATGTCATACATAGATAATATAGGAAATTTATACACTAAAACTAAGTACTATAAGAAAATATAGGATTTAGAACCTTGCCTGATGCATTCAAAATAGACATGGTGAAGTTTGTCATGCTACTTTACACTTATTATAGATTCTATGTCTTCTTTTTTTAAACATCTTCTAATGAATCCTTTCTTTTTTCCAAATTATTATTCTTCTACAATCTCAATTTGACATGGACTACCATAGGAAATTAAACACAATTAACTTATGTTAGAGTTGAAATATGTTCCATCGGGCTCCATTTCTATCAAATTTCACTCTTACTCCATTCAAAGTAATTGATACATGGTTCATTCACTCTTAACAATGCTTGTTGGATGACATGTTTTAGAAGCCTATATGTAAGAGACTATTTGAATTTTTCATAAAATATATGAAACAAATAAATCTCATTGCATAAACACATTCTCAACACAATCTAAATTCACCAAATAAATGTAATTCCATCATGCTTTCTTCATTGGGCAGTTTCAAAACACTGTTTCACCGACTATATAGGCATAGTCCATAGTCCTCCATTTCATCTCTATTTAATTCTAAAATAATTTTTTTTACAATTTTTAGATAATAAAATATCTAACACTTTAATGAACATCATATTTCTGTTACACCATCAATTAGAATACAAGTTGAAGATATGGTCAGTTAACATGCAATAACATGCATGATAAATCAGAAAACTAAAAGGTAATGAGAACTTTTATTTAGTGTATTTTATTATTTATCTTCACTTACCTATTTTATCACATGTATACATACATTCCATCCATTACAAAATCATATTTCCATTCACATGTGATCTCACACACTGAGAATCTATAATTGCTATCATTTAAAATCGATCCCATGCACAAATTAAATTTGAAGGTTTGGAATAAAATATCCAATTATACATTATATATATCCATTTATTTGTTTAAATTCATATATATACTTACAAATCTCTAATGTAGACTTACACTTTCCATCCTACCCTTTATTCATTTATTTTCAAATCTGCCAGAGAGAACTAATCATTCTAATGGAAATCTTTGAGTTGATATCTTGAATAAATAAAACCACGATGCTATTGGTCTAAGAATGTATATTTAATATTTATTGGAATATAATTAGACTATTTATCAATACCATTCATTACCCAATCAGGATTTCATTTGCAAAAAATAATAATTTCATAGAATTGAGAAGACAATAATTGAAATAATTTTAAGAATACATAAACTATTACCTTAATTATAATTAAATCACCAAATATGGAATTGCAAACACATCATAAACACTTTATTTAAATATTATCCAAATTTTACATCTACAAGGTAGAGGAAATGTAGACTTTGCTTTTTAACCTAAAGGAAAAGATTTTTTTAATTTCTTCAAAAATACTTACAATTATCTTTGTTCACTTGTATACTCCTTCAACATTTTACTTTTCCTCTACCTAATCCCTCATTACTTCTTGAGAATATATTATTCAACCTTATATATTAATTTTTATACTTTCTTTGAATCCTATATTAATGGTACATGGCTTATCCATGGGTACAAGTTTGGTTTTGGTCTTAGGATAAGACCAAAATTCTCTCAACAACCCCATCTAGATATTTTACAACATAGGTATGATTTATCAACATATTAATACACCATAATTGATAATTATAAATTAAATTAACACCTATTAAATTACCTATGACCCCTAACAATAACCCATTTAAATTCAAATCACACCTTGAGATTTTTTTTACAAGTATGGGAATGATGCTCCTCCATCAGTTTTATGGTTAAAGAGGTAATGATGAAGTTTAGAAGCCACAAATACCAAGGTGAGGCATAATTTATTAGTATGGGTATAATAAGTCTTATACTCTATAAGTATTTGAATGATATAGTATATTAATTCTTCTTTATGATTATCATCATGATGTGTAAGCATGACACCTAAGGAATGGTCTGTGGTATAAATGTAGAGGTATAAGGTTTGGTCCTCTTTTATGGGGATAAGAATAGGTGTGAAAATAAGGTATTATTTGAGTTATTCAAAGGCCTTTTGGTAGTATTTATTATATTTAAAGGAGATATCCTTCTTAAGGAGGTGATGGAAGGCCTGACATCTATTAGATAATTGAGATATGAAAAGATGAATGGATTAGAGCTTCCCATGTAGACTATAGAGTTGTTTGAGGTTGGTCAGAGGAGGTGTGTTGAGTATTTATATAATTTAGTGGGATCAAATTTTATTCCATGAAGATAAACAATAAATCCAATAAGTTTGCCTGAGAAAACCTCAAAGATACACTTATTTAGGTTAAGGCAAACATGAAAGTTGATAAGGAATTCAAAGATAACCTTAAAGATTTCCAAATGATCTTTATGACATTTAGACTTACCAAATAAGTCATTTACATATTCCTCCATGGTTTTATGGACAAGGTCATGAAATATGTAGGTCATAGCACATTGGTAAGTTGCATCAATGATTTTTAGACCAAAAGGCATGACCTTATAGTAGAAAGTTTCACATGGGTTAATAAAGGAAATTTTATGTTAATCTTATGGGGTGATCCAAATCTAATTATAGCATAAAAATCCATCCATAAGAGATAACATCTCATGGTTGGTCATTAGATCAACAATTTGGTCAATTATTGGCAAAGCGATGTCATATTTTGGATAACCAGGGTTAATATCATGAAATTCTATGCAAATAAAAACTCCCCCTATTGCTTTAGTGAAAATAATGGCATTTGAGATCCATTGGGCATAATCAATGGGTTAGAAGAAGTTAATGATAAGTGGCATTGAATCTCTTCTTTAACAAGAAGGGCAATGTGAGGGTTCATCCTTCAAATCTTTTGCCTAATAGGCTTGGCATAAAGGTTGGTTATGATGTTATGGATTCCTATGGAGGGGTTGATTTTTGACATGTCATAGTAAGACCAAGTAAATGCTATGCTATGGTCACATATAAAGGAAAATAAATCCTAAAATTCTAAGGAATCTAAGGATTGATCAATTTTTACTATTTGGGGGTTTTCTTCAGTGCCCAAGTTGACATAAATGGTATATTTGTTTAACATGGTTTATGTCTCAAGAGGTAGGGATATATGAAGAGAGGAATCTCTAGTACCAAGATAGCTGAGAAGGGTATCATCATCTTGAAACTAGATAGTATTAATGGTAAGAAAGTCATCTTTTAGCATTTTAGGATGAGTCAGAGGAATGGTTCTATTTTACCCATCCTTTTGATAGGTCAGGGGCTCCAAACTAGTCATATTGATCAAAAAAAAATTTAGGGGGAATGGAATAAATATCTTCAAATTTTCAGAGAAGGGGTTGGTGAGGACATGATTTCTTCTTCAGTGATCATAATGGAAGGTGGGTTGGTTGGCTCTTCTAGTGGGATAAATCCAAGACCATATCATTCACAAGGATTATGAGTTTTTCATGGGAAAAAAACATGTGGTCCATGTTCATAGCAACCTAAACTGAATCCCTTATAAGCACATTGATGGAGGTATGTCTTGGTAGACTCTAATTTATCCAAGAAATAAAAATCTAAGGTGAATGATTTAACATAAGAGGATGTATTAGTGGTATAAATCAGTTGATCAAGTACCCCATAAATAATATTGGCTTGGAAATTAGGAGGACTAAAAGTGATGATGGTTCCTAGGTCAGAACCATAGCTAAGATGCTAGTTAAGAATTCCATACTCTTAGGGAGTAGGAAGGGCATCTAAGGTCAATAGGTGATACTCCTAAAGTGAGAGATGTTGTAATGTGGATTCCAAGTGGTCTTTCATAGGAATTTAGGAGAAAGGTATGGAAAATATTGTATAAGCTTGGTTGATGGAGGATGAGGGGGATGCATCCTTTAATGGGATGAGAACATCATTAGGTTGGTAAGTCATATTTTATAACTTGAAATGATTAGGGTTAGTTGTAATGACATGAAATTGACCCTCATGATCAAACTTATTGCACCTATGAAAACTTGATGGCACAAAACCCATGGAATGGATCCAAGGGCATCCAAGCAATAAATTGTATTGAAACTCTCCTTCTACCACATAGAAGAGATCAAGAAGAGAGTAAGGGACCAAATGTATATAAAGGATGACCCTACATAAGGTAGTTTCCATGGTATCATTAAAAGATCATAGTATAATGGCAGTTTTTGACATGATATTCTTTGGGTGCTTAATTTGATGATACGCATGGGAAGAAATGATATTAATGTTAGCTCCCCCATCAATCATAACCCTCTTGATCTAAGTTTGGTTGATGTGGGTGGTAATAAAAAGGGGAGGATATGGATCATCTAAATGAATAGGGGGTCACTCTAAATCTTGGAAAGTGATGATGGTAGATAACTAAAGGGATCCAATAAGTGCTACAAGAGGTCATGAATGTTTAGATTGAACCTCTACTAATTGTATGGATTACATCATATCTTGATGGTGTTGGGGTGAGGTTTGGATCAACTTATACAAATTCATCATCATCAATGTTTGGTGAAGTTATTCTATAATTAACTTATGTATTAGTTCAGAGGGGTTGGATTGGGGTATACCCAATATATAAATCTTGGGATTGGGTGAAGGTATTTGGGGTGCTTCAATAGAATAATGGTATGTCCATGGGATAGACACCTTGGCTTGCACTTTATCCTTTTGGGTTTGTGATCTAGTTACCACATGAATGGTGTGGATTTAAAAAGGATACAAACTATTAGATTTCTTTAGTTACTTTGTACTTTTATATGAGAGTTTGGGGATAGGTTGATGTGGGGTGGTAGATTTTGGTTTTTGGCTTGGAGATGGGCTCATGGGAATTTCATTTCTTAACATATCATATAGTTTTGAGTTTGTGTCATGTCTAGGTGTCCTATGGTACATGTAAATTAAATTTTCATTGAACCAAGATGGTTTCAAATTAAGAGTATCAAATGACTTGATTGGAGGTAATACCAAGTAGCAAGCTTGTAACAACCTTTGCAATATGGTAGAATAGAATTCTAGAAAGGGTGACAAGGAGGTATGAGTTTTAGTTTTGATGGTTGGGATGAAGACCTTTTTAGGGATAGGCTTAATTAATGGAGCTTTATGTGGTGAAATGATTTTATTATATGGTTTTAAGGTGGAGGGTTTTGAGGTTGAGGGTTTTGTCAGAATAGGTGGAGGTATGGCTATAAGTGGAGGTTAGACTTGTGGATTATTTGTAGGGATTCATTTTTTCAACAAGATGGAAGGGTGAGGTCATAAAATGGATGAGGGATGTGGACCTAAAATAGAGGGTAAAGTGAAAATGGGAGGTAAGATGGTTTTGGATTTCTAAATCTTAGATGGTTCAATATTATTTATTAGTTTGGTTTGCTTATTCCTAGATGGTATTATTGGTGTTAATTCTAATTTCAAGGGATGATGGGTGATATTATGAGTGGAAAGGATACATAGGTTATTTATAAGCTTTAATGGAGTATTTGATGTTAATTTATGTGTTTCTATAGGATTTGGGTTGGTTGGTTTATCTAAAGATTGGGAGTTTTTTGTTGGTTTGGTTGAGGTAGTGATGGTTTCACTTGTGGAAGTTGAAGGTTAGGTGGATAATGGTGTGGGTGGTGACTCTTTTTTGGTTGGGTGTGGAAGTATAAGGTGGTGCCAAAACATGTCCTAATAAATGTTTGGTTGAGATATATACTCTATATTTTAGACCAACCTTGAAAATGATTTATAGATAGGCTTAGTTCCCTCAGTAGTGGATTCCAAGGATAGATGAAGTGGCTACAGAAGTGGGACGAATTTTTTCCTTTTCCTCCATCAATGGATCTAAGTATTTTTTGGGTGATTTGTCTATGGAAGGAGTAGGTGAGAAAATATCTTCCTTAATTATTCTTTTCAAAGGAAGGGAAAAGGGCATGGGAGTGATGGTTTCCTCCTTTATTATGATTTCTAAAGGAGAGATGGGTATTTACACTATAGAAGTTAGTAGAGGAGAAATGGTGGTTCTTGCTTTGTTATTGTTTCCAAATTAGAGATGGGTCTTTACACTAGGGAATTGAGTGTATAAGAAGTGGTGGTTTGGGCCATGGGTTAATTAACTATAAGTTCCTTAAGAATAACATTAAATGTTTGAACTTCATGTTTGTGGGATGTTTCTACATTAGTATGCTTATTGTTTATGGAAGGCGGGTGGTTTGGGAATTATTGTAAAAAAAATGTCAAGCACTTGATTGGGGTGTGCATTTGGGCTATCCATCACAAGCTCACCCTTGTCAATTAAGTCTCAGATAATGTTTTTAAATGTTTTGCATCTATCAACATTATATCCAATGATATAGTGTAAGCTACACATCTCATTTTCCTTATACTAATTTGATATAGGATGGTAGGAATAAAATTGTTGAGGTGGTTTGATTTAAGGTAGTTGGATTATGGATTCCTTAAACAACTTCTCCAAAACTAAACCATATGACTCCCATAGTGGAGTATACTACTTTTACACAAAGTGGTTTTAGGATTTAAAATTTTGGTTGAAAGAGGTAGATGGGTTGGATTGGTTGACTACCAAGGGAGGAGCCATTTTAAGTACAATAGAATTGGTTATTCATTTAGATTTAGTATTGGTATGGTTTTTGGGTTTAGAGGAAGATTTGGTAGATTTGAAACTTACATTTTTATTCCTCAACTTAAGTTAAACTTTATCAATTAATTGAATCTCCAACTTTATAGCCATGGTAAATCCCTCATCAAAGGTTCATAAAGTTTGAATATATAGGGTGGATGAGATGTGTTTGGTACATGATCTAGAGAAAATTTAAATTAACTAAGGTTGGAGTAAGGAGAAGGAGAGTTAGTTGATCAACCCTCTCCAATGACCAACAAAATGAGCAATTTATTCCTCCTCAAATTTTTGAATGAAATATAAGTTAGTTATAGATACCTTATTGAAAATATTGATATAAAAGTGGTCTAAGAAGTTTTGATCAAGTTGAGTGAAAGAGAAGATGGAGTGCTTAGTGATGGCACTATACTAGTCTAACACATGTCCCACTAAGGAAATAAGGAAGGTTTAGAGAAGAAGGGCATCATCATAGGCAATTAGATAACATGAATGCCTAAACACTCTTAAGTATTGTTGGGGATCTTCCTTGCTTTGAAATTTGGCAAATTTGGGAAGTTTCCATTGCATGTGGTAAGGTTGGATTCGTACGAAAGGGTGGATGGTATAATTGTAAATAAGATCATAGGAAAAGAGATTATGGGCCCCAAAAATGGATGTCTATAGATTTTTCATCCTATCCATCAAAATTTTGATGAGATAAATTTGCATTGGTGTACCCCCATAATTATAAGGTATGTGTTTTTTGGGTTGTGAGGGTGTAATATATTGGTGTGATCTAGGAATTTGACTCAAGAGAGGATGGTTATTATTGTGTTAGTTCCAAAATGAAAATAAAATGAAATAAACACACTAATAGCATAACATCTCTAGGCCTAAAAACTAGGGAGAGATTAGTTAACAAAAGTAAATGATAAGCATAACTAAAAAGCAAAGGATAAAATACGAGAGTTCTTTCACCTTCTCTGGATGCTATAAATGCCTTTGTCATATTGGATTGATCAGCTTGTGCTCATGAAGTCCTTAGCAATGGAAGATTGACTACCTCTATCTCTCCTTTGCACCTTTAGCTTATGGATTAGCTTGGCTTGGAATCAATTTAGCATGGCAATACTATTTGTATGAAGCTTTTAGAACCAATCCTACATTACAACTTTGTACAAATTAAACTTAGAAATGATGTTGTGAGGCCTCCTATTTATAGATTTTTAAATTTGATCAAAATGAACTTCAACCATCCATCTCAAGATTGAGATGTGTAGTTGAGGATTAATTCAATTTTTTGAATTAATTTTGTAATTATCCTCATCATGACATTGGAATAAGGGGAAATTAAGAGGCATGGAGGGTATTATGGAGGGCATTGATGAGGTATGGAGGGCATGAATCCTAATATTTATGGCATTTATGGCCTAGAGATGTCTGCCCAAGAAATGAGGTCACTTGATGATGAAAATATTCAATATTCATTTCTTAAAACAAGTTTTCAACAATTTTTCATGGAATTATTAAGTAGGCTCTAATTTGGTTTAATTAGCTCTTAATCACGATTAAGCACTTTGTGCACAAATTACTCAAATTGATCAGAATGCCTTGTTATTGGTCCAAAATTCAACTAGATTGGAATTGGAAGTCCTTGTCATATGCATTGGATCCATACTCAAATTTAGAATGTTACCAACAACAAATAATGAAGGTATGCATCTTGTGTAGAATATTTGATAGGAAAAAGTAATCCAGAGCATGTGGGTGTAAAATTGGCATTTTGACTCGAACTAATCTAATCAAAGCTAGCTAGCCTATAAATTTTATTACCCCATTTATGGATACCCTAGCCAAAATCAGCACTTGAGTAAGTCAGTTTCACATCATTTAACATGTTTTATTGTTTTTAGGCCAAATTGTGCACTTTAGGTAGAAATTGGTCAAAAGTCTGGTTGGAGATTATCGGTGGCTAGTTTTAGGTGTCTATAGTTTGCCCCTATTTGGGAAGATGTTACAAACTATAGGAAAAGAAATGTCTTCTCAAATAATGAGAGATGGCCTATATGCCAAAAAGAAGATGATGGTTGAAGAACAAAGCTCCAAAAGGTGTTTAGGAAGCCTATGATGATGCCCCCTTGAGGGAGTGGCCATCACATTTGTTGATGGATGGTCCCTCGAAAAGAAATAAGAAGAAAGGAAGAATTAATCCATGGTTAATATTAATCCAAATGAGAAAATGCTTTCATGCATTGCTTTAAAAAGATCACTAATTCTCCCAAAGGTGGTTATTATTAGAATAAAAGTCAAAATAATGATTTTCCCATAGGTGATTATAATCATTAAGTGGACCTATATTAGATAAAGATGATAGTGCCCTATTTAGGGATGATTAGGAAGTATAACTCAAGGATATAACCTAGAATATATACTAAAGATGAGTGGGTGTAAAGTGATGAAAGAGATGAATATAAGAATAAGATTGATCAGTGTGAATGATTTAGTTGTACCTACCAATGAGGAGATGATCATCTTGATTAATAATGACACAACTAGAATGGCCAATGGGTTAATTTGATCACAGGTGGGATGGGAGGATCTACCAAGGTGCCAAGGAGAAACTTCTATAGCTCCATTGATTGTAGACCTTCTTGACACTAATTTTTGTTTTAACATGTGATGGTAGGCTTCATGATAGAACACCATAAAGAATATCCCAAAATATACATAAGGACTGACTCCCAATATCCAATAAACACTTCAAAATAATACACCAATGATAGAAACCATGATGACAATGTTGACATATGAATATGGATAGAATCAATAATAATGTGTGCAAGGAATCACCCAATGAACACATATAGACTGAGTCAAGGCAATAGTGCTAAAATCAAACAAATAAAAACGTGAAAAAACAAACAAAAAACAAATAAACAAACAAACTAACTAAAATAAATAAACAAATAGAAATCCTAAAAATAAAAGCAAAAGAAAGCATCCCAATACTGATTGTGCCCCAGTAAGGTAGATTAAGGATAACTGACTAGGCTTAAATAGGACAAATATTTTTGGATTTTTTTTTAAATATTTGAATGTTTTTGGAATTTTTTGGTATTTTAACTTGTTAGAGAATGATAAGATACTTGCTTACAAAATGGCAAGAGCATTTGGCTTAGGTGCTCACAAAATTGTGAGAGTGTATGGAAAGGGAGACTAAGGTGACCTCAACATGAATTGAGCATGATACATATAGTCCTAAAATGACCTCAAGTCATAGTAATTCCATCTACACAAAAGGTTAGTAAAAACCAACTAGATCTCAATAAGTTCTCAAATCTAGAAAATGGCCAATCAAATGAAAACAATGATGGAAAAGTGATGTAACAATGCATTATAAACAAGTGTTTCCCCTAGTTTTCCCATAGGTAGTTATAACTAGGATATAATGACATAGGTCAATGATACTAATTTTCCCATAGGTGGTTATAGTTAGTAGTAAGACTAGTGAAACATTGATTTTCCCATAGGTAGTTATAATCAGGCTCACATAAACAAACATGGATATAGAATGAAAGATATTTTGTCAAATAAATTATCACACTACTTTAATAGACAAAAATTATAAGCATGGATTGGATTAATTGTTGAAAATTGATTGGAATCCCCCACAAAAAGTGTGGGAAGAACCAAAGTAACCAAGATCAAAATAGGATTAGGTAGGATGACTAAAAATAGGCTTTGGTCTAGATAAGAATGGAATGATAGGATGGTATGGTCTTGATAAGGATAATGATAGTTTGATAAATTAAATAAAATTATAAGAGGGTTGGCCCTAAGTGGTGGGGTGAATGTCCAAGTTGATGATAATAGCAAAATGATATGTAATAATGGTAATGGCAATATGAGATGATATGATACATGTTTTTGGCTTGGGTGTGGTTTTTGATTCTATTGTTCCTAATGATGGGGAGATGCATGTCCTAAGCAAAAAATGATATAAAATAATAATTTATCATGTTAATTACTAGCCCACACCTCATAAAAATAACTACTCTATCAAGAATGGCCTATAGATTTGGTTGTTGAGAATGCTTTTTTGATCTTTGTTGGTCATTGATTTTGATTCCTTCATGTATTGAGGCAAGATATATTTATCACCTATATAAAGAAAATTATGACCATGGATGGTAAATAGGGAAAAATAATGGATGGTGGGTTTGATTATGAAATGGAATGGGAAATGATAATGGAATGTATAATGGTGGGGAAATAAATGAAGATAAAAACTTTTATTCACATGTAATGTTGCTAATGCTAGATTTGACATGATATTAGTTGTGGTGGGGCTAAAGACTTGTTCTCTCAAGAGGACCATGATATTTTTCTATTGTTTGATCTTAAGAGTAGCTACCATCTAATTACACTATAGATAGGAATATATTTTGATTTGATCTTTGATTTATCTTCATCAAGTAATGAATAAGTTTTGTGCTTAGATATTGGTACCTCAAAGATGTTTTCACCAATAAATTTATTTTTATTATCTTGTAGTGCCTGTGAGAAGGTTTCGCTAAGGAATGTGGACTTTTTACTTTGATTGTCTTCTAGCACTTTTGAAAAAGTGTCACTAGGAGAGTGTTCTTCTGCTACATGAATGTTGTCTTGGCCTCTTTGCTCTTCTTCACCAGATATGTCACCATGGATGTAATTTAAAAAAGCATGATTCTCTCAGTCCCAATCAACACTTGTGGGAGATGTAATGTCAATAATATGGATATTTTAGTTGATGGTAATGGCCTATGGAATGGTAATGAAATGAGGAGAGGCTACACAATCCTTATAGAAGATACTAAGATAACTTGTGTCAAAGCTAAAGTACTCATCCTAAAAAACTATAAAAGGATTACAAATGTATTCAAATTAATCTATGAGTCATGCGTAAAAAATGTTATAGCAACCATGAACATATTATTCATCTAAGTCTAATTCTAACTCAAGGGACTCTAAATTTGATGTTGAGATTGATGTTGATTCAGATTCTAATTCTGATGCTAAATCTAATGTCGGTCTAAAATAAAACACTTGAATCTAACTCTGATTCTTCATATGATGGGTACTCTATTATATGATGTCTAATTTAATATTTTTTATAGGATAAGTAATAACCTATAATGGCATGATGGGCTCCACAAATATTGGTTTGTTAAAGTGAGACTCGTCTAGGATGGTAAATAGGTCAAAAGAGAACTCCTCAGAGATTGGCTTGTCAATAGGAGGATATTAAAAAATAGTCACATGGTTGAGTTAATGATTTTACCAAAGGAAATTATAATCATTAAGAAGTGAATCAGTAAATACTAGCTCATTAGAGTGAGACTCAATAATTGGTGTAGGATTAATAGGTAATTTATCATAGGTTGACTTATCACAAATGGATAATTCCATATAAACATCATAAATTGTTTGGTTATCTTGGCCTTGGTTTCTATTGAGTTATAAAATACAAATTTTAATCATATCTTGGTCTTTGAATGATTGGATCGATTGAGGTTTGGTTGGGATTGGTATTGGATGAGGAATGGCTTGTGGTTGGATAATGGTAGGGCATTAAGGAGCATAAATGCTTACATGAGCCAAAGGAAAATGTTTTGAGATGGTAAAGATAGGGCATTTTGGGGATTTATTTTTTTTATAAGCCAAAGGATGAGGTCTTGGTATGATGAAGGGGCATTTTTTAGCTTGGTTGCTCACATAAGCTAAAGGACTAGGTCTAGGAATGGTAATGGTATTCCTTGAATATTGTGGAGCTTGATAGCTCATATAATCTAAAGGAGGGTTACGGGTAATCAATGATCAAATAATAAAAATATGTTATGAAAATTGATTGTTTACATAAAAAAAAACATCTAAGTCTTCCTCATAAACCAAATCATCCAAGTTGTGAGTTGGCTCATAAGCTCATTTTTGACTATGTTCCACATATTGATTATTTTAAATAAGGTATGGATTCATATCCAAAATAATATTATATGTAGTTGGGTCTTCAAATTTATCCTCGTAAGCCTCTTCATAATAATCAAGGTCTTGATTTGGATCAGAAATTGTTTCATGACTTTGTTCCCATGAATGATTAATATGAGGTAGATAGAAATCTATCTCACAAACCATATTAACATCATTGGTGTCTTGAATAAATCCATAAAAGTCATTTTGTGTAGTCATTATATCATAAGTTGGATTGTAAGTGACTCCACCATAAGTGTAGCTAGACATATCTGTATAAATGATGAAAGCTCTAAAAAAAAGACTTAGAATTCTACAAACTCTAAAATACTATGACCAAATGAAAATGGTTCAAACTTGGTCTAACTTGATCAAAAGGTGGAGTTGTATCTCCAATGTGGTTTGAAAGTGGAACTATATCTCCAAAACGATTTATGCTAAGACTTGGCATAAAATAGCCTAACATCAAATGTCTAATGTCAAATGTTACATGTAGAAAAGGTCAATCATCTAAATAAAAATTGTTATGTCAAAGGTCTAGGTCAAAGTGTTCCAAACAAGGTCTAAACTAGGAAAGGGAAAAGTTGAGTTACTAGGTCTTTTGTCCAAACGCAGAGTCAAAAGTTAGGCTCAAAAAAATAGGTATGTGCTAATACTTTTGGCCAAACAACATCAAAATCTAGACTTGAAACAAAGGTTAATGTGATTTGATTTAATCTAACAAGTTTGGAAACAACTTTGACATAAATCTAGGACATGGAATCAAACATAAAAATGATCAGTTGGCATAATGCATAAGATAAAAGGCTCTTTGAGAAAGGTTGTGTTCTCCTAACTAAAGGTACAAATAATGATAAGGATATGCATTAAACAAATTAACCATCAATCATTTTCAAATTTGGGTAATCAATTAACCGATGTTATGAAACCCAAAAGAGAAAGATCTATGTATTAGCCACATAAATCAAGTCCTAAATAGAATTAAATCAATGTTTGAATCCAAACATGATAAGGATAATTGAAAACTCAATGATGAAAATTGGGTTTTGACCAAATAAGCTAGACAATATTAGACATCATTATGGCACAATACAAAGGTCTATATGGTATACATGACATGCTTTGAAATAATGATTTTTGGTACAAGGTAAACTAATCTTGAAACAAATTGAGTAGCCTTATAGTGCAACCATTCTCAAATGATGTGGTTAATACTATGTTTCAAAGACTCAAAGGCAAAATGGTTTGACATGATTTGGGAAACATAACGCTACCTTCTGCAACTCAAATGACACACACACACAAACAAGTTTTAGCAAAATTTCAAGGAATAAGTTTGGTGTAAAATAGCTAGTGTAACACCTCATTAGACAAAAGAGTGACATATAAAAAAATTAGTTTTGACATGGCTTATACAAAAACAAACAAGTTTTAGTCTAAAAAACATACAAAATGAGAAAATGATCAAAATACACTATGTATAATGATCCAGAATCCTAGTAAGGGTATGGAAAAATGGGGTTTACTAAACTAGAAAGGTTTCTATCATTCTATGGGAATCAATTACACAATGAATTTCATGCTTAATAATGCAAAAGATAAGTATAAAAATTGGCTGACCACAACATTGGCTAGATGTATAAAAGTCTAGTCCTTTTTGTAACCACTACATCCCACTATTCACTTAGTGTAGTGCAATGTCCAAATGCAATAATGTCCCATGTGCAACTCTAAAAGGAGACAAATAAAGTCAATGTCAGGAGGTGAAACCTAGGGTCAAAGCTTCACTAAAAAAACTCATGGGAGGTAATGACATCCCCCTTACAAGCCAAGATGCATACAAAATAAAGAAAGCATGAAAGTAGAAATACTTTAGGATCATTTTCAAGGTCACCCAAACATTGATGATTTTTTGGGGAGTGCTTTAAATGACTTTATTCCTAACCCTTGGACTAGGCTACTTGTAATAAGAATGGAATTTTGACTCCAAGGGTTCCCTATAAGAGACAAATGGAAGAGCATACATGCAACATCCCTCTTTTTTTCAAAAAAAAATTTGATCAAATAACTATTGAAGACAAAAATGACAAGTATGTTTAATTTTATGCCCAAATGAAAGATTTGGTGGTGTTCATTTGACCCCTTGGTCTTAGTTGTAACTTTGAAAACTAATGATAAAAACACTTATTTAAGCACCTTAAATGTTACTTTAAGCACCAAAATAATGTTCCTAATTCATTTTAAAATTATTCAAAAGGTAGTCTAAAACATGATATATCAAATTTCAAATCCGTTGGTTACTTTTCTACCCTTAAGGCATCACCCTAAAAGCAAATATGTTAGATTAGAAACTTTTAAAATAGATTTTACAAGTTTTGTAAAAAAATATATGAAATTTGAAGCTAAAATAATGCCAAATTATGAAAATTTAGGAGAAAACATGTAGTTTAAAAAAAATCATCCAAAACAGAGTCCATATGACCCCAAACTAAGCATTTTAAAATAGCTCTCAGGTTTGTGTTTTTAATAAAACATAATGACTGACGCCAGTTATATAATCGATGACAATTACACTTACTAACCAATGATGGTTATCTAACCAACATTAGTTACATAAATAGTGGATGATGATGCCTATGCCAACTACTGATGGTTTTAATAACTAACGTTGATTACTGTGTACACACATGGCAAACAAAAAATGGTAAAACAAAGTTATAAAATTAATTTTCAAGAGTTTTAATGATCCAAATGAAGATTTTAAAGATGCAAAATTCTATTCTTCATGTGTGGGATAAATTTAGTCCCACTAGGTGTGCCATTATGTGATCTAAAAAATTGATTCAAGAGAGGATGGTTAGTATGGTGTTAGATCCAAAATGAAAACAAAATAAAATAAACACACTGATAACATAACATCTCCAGGTCTAGACACTAGGGAGAGCTTAGTTAACAAAAGAAAATGACAAGAATAAATAACAAGCAAGGGATAAAATACAAGAGTTCATTCACCTTATTTAGATGCTCTAAATGCCTTTGTAGTAGTGGCTTACTCAACTTGTACTCATGAAGTCCTTAGAAATGGAAGCTTGGCTACCTCCATCTCTACTTGGAACCTTTGGCTTATGGCTTGGATTGGCTTAGAATAAATTTGGCATGATAACACTAGTTTCATGAATATTTTAGAACCAATCTTGCATTATAACTTTGCACAAATTAAGCTTAGAAATGATGTTGTGAGGCATCCTATTTATAGATTTTTGGATTTGATTAGAATCAACCTCAACCATCTATCTCAAGATTGAGATGTGTGGTTGAGGATTAATTCAATTTTTTGAATTAAGTTTGTAATTATCCTCATCATGACATTGGAAGAAGGGGAAATTAATAGGAATGGAGGGCATTGATGAGGCATGGAGGGCATGAATCTTGATATTTGTGGAATTTATGGCCTAGGTATGTCTTCCCAAGAAATGAGGTCACTTGATGATGTAGATATTCAATATTCATTTCTAAAAACAAATTTTCAACAAGTTTCCATGGAATTATTAATTAGGCTCTAATTTGGTCTAATTATCTCTTAAGCATGATTAAGTACTTTTTGCACAAATTACTCAAATTGATCAGAATGCCTTGTTATTGGTCTAAAATTTGACTAGATTAGAATTGGAAGTCTATGTTAGATGAATTATATCCATACTCGCATTTAGAATTTTACCAACAACAAATAATGAAGGCACACATCTTATGCAAAAGATTTGATAGGAAAGAGCAATTCAGAGCATGTGGGTGCAAAATTAGTATTTTGACTTGAACTGATTTAATTAAAGCTAGTTGGCCCATAAATTGCATTGCCCCATTTAGGGATATCCTAACCAAAATCAGCACTTGAATAAGTCAATTTCATATCATTTAGCATGTTTTAGTGTTTTTAGGCCAAGTTATGCACTTTAGGTGGAAATTGGTCCAAAGCCTGGTTGAAGGTTATCGGTGGCCAATTTTAGGTGTCTATAATTGGTAACTAGTAGAAGGTTGGGTAGAGGCCACATATTGGTAATTGACCATGGAAGGTTATGAATAGGCCATATATTGGTAACTGGTCATGGAAGGTTAGGAAGATGGTGGAGGCATATATCCTTGTGCATTTGGGATATAGCTTGGGTTAGGTAAAATAGGAATTTGTTAGGTTATACACATGGTTGGCTTGGTTGGTTAAAGCTTTATAGTTACCTTAGTACTTATGGGTAGGAGATTAGATGGTATATAAACCACTATGTTTTGGAAATGGGTGGAGGATGTTGGGTTTTGAGTAGAAAGAGGCAAGGAAGAACACTAGTATATGTCATCCCAATGGTAAGTGGTGCTTAGGTTGTCATGGGTTCAATTGTCCCTATATTAGAAGGGTTAGTTATGAGGTTGGCAGAGGTATAAGGTGTTTAGGCATTAGTTAGTTGTAAGGTAAGATTGGTTTTGGGTAAAGGTATTTGAAGGTTTGTTCTTAGAAGAATAATATTGGGTCACCATGGATTGAGTGGTAGAGATAGTGGTTAGCAAGGTCTCACCCATCAGGTAAGTAGGCATGTCATATGGTGGTTCAATAGAAGGAACAAAAGCAGAGGTACAATTATAAATTATGACAAGATGTTGTTAGAGAGCCATAGGGTTATTATCAAGGAGGTTGGTAAAGTCCATATCTCCTTGGGAAAAATATTGAGGCATATTAGGGCTTCTCAAATGGTTGGTGTAACTTTATGCATATGGAGTGTGCTCCATGGTTGAGGAAGAAGAATATGGGTGTTTCAGATGTGTATCTTGGTTTTCCTTGTTTTTAACATGTTGGCTTGTCAAAACCATTTAATAATTGGTGGAATAAGGGTGAAAATGATCTCACACACTCAAACATAGAGAAAACAAAATAAAAGGTTCAAGGAAATTGTGCTCTCTCTCTCTCTCTCTCTCTCTATCTCTCTCTCTCTCTCTCTCTCTCTCTCTCTCTCTCTCTCTCTCTCTCTCTCTCTCTCTCTCTCTCTCTCTAAGAGTACATTAAATCTTATAATTATTTTTATCTCACTTTTAGGCTTATGCCTCAATTTAGAAGTTTATGTGACTCCACTTGGTTTCTAGAATAGGTACTAGAATAAGAAGTTTATGGATGGTTCCAGGTTTTTTAACGATCTAAAAATATTTGTACTATAATTTGGTACATGGATTGATATTAGGTACCACCCCCTCACATCACACATCATAGTGATAAGGTGTTAGGTTCTTAGTCAAAATATACTAAATTGCTAGAGTCTATACTCAGCTACTGTACTAAGTTTTCATTTATCCCCTTGATAGTGAAGTCCAAGTGGGATAACTAATGGTGAAGGTTTACCACTAGGTGATTAAATCTTAGTTGGGCTTTATGTCAATGTTTGATGGATAAATTTTTATAATTGGTTTGGTATTGTGTGTGTAACAAAAGTGATTACTATGATTGATTTACCTATTACTTTTAAACTATGTAATCTAACCAACCAAACAATTAATGGATGCAAGTTATTTTTAAATCCAAATGAAAACTTTGATTTCTTTTAGATGAGTACAAGAACAACTACAATGTACATAAATGCAAAATGAGGATGCAAGTCCTATCCTAGGATGAATGCTTTTTCACTTTTTTTATAAATGAAGGAAAATGAAAAATTTACCTTTTCTAAGAAAGCAAAGCAAATAAATACTTGCTTTTGAAAAGAATAAATTGAAAACTATGATTTTAAATAAAGAAATGAATTTTTTAATTTTAGAAAAATAAGTGAAATAAATTAATATTTCACTAATGAAACTAAATGTCCTAAAATAATTATGAACCCAAGAAAACTCTAGGGTCCCACTAGGCATGCCAAATTGTTTCACTATGTTTTGTGTTTATTTTAATTTTATTTTTAGAAAAAAAAGTAAAAAATTTAAATAATGGTATGGTTTAGAAGAACTTGGATTTAGTTGTGCACTCATGATCTAGTCGATATAAAGAACTCCTATTTGGCTTAGGAGGATGACTTACAATAAGAAAGAAGCTAAAAAGAGACTGCTTAACAAGATAGGTGGGTGGATTTCCTAGTGAATGCTAGATCTAATAAGTACTAGACTTCACTGGAGGGATATTAATCCACTTTTTAAACAAGTTAAGTTATGAAAATGAAAAGATATGCATTACATAAAGCAATAGAAAGTACTCAATCATAATGATAGAAATGTTTTTAAAGAGAAAATGATTGATTTTATCAAAATGGCATTAACTTGTTCAAAACTAATGCTAAAATGCTAAAACATGATTCAAAAAATAGTGTAAGACCCTATGATGTGATAGAAGTTAAAAATTTGGAATTTGTGTGAGGGTTAATGGGTCAATTTAGCTTTCTATTTTTGTGAAAAATATTTACACATTGACTAATGCTAGTTACAATGCAATTAATCCTAGTTAAGGCAACTAATTGTAGTCAAGGTATGACTGATGTTGATTAGGGGTGATCAATGTTAGTTACTATGGGTTCTTGTTTTGGGTAGATTGGACTTTAGGTTAGTTACAAGAGGGATTTTATGGGTTTTTTGGGGTTGGATTATGGTCGTGAGGACAAAATAGGTTCTCAAGGATATCAAACTAATGGGTTTGACACTCAAGTGTTTAGGAATATTCAATGGTGTTTGGTGGAATAAGGAGTGTTTGAAGTTGCAAAAATCCAACACAAGAGAGGATATGGGGAGAGATGGGAAGTGGATACAAGCACTAAACTATTGAAAACTAAAAAACTAAACTTAACACAAGTGAAATATGTATACACATAATATTTAAAACTTTTATCAATTAATGATGCTATCTATCTTGAAGGAACCCATCAAGTCTAAATCTCTATGAGTGCATGCCTTAAAGGGTGCATCATGAAAGGGGTGGGTAGATCATTAGTGCTTTACATGATTTTTGTCCTTTTTTCCACTTACACTTGCATCCTAAAAACCATTCCCCTTAGCTTGTTCTTCTCTATTTCACACTCCTTAGTCATTTCTTATCTTTTGTACCACTTTTCCTAACCTTAATCCCATTTTGATTGCTCAGTATACTATGTCAGTTGGGTCAAACCTATATTATTTTGTGTAAAATTCATTTAGGGTGTAGGTCAAATCTTTGATGACCTAACTTGTGACCTAATGAATTTATATCCATAACTATACTAGGTTGACTGGGTCAACCCTATTGTCCAAAACTTTTGAAATGGATTAGTGTTAAATCCACCTATATATACAAGATCATTTCATCATTCTTTAGAGAAGACAAGAATAATTAAGAGTTATTGTCCATTTTATTATCTACCATTATACTTGATAAGCAAGCTTAGGGTTTCATACTTTCTTTGGCGATATAGATCTTATTTTGTGGAGAATTATTTTGGATGAATTGATAGGTTGTATATCATAGAGATGATTTACCCTTGTCATCATTACATACCAAAATAACCTCTTGCCAAACACCTTAACCAAGGGAGAGATTGAGGCTCAGTAGGTTTATCTTCAAGTGTAAGTATTCTTAGATTTATTTCTTATTTATAAGAGTAGATAGATATGTATTTGTACTTCTCTTACATATATTAGGATTTCATAGACATTGAAATGATTATATGTCTTCTATGAATGTTTAATTTTATTATTTCTAACCCCCACTTTGTGCCACAAACTTTGGTGAGCACCAAATTAGACTTTACTTATTATTAGTTTAGAGAAATATATAAACATAGGGTTTATTTAGGGTTATTTTGTGATTTTTCTTGATTGGAGGCTTTGGAACCATCCCTAGCATGGTTTATTGTGGTAAGGATCCCCTAATTAGGTCTAGTATCTCCCAATATTGGTCATGTTCCTAATTATCTAATGTATCCTAAATCATAGTGTAAGTATGATTTATCTTATCTGACATAGTATTGATTAAAAAATATGATACATTTTTGATTGCATACATTCTAGTGAACCCAACATGAACCTAACCCTTACATGTTTTCTTTCATGTTTTTCATTATTTTATGATTTTATTTATTATTTTTATATATTTATGGTATTGGGTTGAAACTATTTATATAGGCTCTAACTTATTTTCATAAGTTTAACACATAGTTATATCAATATGACTTTGTTATGTTTGTGTAGGTTTTCATCATGTATAGGCTACTAGGTTAACCCTATCAACACACTACACTTTCAAACTTCTAGATAGATTAATAGGTTGACCTTGTTGACACAATACACTTCTATACTTTTAAAAAACATAATAGGCTAACACTAAAAAAATAGTATTCTTTATAGGTTTTAAAAAATAGGGAACTACAAAACTAGGTTGACCCAGTCAACACAGTTGGTAGAATTTACAAGTAAAAATCAAGACACTTTAATAGCAATCTCACTTTCCTCTACATCCTCTGACCCACCAATGTTACTTTATCTCTTTCTCTTTCACTTCTATTATTCATTATAGTTCTATTTTCCATAGTTTTAGTCTTTAAAACTACCATATATAATAAACTAGGTCCACTTTGTTGACCTAGTTCTATATTCTATCTTTTGTCTAGAAGACTAGGTCAATATTATTGATGTAGTTATTTAATATACCCTACTTTAGTATTACAATAGTGACCCTACTGACTCCATTCTATAATCTCTACATATACTCATATGAATCAACATTTTACTATGTTTCAAAGTTAGAATTAACACTTTTATGCTAGTAATTAGCTCACACATTCAATTTAAATTGCTTTCTTTCTTAGAATAGATCACATATTCTAATTAAGTGGTTTTTTAAATATATCATTTAGTTTCACTATTTTTATATTTTATGCACACACTACCAAATCACATAATTTTAAAACACATTTAAATAATTATCTACCCAAGGCCTACCTACTTGTATTTCATCACCAAGGGGGAAGACAACTTGGTTTTTTAGCTATATAAACATGTGTTTAATGGTATATATTAGATAATAAACTAACACCATTATCACTATAGTATGTGAAGTGAGGGGGTAGGCCCCAATACCAAGCTAGTATCATTGCCAACATAGATCCCTTTCAGTCTAAATGTCATGAAAGCATCCATAGATTAATTTATAGTTCCTTACTTACAAAAAACTTCCTATCACACTTAAAATCATACTATAATAATCTAACAACATTCAAGATGACCACTTCATTTAATTTACAATTTGACTTCTTTCTCTTTGCTCAATTGTATATTGTATTGCAAAAAATTACATTAGCTAACATTAGTGGAAGGTTTTATGTTATGTGCCTTAATTAGACCATCCTCATTGACCTAAATGATTGTGTTTTTTCTTTCATTTTTTTCTTTCAAAATTACTTAAAAAAATATTTTTTTAGTGCATAGTCATTATATTCGACATAGTCTCTTATAGACTATCTATTAAGCATACCTGCAATATTGGGTCAACACTATTGACATAGTATTTTTTTACCTCCTAAGATATAGTACCAGGTTGACCATGTCAACTCTGTATCTTTTTTTTCCTATTTTCTATCTATTTTATATTACTAGGTAGACCCTATCAACTTTGCATCTTTATTTTCTCTAGTTTTAGACCCTATTTTTAGTACTAGGTCAACTTAGTCAACTATATACTCTTATATACCTCTTTACATTTCCTTTCCTTTGTATCAATTATTTCTTTATCTAGTCCTTCTCCCTCATCATGAACTTATTATTTGATGACAACACTGAGTTGAATTCAATGGATATGATGATTCTTACCAACCCTCATAGGGTCTCCCATAAGTAGAGTAGGGTTCCTCTCCTAGATGAGATTAATGTTCACATAAGCGAATCATACAAAAAATTATGGGTCTACTCCTCATTACTCTTTAATTCTTAATCTTCTCTTCTCACTTGAAGATCAACCCAAAATAGAGTATACCCCTAAAATGCTCTTCTTTGTCTCTCAATTTACTCAACATCAAGGAAAGGATCCTTATACTATTTACCATCTCATGATTATTGGTCAAGTTGAAGAGCCTCATTCACCTTCACCCATGTTCTCACATAAATTTGGTGATACTAATTTATTTAATTATTAGCCTCTTCCATCTATTTTGATCCCTTTTCATACCATGAATTCTTCTTGTTTGACTTCTTCTACCTTCATGCCTAGTATCTCCACTAACATGGTAGGTTCTACATCTAATGGGAATAATCCAAGACCCACTCCCCTAAAATCTTCCACTAATGCATCATTTTATACCCATGGTAATCATGATTTTAGTGCTTCCTCTTTTCATCCCTTCACTAGTCCATTTCTTTCTACATAAGAAAAATTTGAGACTAGTGTCTCACATTCTAACAACTCTTTTCATTCTCCTAATAACACCCATAGTGATACCCAAGCCACTAATTCTTATTTCAATACTTAAAATGATGCCAAAAATTAAACTCAAACCCATCAACATTTTTACAAATGACTAAGCAAATGAATGATTTTCAATCTCATAATACAAATCAAATGATGCAAATGCAAAACCACCTTATCAATCTTAAAACCCACCCTCAATAGTGTTATGGGGTATGCATAATCAAAATGTTTCCCCACCTCCTCTTAAGGATTATTATGGTAATCTCATCCCTCAAATTCCTCTTTTCAACAAGATAATCAAGTATATTCAAAATGAGCCCCTTACATTTCAAATTGTTAATATCGATATAGGAGGTATCACCCCTACCATTTCTTACAATGGATCAACTAATCCTACTCTTCATCTAATTTTTTTTGGAACTATATATAAATATTGGCTCAAATTAAACACCTTTTTCAATTCTAATCTATTATCCAAAACTCTCACGAGTGATTCTCTAGATTAGTACAACCAACTTAAAACTAATTCTATTACTAGTTTGGAAGATTTAGTAAATGCTCTAGTCTAAGAGTTCCAAATTAGTGATCTTCCTAAGAATACCTTGGCCCTTTTTATCAATTATAATAAACTTAAAACTAAAAATCTCTAAGATTTCATTAAAATGTGGAAAACATTATCCAATAAATGTGAAAATAATGTGGCTAATGATAACATTTTTCATCTCTTTACCAGTGCTCTTTTTCCCAAGTTGTAATATCAAGTTTGGACTCTCTAACCATGTACTTTGAAGGAAGCTATTTATTGAGATAAACATCAATATTTCCTTATATGTCAATTTGAGCCATCTCAACCTTCCATAGGTACTTGTATCTTACTCAAGAATGAGAATCATCATGTTACCAATGATGGTGTCACTGACTCTTATGATACCATTCACACTATTCAAGATGTTCCATACCAATCTTTGGAACCATCTCCCCCTTCTCAAAAAGTCACCAATTCTCATTTATATTTACCTAATAAAAGAAATTTTCACAAACCTTTATCTTTAGTCAAATTACTAAAACATCTACCTAGGCCTCTGCCATGAGAACTTGATCCCACTTGTCCCATGAAATGTTGTTATGATACCAATATTTTTTTTGGTTTCATGCTAGTTGGGGTCATTCTCATGAGACATGTAGGAAAATTCATAATTTGAATTTTTATTTTATTCTTGGTCCCAATTTTGACCATGATTATATCATTTAGAAATGCCAACAAGCCTATGACATTACTTTCAAAGCTCGTGAAATAAATACTAAATCTCAAGATTTGAATGAAGCTAATACTTTTTTGGTCATATATAAAGATCCTCTTCCAAATCACTAAGATAAGCAAGATAATCCCACCCCTTACACCAACAATTTTGAAATTGTTATTGAACCAATTCCTAAAGATAATGTGGTTAGTATAAATAATATGTAAAGGGTTGTTGCTTTCGTTGATCCTCAACCCATCTACACACCTCCATTATCTTGCACATTTTATGTTATCCAAGATTCTTTTACAATTCATTTAAATGAGTAAGGGAAAGATGACCGTATAATTTTTTATGAAAAAAATACAACTCATCCCTTGGATAACACTTCCCATACTATTTTTACCATCCCTTCATCTTCTTTACCTAACACCAATGACACTCAAGCTTTTATCAACACGTCTTATAGCACTTGTCAAAACCACCCTACACAAAATATTTCATCTTCTCAGCATAATTTACCACCTTTTTTAAACCTTCTACCTCTTATTAACATAAATTACAATGTACTTCAGCTCCTCCTTCTAAAGACCTCATTTAACACTATGCACCTCTTTCTAACAATATTCTTATGGGTTATGATGAGTGGGATTATATCATAAAACTCATTAATATCCCATCCCAACTACCATTTATTGAGATTATGAGGACCTCTCCATGACATTATAACCATCTTATGCAAATTTTGTCTAAAATGAACATCCCTAATCCTTCCCTAGTAAGATGCAAATCAACCTTATCTATATCTTTGAAGAAGCTAGAAATAGCCCAAACGAAAAGGCTGAGGACTGGAAAGGGAAGAAACAGAACGAAGAAAAACACACCCCTTTGATTTGGGTTAACAGTAAAGCTGAGTGTTCTTCCGAATTAGATGCCTGGCTGTGTAGGGAGACCATTGATCTAAAGAAAAAAGTGGAAACATTGGAAGAATCAATGAAAGTTGCTTGGAACAAAGTAAATGACATGGAGAATCAGTTAAGCCAGATCCCTGTGAAGCTAAAAGTTTATGAAAACAACCTCCGGGAGCTTATAAAGGAAAATAGAAAGAAAATGGATGAAGTAACATCCAACTTTTGTGCAGCTGCTATCAGTATTGGGAAACGTGCCAATGAGGAGATGAAAGTAATAGAGGGCCCCTGCAAGAGGACAAGGCAAAGTTCCAGAAAGAAAGACACACAAAAAGGAGACTTGCTGGAGGCTGCCACCCGGGAAATTGCTTTGAAAGAAAAAGAAGCCATGAAGTTGATCCTGGAACTAGATGAATAATCCAGTCTTTTTTTGGTTAAGAAACTGGTACTGATCTCTGGTTTTATTTTGCTAGTTTTCAGTTAGTTGTTCTTTCATACTTTTGTTCTTTGGGTCTTGTTTGGCTGTATATCAATGGTTTCTAGACCATTCTTTTTCTGTTTTTACTACTTCTATGTAGTGTTTTAAGGCAATGCCTGTGGACTTAGTTTGCTCTTTTTTGTTCTTTGTTAAAGGGTTTTGGGGCCCCTTCAAAACCTACTTTAACCTCTAATCTAAAACATATTTTAATAATGCAAAAATATTGCCATCTATGTTGATGAAACAATGGAAACTTATCTATCCCTCAAATTCCCATCACTTATATGATTCTTGATAAGATTATACTTCATGTAGATGATCCTCCTCTATTCATTAGTGTCCAAATTGGTGATATCCAAGTCAAGTGTGCCTTTATTGATAAGGTTTTTGGCACCTATGTTGCCTCTCTTGATTTTATCAAACCCTTGGATATTTTGAATGAAATATTAGAAATACATGAAAAATATTTCAAGTCTATTATCAAATTAAATTCTTCCTTTAGGTTATGTTTGTCTCTCCATTACCATCCCACCTATCACCATTCATGTGAAGGTGATGATATTTAAATTTATTCTATCTTATAACATTTTGATTGGTAGGCCATAGACTCATCATATGAGAGCAGTTGATTCTTATACTTGCTAGTACCTTAAACTCCCTCATAATGGATCCATCTATAATATTCAAGGTGATATTAACCCTTAAAATTTCAAAGAATTCTAATACCGTGGTGTCTTCAAGATTCCTACTCTTGAACCTTTGTCAAACATTCCATTTCATGAGTGTCAATGATTTAACTTTCCCATTAATTACACTCAAGGCTATAATGGTCATCTCAAAATGATTAGGAATATTCCTCCTAACCTCTTAGATTTTGATGATGATGAACCTAATGAGATAAATATCAAGATTAAAAATTCTAATCTCTACCTCATCTCATCTCTTAGCATCCCACTTCTTTTCAACCTCATTCTTGTCAACCTCATTGTGATGACATACCCATTGTCTTAACAAAGACTCAAAATTCCATTCATCACACCATTTTGGATGATAATGTCATCCCTAAATACATCATTTATATTTATAAACTTGATTATGATGATGGTTATACCTTAGATGATCTATTTTTAGGTCTTGTTCATGCCCGTGATGTTGAGATTATCCTTTATCATTCCTCTTTACTTTGGTATTTGATTGTATCTTTCCATATTCCATATTACAATATTTACTCTTTCTCATAAGGTAGAGATGGTGTGAACACCTCCATTTTTTGAATAACCTCATAGGATTATGTTTATTAATCATGCTATGATTGTGAGCTATCACTTTGTTATGTATCATGACCCCTATAGCTTGCTTATCCATAGAATACATGCAACTCTCCTTTTTAATTTAAAAAACCCCACCCCTCACTTAATATATCCCACTTTGGATCCCATTCCTAATTATACTTTAGTTGAGTCTATTCCTACTTTTGATCCTAATGCTCCTTCCATCAAGCCTAGCCTAGTCCCCTCACCAGTACCACCTTATCTCGATGATGGTTTACTTCCTTTATCATAGCTATCTTCTTTACCCAAAAAATGGGATGATGAGCCTTCCCAAAATACTTTAAATTTTATTACATCTCCTCCTATGAGTACCTCTACCATGCCTACTCACATATGTCTTTTTTTCTTTCATAGCATAGATAACCATTCATCCATGCATTGTTGTAAGATGTAACAATATATTAAAAAAATTCATATTTCTACCCATTAGTCCTCAAATAAGGTCATACCTCTTTTGAAGGTACTTGTTGAGTATATTTATAAGTATGGAGAGGTATATTATCTATATCACCAATGTGGTACCCATCACACTAATCATTACCATATCCTTCAACAGAATCTTAAAGATCACCTTTCAAAAATTAATGTACCTTATATCATTCCTCCCATAGGTCTCTCTCACAAGAACGCTCCCCATTCCATGTATTATGGTTCCATCTCCTCCTATGGTCCCTTTTTCACCTTTTTTTCTTCCATCCATTAATCCTTCACCTGTGGACCTTCCTTCACCTATAGATCCTTCTCCACCTATGATTCCCTCACTTATGGATCCTTCCCCATTAGTGATCCTTTCATATCCTATACAGTCCATTCTTAGGCATTATTCTAAACATCACTTCCTTGATAGACATCCTTAGCATGATCCATCAATCATTCCTACCTTTTCTCTTAATGAGATTAGATGTGAAGTATTTTCCCAATTTTTGTTCAATATAGATGAGACATTAGTTATAATTCACATTCAAATTCATAGAGACCTATTAGATGTTATAGATAATATGTGTAGGCAAATATAGTAGTACTTATGAGAATATGCATGGTGTTATTACATTTTTATTTGGACTAGACGTGTGCTCCAATATTATTTTTATCTGTTTGTTATATCATTTGACATTATGTCTAATTCTTATTTATCTTACATGGTGTCTACACTTTCACACTTTATCTTTCTTATAAATTTCATTTATGTTTGCTTATGGATGTCTTCTTTATCATTGCCTCCTTTTATTCTTACATGTATTTCTTATGATTCCCTTATTTCTTTTTCATGATTGTTTTCTCTCTTATCTCTATATACAAAGATAATTGTTAATGTTACTTGGTTATACAAACCTTGTTCCCTTCAGTCATTCCTCCTATACCATATGATCAGTTATCAACTAATTTATCTCATTATAATATCCTATAAAGGGTCAAATTTGGCTTCCTAAAAGTCTCAAATTTGGCTTCCTAACCATGCAAATAAATCAATTTTGCCCATAAATAAATTAAATCATGTAAATACATACATTGAATAATTTAAATACTTGGAAAATGTGCAAAATTCTAAAAAAAATTAATTAAAAAACAAATCCTAATTGAATTAATCCATGATCAATTATCAAAAAGGAAAATTTAAATATTAATAAATATCCTAAAAATAATCTTAAAAGCTAATAATTATCTTTTTGTGAGTTATCCAAAACAAAATATCTCAAAATTTCTATCATGTTTATCATGAGATTTTGGACACCTCTTAACCTTACTAGGGTTAACTAAGAGAATGAAGGATAAGAATTAACTAATTCCAAGTCATTTCAAAGCCTATAAAAACAAGCCTAGATATCTTTATTTTTTAATGAGAGCTTGGAACATAATAGAGTTATAATTCAAGATTTAATTCCTAAAGCAAATGCATAGTGTTATAATGGAAAAGTCAAGCCAAGACATCAATAGAGACAAGCCAACCATAGTGCTAAGAGGAGATGGGAATATCCAAGCCCCATTTATTAAGATATTTTGAGCATAATCCAAAAAAGCCAATGAAGAGATCTCTTGAAGCAATCAAAGAAAGAAAGGAAACTTGTCATTTATTTGCATTTTAGTTGTGTTTTCAATTGATTTGTTCGCTAAGCTCTCCCCCATGATCTAGGCTTGGAGATGTTAGCTTTCTAGTCTGTTAATTTAGTTTTTTTTGAAACAAACACTATACTAACATCCTCTCTTGATTTGAATTCCTTAATCATAAATGGCATGCCCAATGGACACGTTTATACACCCCACATATTTAAACAAGAATGGATGTTAAAATAGCTATTATTTTTAATGCATTAACTCTTTTTTTTTTTGGAAATTTTTATAGGTTGTTCTTACTAGTTTCATCCTAATTCTCTAAAAATGTCATTGAAATCTATTGTGTAGTTTATAATTTATGACACTTTTAGTGATTGTCACTTTTAATTTTCTATTTTTGTAGTAAAAACATCTGGTACAGAGCTCATAACTTATTTTATTGACTAGTTTGACCTATTTTTTAGAGATAAGTAAGTCTTGGAGTTATTGAAAACCTCCAATACATATGTGACAAATATATATATATATATATATTTTAAAATTTATGATCAAAATAATGACTATAGGTTTTTATGTTTTGTGTTCGATTTCATTTTTAGTCTTCTCACCTGTTGTTTGTACGTTTTGATATTTTGAGATTAATGTTTGTGTATTATTGAGATAAATAACATTTATTCAATGTGTTTATTTTTCGTTTGGGTTCATAGGAAACTGGTCTCGGTCCTTATCAATCGATATCGGTTATTTCTAAAACTTGTTTTGCTCAAAACAAAGTGCTCTAAAGCAAGAGGTTATTATCTAACAATTACAAGTTAAATGATCAATTTAAACACCAAATTTGCATTTTTTGACTAATCACACATTTTAATTTAAGTTTTAAAATTAACTCACTCTAATCATGCATATTTTAATTTGTGTTTAATATGAATATGTTTAATTTCACACATTTGGATATTAGTGCTTTAAAATAAACTTAAGACAAATATTGAACACTTGAAATTTAGGCTTAAAACAAACTTAGGTGATTTTTACTTCATTTAGTTTTGTGTAATTATTTTCATTTTCTCACTTAAGCTAAGGGTCATAGTAACAAATAAATTCTCACATTCAAATTTGGTGCTTAAAATCAAATATCACTCATAAATAATTTTCAAATTGTTTATTGTTTGTTATTTTTGCAAAAAAGATAGCACGTGTATGCTCTCCCCCCATCCCCTATAGGGAACTCACAGATTAAAATTACCTTTCTATTGAATTTTAGTGCCTATTATAAGGCATATAAATAACATTGTGTGATGCCCAAATTTTTCATGACTAAAAACACAATGTTTTTTATGACAAACAACAACAATGGTACAACTCACACAAGACTTGAAGACACGTAAACTATAATTCATAGCTTCCAATGTACATAAATCTGAATAGAACAAATGATATATGAATCAAAATCTCTCATATGAGAGTAACATAAAAATCATGACCAACTATTCACTGTGTCACTACATCGGATACCCTGATAGAAAGAATCTAAAATATCCCTAGATTCTTGGGAACGAAAAAAAGCTTTCAAACAAGACACACGTGATACCAAACTAATTTTAGCAAGTATATCTTAAACACACTCAAGAATAAAATACATCAAGGTAAAATATTATCCCTCAATGTAACTATTTAAGTAGGAAAACTCCTATGAATAGTCAGATGGATCGTGACTAAAAAGGTCCATGTGACGATCCTAAAACTAAATACCTAGTCAAATAAATATAATTTTCTAAAGCCAATAACCAATTTTGTAATCTAATACCATCACAAAATAAACATTTTTGAGTTATAGGGTACCCTAGATGAAGGATTCACTACCATTTCAAACCACACTTAACTATGGAAATTGATTCACCCATGGAAAACTATGGCAAACAGTGTTCAAGGAGATCTTATTAAAAATAGAAAATGATTCCAAAAGACATAAAATGAAGTTTCAGAGATAATATAAAGCTAAAAGGAATCAAGATCAACTTTTATTTTTTCATAAATATTACTCGAAATTTTTTTAGTCAGTCCATTTCAAATTGACTTTGTGCAGCTAAATGGTTCTACCTAAAAATTTTATGAATAAATCAAGTTTAAAATTAAGCTACTAAAAATAGCAAAGGTATCCAAAACTGATAAAATAATTTTTTTGTAAAAATTTAAAGGTAAAATAAAACACTAACATTATTTTTTCAACTATAAATCTTAATTAGATATTAATGGAAAACTGATTTTGTAATAACTTTACATAATCAAAATAGGACAACACGGAAAAAAAGTAGCCAGTGTCACCCATAAATGGGTTTCCAATTCAACATTGGATCAAGTAATAAATGAAAGGGTTGAATTTTTATGCTCTCATATGATAGTTAAGAATATTTCCAAATCAATATTTTTAAATCCGATAGACCATTGCCTTAGACAAGTCCATTTTAGAGCCATCTCACTTAGATTTGCACAGAATTACAAAATAATTTGTCTTAGAAAATGGATCACTAAAAATACATAATGATCAACTAGAAAATAAAATAAGGTCTTTATCATAAAATAAGACTAAGATAAACTTGATACAACACTTGGATTCAAAATATCCTACTACTGAATATTAATTTGAAGTAGGTTACAAAGTAGTTTTACAATGGTTTGTAATTAGTTAAATACGCCTAAAGTAAGATATATTACTCCTACTAAGACAATGTTAATCCCACTATCAAACTTAGCGGATCCAAAATGAGCATTAAAACACTAATATCAAAATAATCCTAGACATGAAAAATATGCAATGCTTATTAATCTACACATGCTAGGTACATCAAGTTGCTTAAATTGGAGTAGGTGCATGTATCATCTAGAGATAAATGTAAGGTCCACATATTATAAATATTATAAAGAGATTAATAATTTTAACAAGATTTAAATCAATTTTAAAATTTCAATGAAACAAAAAGTATTTGCTATCAAACATGACAATTATATACCACACACAACTCAATTACAAGATAGTTTAAGAATTTGTAACACCATCTCAAAGATGGATACAAATTTCAATAATACTTATTTATCTAAAACCATTCCAAGACCACTTTTTACAAGTTCCTTAATTCTTCATAAATCTAATGATTTTTTGCTTCGTCACACCCTACACTAAAACAACCTGAAGACAAGTGTCAAAATCATGTTGAGCAAGTGAAACCCTATAGAAATCATCTACAATAACTAGACAATGAATAAATGAAAAGATAACTAAAATGATTTACACTTTGGTTTACATCAATAACTCATATAAAACTCAATATTTCCACTAGGTTAGGCATAAACACACATAATTACATTTTTTTAATAAAATATATGCATTCATTCTATCACCTATGAGACAAAATGATCCACTCTTTCCTAAATGAGGATGGCAATACTAAAGCTCAGAGTCAAATAATGTAAAAATAAACTTGAGGTACAAGTGATACTATACTTGTTACAACATGACATCTCTATTACCAACTATACCAACTAGAACATTAGAATACTAGTCATAATTAAAATCTTATAAATAACCAAATATGGAGAGTTTATATTTAAATAATTTATATTTATATAAGTAAAACAATTCCCACTATGGGTCTAGCAAACTACAATACAAAAATACCAACTCACCACTAAAAGTATTAAAAAGAAGGCAATTAGTTTAAATACTTTTATTTTTAAAAAATGATTAATATTCTTAAACCAAGTAGTGCACCTATCTTATAATAATCTCTCATGTTCACATATGTTCACAATAAGTATTTAAAAAAAAAGCTAGATATTTATACCTAGATTAATAGGATGCCTACCTCAAGATAAGCATAATATAATTATATTATTCATATACTTGACACACTAGATCACTGGTGTACATATCCCTTACCAATAAATGTCTCAATTACCATCCACATCAGGTAAAGAAAAAAAAAAAAAAACAATAATCTAAAAGACAAACACAAGGTTTACATTATGCTTATTTGCTCAAGGCATCTTAGCTATCAAGCTAATTTGTGCAAATCTGCTCAAGATGTCTTAGCTAGAAGGAAATATGGTCAATACGCTATAGGTAAATATCAAATGATATAAATAAACATATAAATATTATTCTTACATAGCCATTGTTGTGCCATACTTATTAATTATGCCATACTAGGGCATTATTAAGAGTTTAAAAACTTTTTTTTTTCTACTACTACACTATACATTACACTCTACATTCTATAGGTAAAAAGTAGAGATTATAAATACACATATAGATTTTATTCTTAAAAATCTACTACTATAGTACACAGATCACTAAAAAAATAATTTGATTTCTAAACAATAGCACCAAAACACATTAACAAGTAAGGGAAATAGTTTTACTTCTATGTCTGAGTTGCACCATACTAAGTCATAAAAAAGGACATTTACTTCCAAACCCACTTTAGCTGAGCCATATTTAGACATTATCAAATGGTTTAAATCCATTTTTTAGACCATTTCTCACAAATGAATAATTTTTCAAATTTAAGCAGGTGTAGCTTCATTTTTAGGAATTAAATACATACATGGAAATTTTAAAGTCAATTTTCAGCACTATTAAAACAAGTTTTTAGGAAAATAACAAAATTAAACTAAGCATACTATATACTACTCAAACTAAACCCTTACAAGTCAATTATTAAACACAAGAAAAATCACTATTGTACATCCATCTATCCATTCATTCTCTGATTAATATAAAATATTGAATGAATATTTACACTTGCATGTTTATATGACTTAGCTTCTTTGTTGTCCTAGGTGTGGTGCCCTCTTATTGAGCTATACCTTCTCCTCCTCCATCTCTTTTGTCTCTTCTTATTCAACATGGCATACCATTTGATCCACTAGCAATTTATGTGGAAAGCATCCATTTACTGATCTAACAATTCTTTAGGTGATGTAATTAATTACCTCCATTAATTTTGTTATCCATTTAGCTCCAAATGGGTACCTTCACTCAAAATTCATCCCACCCCCATGTGGGTTTGCCTTCTATCCATGGTAAACAATTGGTCCACTTTATTAAGGAAATAATAAATACCACTAACTCTTAAAATTTAATTAATTTGTTTTTATAGAAAAATGTATATTAAATGTGCTTATAGATAATAATTATAAGCTGAAAATAAATATTTTAATGAATATGAAAAAAATAAAAATAAAAAATAATATCAAAGGATGAAGACAAGTACACGTTAAATGCAAAGTCAATATCTAGTTCAATGATGACCCCATATGACACATTTACATAAAACCAATCACACAAGCTAAACCTATTAAGATGTTATGCCATATTTTATTATCAATTTTAAGGATATCAAAGATAATTAATATTTACACTATATTACTATTATAAAGATATAAAATGTTATCAAAACACTAAAGAGATTGTGAGATGAAAGATCGATACCATAAGTCATGACATGGATAACAAAGTGCTCTAGATCAACCAAATTGAAGAAAAATATTGATAAGAAAAACCCTTTAAGAGGTAAATAAGTCATACAAAGAACCTGAGGGAATAATTTGTTGTATATTGATGAGTTATTAATTAACAATAAGATAAAGAGGGAAACATAATTGTGAAAATAATGACATCTATGCCAAACATTGAAATCAAGACACTACCAATGTGTTTGAAAGAACTCCCAAAAAGGTATGACATCAAATGAAGTAGTAAATTGTATTGATGAAACACTAAACACCCACATGCACACACTCCTTAGGGTGATCCTATTTTATTTGAAATTGAATAGGTCCTTCATTGCATCTCTTACAAGGGTAAATAAAAGCAAGATTAAATAAACATACCATCAAAGGATCATTACATGATTACACTCAAGATCAAAGAACAAGATGAAGGTATACTTAATACATTTGAATCACAAATACACCTAGCCCTCATGAAGACACTAATGAGTAGAGGAATGGTCTTACATTCTCCCCTTCTTATAAAAGAATCAAAATCAATGTGGTGCTATAGCCAATAAGTACAACAATAATTTGAGTTTAACATTAATCAATCTTTCAACATTCAATTATCAAAATCGTTTAAATATTTTTAATATTAAAAGCTTTTTTACTCATTTTTCTTTTAGTATTAGTGTTTATTTAAAATCAATAATAAGATGACACTTATGTATATAGTTCCCATAGTGTTAAATGGTCATACTATCATCCACTTTATTTCCATATCATCTTAATCCCAAGGATATTTTCCATAAAATGATGCTAATCACTATAAGATATATAAATGATGTGTTGTCCTTCCATGAATCATAGTGACAATCTAGGTGCCAATCATAGTGAACATATAAGTAAAGTATCGAGAATCGAATCAATACTAATCTAAATTTCATAAGATGCCAATTAAAACAAAAATAGCCTATGAAATGAGCAAGTAAGAAAAAATTTCATCCTACCATAAGTTTTGTTGTTATTTTTATCTATCAATAAGTAACTGAAGCACACAATCATGAAATCTCAAGTATCCATCCAATGTCTAAATCATAGTGAAAGAAGAATAATGAGCACCAATCATGGAAAGGGTACACTATTAGGATAGGTATCCATCCATGAAATTTTTCCTAGATATAATTGAATAACATTGAAGTATATTGGACTATGCTAAAATAACCAATCAATGTATATGTCAAAATAAATAAGTAGTCACTACATACCAAATCATATACTTAGGCCTCCCATCAACAACATAGAATGATACCACTACTAAAATGATTAAAAAACACTGTGATCTATCATATAGACTCCTTAGACCTCCAAATAGATTCATATCTCCATGCAAGGACCATAAATGTATATATAACCACCATGTCTAGTGGGATGGGAAGGGTGGTATCATGAACTAGCATGATCGATTCCCATCATGACCCAATAGTTGTACTCCAAGCTACTTCTTCTCCCCCATACCATGTCATAAGTGTATCGATTATGCACATATTAACACATATGAAACCAACACCAATAATCATCAAAATAAATATAAAAGAGAATCAACCGATCATATAAGGGAAAAACTAATAAAAGTGAGATCAAGTAGTCTCTAATGAAAAAGATAAACCCATAAATCCAAAATAAATTTCAACAACAATGTCCATGATTGACTATTTAAAAAAATAGAAGACAATAAATTAAAATGCTAGTTTTCAGTAAAATTATAAATAAAATTCAATCAAATATAAATAATTTTGACAAAACATAAGCAAAAATAGATCACATCACAAGCACTATTTATCTTTTGTAAAACACTAGGAATCACCCAAGGGGAGAAGGATAAGGTAAGAGGGCATTGGGTGGTCCACTAGCCTTAATGGATAATCAAACTATGCCATCAAAAATAGTGGACTGGTCCACCTACCATTACCAATAATAAAATAGTCCACTAGTCATCTAGAGAATCAAACTACATCATTGGCTAGGGTGTGGTCTATCATAATAAGTACCTGATATAAACAATAACTCCCAAACACAACATCTTAGTTTTATAAAACTATCGAGCTAATCATATTGTCTCATATCCATGACTATCATGTAACCAACATGTTATCAAATAACATTACTTATAGAGATTAACCATGTTGAACATATCAAAAAATAAATTTCATCGATCCAATCAATGCCACAATGTCATCCTGGATGAGATTTTCAACATATATTTATAATTTCAATTAAAGTATCATGAGGAATATCTGAGTATTTTTGTGTATAGTAATACAATGTCCCAAGGTAACTTGTGGAAATTTTATCTATTTTTCTTCACTAATAATCACTGAAGAGACTAAATAACAACCCATATCATAACAAAGTACTACTAAAAATAAAGTATTTAATGATATTTGACCATAATTATCCACCACGTCAACCAATTGATATAATTAAAGTAGAATGACAACTATCAACTCTCACACATGGCATCACAATGCCACATAAATGACAATGCAAACATACTATCTCATATCTCTAACTATACCTGATCCCAAGTAACATATCTCAAAGTAAATATTTTTGTCAAGCATAGTTCACTGAAATTATATCAAGTTAAAATTGTATGCATGTTTGAGTGTTGACCACTAAATTTGATATATATTATAAATACAAGAAATATCAACTTGTATAAGCAATAGTCACCATGATAAATAATGCATCAACTACACTAATAATTAAACCATACTCCAAATGGGTAACCTTTCATAATTCACAACTAGTGTGTGATAAGATGAAGAAAATAGGGTTCTATAGGTCATGACACATGCATCAAATATGGTATCATATGCTACTATATTTTACATGTGTTATCATAACATGAATTATTAAAAGTATGAAATGGTCAATGCAAAAGATAAGGGTCACCTAAAAGGGTCATCATTCACAAATGTTTTGAAACCACAACCAATTCTAATTATATGTTTTAGGTAACTAGCATATATACTACCAAATAAATGTGTACCTGTATCACAATCTTGTTAAAAAAAGGGGAGGAGAAGCCATTTAGGATTACTATTAATTAAAGATTCAAAATAAATCATCTTATTTTAATGTTATTAACACTCATAGACAATCTATCACTACTAAAAGATTAGAATACTCTTAAACAAGTATTCCTTCATCTATAAAAATGTGTAATAGTCCTATCATTACCACCTTTATTTTAACACCATAAGGCCAATTATGATTTTGAAATTGGTTAAGTTGTATAAAGATAATCTTGGATCTAAGAAAGAATAATTTCATCACATTTACTATAACTTTAAAATTCATCTATGTAATACATATGTAGTAAAAATATTGTAAAACTCATTAGGTTACTTCTACATACAATAAATCAATAAAATCATTAAAGGTATATAACATTTATTCACCACCAAATAACATTATCATCACCAAACTACTTGGAAAATAAAATATTTTTATACCCAAATTCAATAGCATATCATATTATTATTCAATAATTATAGCTAAAATTTAGTCAATGAAAGGTAAATGTAACAGCTCTAACCTTAACATCCATGGAAATTAATAATTTTAAGCTAGCACATGCACAATTAATTCTTAACCAAAGGTAAAAAATGTGTTTTGATGTTGAAAACCAAAGCAAGATACATCAAGGTAGGTTTTACATTCTTATATTCAAAACATAGTATACATAGACATAATTTCTTATGAAAATGTTTTCAAACCCTAGAAAGATCTTATTGAAAGCAAATATTCTAGACCACCTCTATAATAGTGTCAGTCAAAAATACTAGAATACTAAAGATGTGTATTAATATAAAATACCACTTAAGTAAATTTGTAATAAATACATAATTTATATAACATTAAAACTCAATCATATAAAAATAAATATATATCACATAATAAATGTTATAAAAAATGCTAACATAAAGTATAGACATGCCAACAAAGTCATGAATTCAAAATTAAAGTAAACTTCATCCAAGGACAAACATCATTGTCCCATAGTTTAATTTACAATCTCAATTCTTTGTCAATATAATGAACATAAATATTGTGATGATAGGTTTTATAACTTCATCAAAAATACCAAATGAAATTCCCTAGAGCTCCCACTATCGAGCCTAATCTATGATACCAAAATGTGATTCACAAATTTTATATGACTAAAAACACACAATGTTTATAGAAAAACAATAACTATACAACTCACATAAGACTTGAAGACACATAAACTACAATTCATAGCTTCCCGTGTGTAAAACTCTAAATATAATGAATGAGATATGAAACAAAATATATCACATGAGAGTAACATAACAATAATGACCAACTATTCATAGTGTCACTACACTGACTACCCTAATAGAAAGAATCTAAAATATCCTTAGATTCTCAGGAATAGAAAAAGCTTTTAAATAAGACATAAGTGATACCAAACCACTTTCACCAAGGAAACCCTAAACACACTCAAGAATAAAATACATCAAGGTAAACTATTCTCCTTTGATGTAACTATTTAAGTAGGAAAATTCCTATGAACACTTCAACACATCATGACTAAAAAAGTCCATGTGGCAATCCTAAAACTAAATACACAGATAAATAAATATAATTTTATAAATTGAATAACCAAAATTTTAATTTAATACCATATCAAAAGTATCATTGTTGAGTACTAGGGTGACTAGGATGAATTATTCACTTCCATTTCAAACTACACTTAACTATGGAAACTGACTCACCCATGGAAAACTATGGCAAACAAGGTTCAAGGAGATCTTATTAAAAATAGAAAATGATTCCAAAAGACCCAAAATTAAGTTTCATAGATAATATAAAGCTAAAATTAATCAAGATAAAATTTTATTTTTGCATAACTACAACTCTAACTATTTTTAGTCATTCAATTTCAAATTGACTTTGTGTAGCCAAACTGTTAAAAATAGAAAAGGTATCCAAAATTAATAAAACAATTTTGTTGTACAAATTTAAAGGTACAATAAAACACTAACATTATCTTTTTACTAAAATTCTAAATTAACTATTAATGTCAAATTGATTTTGTAATGAATTTACATAGTCAAACTAAGACAACACAAAAACAACCAGCCAACGTATTACTTTATCCAATGCTGATTTGGAAACCCATTTCTGGTTTAAAATAGACTTGTCTAAGGCAATGTTCTATTGGATTTAAAATTATTGATTTTTAAATATGCTTACCTATCATAAGAGATCATAAAACATCAACCCTTTCATTTATTACTTTACACTTGGTTTCAAAATATCCTACTACTGAATATTAATTTGAAGTGGGTTCCAAATTGGTTTTATGATGGTTTGTAACTAGTTAAACAAGCCTAAAGTAAGATATGTTACTCCAATTAATACAATGTTAATCCCACTATCAAACTTAGTAGATCCAAAATGAGCATTAAAACACTAATATCAAAACAGTCCTAGACATGACAAATATGTGATGCTTATTAATCTACACATGCTAGGTACATCAAATTTCTTAAATTAGAGTAGGTGTCTATATCATCTAGAGATAATCACAAGGTCCACACTTTATAACTATTATAAAGATATTAATAATTTTAAAAATATTTAAATCAATTTTTAAATCTTAACAAAATAAAAAGGATTTACTATCAGACATGACCATTGTATACCACACACACTTCATTACAAGGTAGTTCAAGAATTTGTAACACCATCTCAAATATGGATGAAAATCTCAAGAATACTTATTTATATAAAAACATTCCAAGACGACTCCTTATAAGGTCCTTCATTTGGGTTGAAGCCAACAATTTCATGCTTCATCACACCCTATACTAAAACAACCTGTAGACAAGTGTTAGCATCACGTTGAGTAAGTGAAACCATGTATCAATCATCTACATTAACCAAACAATGAATAAATGAAAAGATAACTAAAATTATTTACACTTTGGTTTACTTCAATAACTCATATAAAACTCTAGATTACCATTGGTTTAGGCATAAACACACATAATTATGAATTTATATAAATTTCACACATTCATTCTATCACCTGTGAGATAAAATGATACACTCTTTCATAAATGAGGATGACAATACTAAAGTTCAGAGTTTAACAATGTATGAATAAAATTGAGGTACACGTGATACTATACTTGTTATGTCATGACATCTTTATTACCAATTATACCAACTAGAACATTAGAATAATAGTCATAATCAAAATCTTATAAGTAACCAAAAATGAATAGGTCATATTCAAATAATTTCTATTTATATAAGTCAAATAAATCCCACTATGGGTCTAGCAAACTGTAATAAAAAATACCAACTCAACACTAAAATTCTTAAAAAGAAGGCCATTAGTTTAAATACTTTTATTTTTTAAAAAAATGATTAATAGTATTAAACTAGGTAATGCACCTAGCTTCTAGTGATCTCTCCTGTTCACATATGTTTACTATAAGTATTTAAAAAAAATTCTATATATTTACACATAGATTAATAGGACACCTACCTCAACATAAGCATAATATAATTATATTATTCATATACTTGACACTAATGATCATCGATGTACATATCCCTTACCAAAAAATGACTCAATTATCATCCACATCAAGCAAATAAAAGTAAAAAAAAATAATAATCTAAAAGACAAACACAAAATTTACATTATGCTTATTTGCTCAAGGCATCTTAGTTATCAAGCTAATTTGTGCAAATCTACTCAAGACATCTTAGCTATAAGTCAATATAGTCAATACGCTATAGGTAAAGATCAAACGATATAAATAAATATATAAATATTATTCTTACACAACTATTATCATGCCATACTTATCAATTATGCCATACTAGGGAATTATTAAGAGTTTAAATACTTTATTTTCTTCTACTACTATGCTATATATTGTGCTCTACATTATATAGGAAAAGAGCAAAGAATATAAATAAAAATATAAATTTTATTCTTAAAAATCTACTGTTGCAGTATATAGACCACTAACAAAATAATTTGATTTCTAAATAGTAGGGGCATAGTACCTTAGCAAGTAAGGGAAATAGATTTACTTCTATGTCTGAGTTGTGCCATAATAAGTCATAATAAATGACATTTATTTACAAATCCAATTCATCTAAGCCATATTTATACATTATCAAATGGTTTAAATCCATTTTCCAGACCATTTCCCATAGATGAATAATTTTCCAAATCTATGTAGGTGTAGCTTCATTTTCAAGAATTAAATACATACACAAAAATTTTAAATTTGATTTCCAGCACTATCAAAACAAGTTTTTAGGCAAAAAATAAAACAAACCAAGCATTATAGATACTACTCAAAATAAACCCTCATGAGTCAATGATGAAACACAAGAAAAATCACTATTATACATCCATCTATCCATTTATTATTTGATTCCTATAAAATATTGAATGAAGATTTTCACTTGCCTGTTTAGATGAATTAGCTTCTTTATTGTCCTAGGTGTGGTGCCCTCCTCTTTATATATCCCTTATCCTCCTCCATCTCTTTTGTCTCTTCTTATTCAATATGGTGTATCATTTGGTCCACTAGTAATTTACATGGAAAGCATTCATTTACCGATCTAAAAATTATTTAGGTGAGGTAATTAATTACCTCCATTAATTTTGTTAATCATTCAACTATAAATGTGTACCTGCACTCAAAGGATGCCCACCATCATGTGTGTTTACCTTCCTCCCATGTTAAATAATTTGTCCATTTTCCTAAGGTAATAATAAATTCCACTGAATCTTAGAAGTTAATTAATTTTTTTTATATAAATATATATATTAAATGTACTCAGATAATAATTATAATCTCAAAATAATTATTTTAATGAATATGAAAATAAAATAAAAAATAAAAATCAATATTGAAGGATGATGATAATTACATGTTGAATGCAAAATCAACATCTAGTTCACTGACGGCCTCATATGACACATTTACATAAAATCGATTACATGAGCTAAACCTATTAAGATGTTATGACATCTTTTATTTTAAATTTTTAGGATATAAAATCTCATTGATATCGACAATATATTAATATTCTAAAGATATAAAATTTTATCAAAACACTAAAGAGATTACAAGATGAAATAATGGTACTAGAAGTCCAGATATGGCTAATAGAGTGCTCTAGGTGAACCAGACTGAAGCAACATATTGATAAGAAAACCCCTCTAATAGGTAAATAAGTAATATAAATAACCTAAGAGAAAAAAGTGTCATATATTGATGAATTATTGATTAATGAAAAGATAAAAGTGGAAACATAATTGTTAAAGTAATAACACCTATGCCAAATACTAAAATCAAGACACTTCCAGTGTGTCTGCAAAAACTCCCAAAAATGTATGACATCATATTAAGTAACAAATTATATTGATGAAATAGTAAAAACCACATGCACACACTCCTTGGGGTGATCTTATTTTATTTTTAGCTAACTAGGTACTTCATTGCCTCTCTTACAAGGGTAACCAAAAGCAATATTAAATAAACATACCATCAAAGGATCCTTATATGCTTACACTCAAGAGCTAAAAAAAGACAAAGGTATAATTAATACATTTAAATCACAAAGACACTACTGATTAGAGGAAGGGCATTACAAGTTCCCTAAGCTCTCCCCAAAACTTGTATAGTATTGGCTGATCTAAAATCAACCTTAAAGTCTTTCTAATTATCTTTATTTTTCATGCATCTTGGATTGTGAGGGGGGTGTCATTACCTCTCACAAGTTCTTTAGGGAAGCATTTACCTAGGGATTCATCTCCCGATATTGTTTCAACCCCTCTCTAAGGGGGTATATAAATTGGGATCACCTCACTAAAATGGTGGTTTGAGTAATTAAATCATCTTCATTAGTGGTAGGTTAATCCCAATATGTATGATCAATCTTGACATCGTACTGCACTGAGTAAGTGATAGATGTAGTGGTTGTGAAAATGCTATGACCTTTACACAACAATATAATTGATAGGACTCAACTGATATGTTGTTTATCTTGTGTATATATGTGAGAGTGTGTACATATGGGATCAATCTAGATGTTCAAAAAATTGTGGGTTTTTAGTCAACCCCACTTTTCCACACCTTGATAGGATTTAGGATTAGATAACTAGTTTTATTTTTGTCATGTATTCTTGTAATTTTTGGTGTTTTAGAACTAAAACTTGTTTTTTATACCATGTCATGAATGAGTCTTATGTCCAACATCACTCCATTTTTTAAGGAGGCATTATTCCATCCATTTGACACCTTGATTTAATTTAACAAACTTTTGTGTCAAAAACATTTAGTATGGAACTTGATTGAAAAGGGTACCATTATGCTACCCAAATCATTATCAAATTTTTGCCTTTAAATATTTGAAACATAATCATTATCACATATTTTGGAAGTGCTAACATCATTATGCTGCCCAAACTATTTCAAAAGGCTTGTCTTATCTTGTGTCTCAGTTATCATTATTTAAAACCAATTATTTGAGCCTTCTTGGATCTTTGTTTAACACGGTCATGCTATTAAAATTTATCTATATTATTTGGTCAATTATATCTAAGTTTTTGACATTTGAGTTTTTAATTAACTTTAATAGGTTCAAATTCAAACATTGATTGATTTTTGTTTAGGTCTCATTTCACAAGGGCTGATACATAGATCTTTCTCTTTTGGGTTACGTAACTTAGGTTAATTAGTTAACTAAATTTTAAAACTATTATTGATTTGTTCACAAATCCTATCCTCATCATTTTTTGTGCCTTTATATGGGAGATCAAAGCATTTCTCTAGGTTCTTTTTGCCTTGTGCCTTATACCAACTGATCATGTTTATGTTTGATTCCATGTGTCAAATTTATGTCAAAGTGTTTCAAGCTTGTTAGATTAAAATCTCGTCATCATATTTGTTTCAAACCTATAATTTGATGTTGTATTTGGCCAAAAGTCCTATGAAAGCTTATTTAAGCATATATTTTGACTCTATGTTTGGATGAAAGACCTAACAACATTTCCCTTTCCTAGTTTAGACATGATTGACACACTTTAGACATAATTTTTGACATGTCAATTTTTATTTAGATGCTTAACCTTTTGTGTGTATGACATTTAACATTAGAATTTTTTATGCCTAGTCTTAACACAAAACATTTTAGAGATACTGATCCATTTTTAGACCATTTTGGAGATATAGATTCACCTTTTAAACCATTAATTTTGGAGATATAGCTCCACCACCTTTGACTAAGTTAGACCAAGTTTGATCCATTTATCCTTTGGAAATTATTTTTCAAATTTTGTATAACTCTAAGCATATTTATTTTAGAGCTTTTTTCACTTAATTAGATATATCTAGTTACACTTATGATGGAGTCATGTACAATCCAATTTATGATAGAATGGCCACACAAATTGACTATAATCATCATCTCTTTGAGGAACAAAGTCAAGAACCTACTTATCATCTAAATCAAGTTACCAACTAGGATGATATTATTTATGAGGAGGAATTGGATGCTTTGGCTTGTGTGAGCAACCAATCTCCACAACACCCCAAACTTATCCTATTAAGACCTCATCCTTTGGCTTGTGTAAGTAACCAAGTTCTATAATGCCCTATCTTTATCATACTATGACCTTGTCCTTTGGCATGTGTGAGAAATCAAGCTTCACAATTCTCTATCACTACCATTTTAAGACATCATCTTTTAGCTCATGTATGTAACCAAGCTCTATAATTCCCTATCATTATCCAACCATTGGTCATCTTTCATATATTGTAAACTTTTCCCCACTTTAGTGAATCCCAACCAATCCAATAAAAACCTCAACCAATCCAATCAAAACCCTAACTAATCTAATCACAACCCCAACTAATTAAATCAAAACCACAACAAAGACAATTATTACCTATCCAACCAAGCCAATCAATATAAAAACTGAGATAATCAATACCTTAATTGGGCCAATCATTTTAGGACCAAGTTTTATTCTAAATTAGTATTTTACAATTGATTTTAAACCAAGACCAAAGTAACTAGCCAATCCAAAATATTTTTATTGAACTAACCATTTATGATAAGTCAACCTATGATTAATGACCTTCCAATCCTATTCTTGTTGTCAAGGAATCTCACTATAATGATCCAATCTTTGATAAGTCACTTCTTAATGATTATGACCACCTTTGGGTAAATCATTACCGTAATCATTGGCCTATTTTTCAAGAGCTTCCCCTTGACAAGCAGCTCTCTAAGGAGTTATCTCTTAACCTTTTACCCATCATTGAGAAATCTCACTGTGAAAAATTAGTCTCTATGGATCCCACCATGCCATCACAGGCCATTCCTTGTCTAAAACCAAAAATTCAAAAAAAAAAGATCATTGTAATAACATCCACATTAGATGAAGAATCATAATTTGAGTTAGGTTTTAGTCTTGAACCGATTTTGGATTTAGCATCATAAGTAGAATCAACATTAGTCTCGATATTGGATTCCAAGTCTATTGAGTCAAAATCAGATTTAGAATTAGAATATGTTTATGAACATTATAATATTGGCTATGCATGCATTGTATATAAATTTGAATAAATTGGTGATCCTTCCATTTTTTTTAGGATGATTACTTTACCATTGATATAAGTTATCCTAGTATCTTCTATGAGGATTGAGTTGCCTCTCTTCATTCCATTACTGATCCACATGCCATTACCATCAATAAACATAGCCATATTAATGGCATTACACCTCCCACAAGTGTTGATTAGGACCAATAGAATCATACCTTGTCAAACTACATCCATGGCCACATAGAAGTTGAAGAGAAAGGAGGCCAAGACCAAAATCATGTAGAAGAAGAACAATATCATAGTGAAAACTTTTCAAATCTGCTAAAAGATAATCAAAGTTCAAACTCAACATCTTCTATTGAAACCTTTTGGTGTCCTCAATATTGAACACTTAGAAATTTTGGGTTACCCATTTTAAAATTTTACATTTTATCTTATGTGAGTTAGTTGTCCTTGTTAAATCAATTCCCTAAATAAGCATTAGTCTTTAGTAGTTTTTGTTTCTAATTGCATTCTTTTCTAAATTGCTATAAAAACTTCTCTAGAAGGTTAAAATTTATACCTAAGGCTATCACTAAAAAACCCAAGTACCCATCTTTCACCAAAGGATTTAAAATCTAAGTGTTTGGGCTCATTTCTAGGCTAATTAGGGTTCTCTAAGATACTTCACTTATTAAATAAAAATCAAGTCATTCCCACAAACCTGAGTTATGCTACCCAATTCAAATCAAAATTCAAGAATAACTTTACCTCTAATCAAAAGGTAAGTAAAGTAGTCTTGTAAACTCACAGATTACTAACTACAGTAAACAAAGGTTTAAAAATTACTTTACTTACACAAAGTTACAAGTAGAACTAATGAAGGTTTATGAGCTTGAAGTACTCATAAGTCAAAACTAAATCAAGATTATGAAGTTGTTTACCTTCAAAAGATAAATTAATCAAAGTAGTCCAAGAAACTTGAAAAAAAACTAAGGGCTTACATGGATCCCTCACACATGTATCTTATTTATCATTAATGTGTTGGATAATATAAATATTGAGAAAATACACCCCATTTCCCACCTAAAATTTAAGTTACTTGACCAAGATACCACCCCTATGAATCTTGAGTGACACTATTCAATCTTCTAGAGAAATTTTTGTACTTAAACATCACAACCCATTTGAAGTTGAGGTGTGAAGTTTTTTCCCCTTTATTTTCATTTCTTTTTTTTGGATGTAAATCATGTTCTTCTACTATTAAAGTTTTTCACATTGGTTTGATTATTTTCCACTATCTTTTCTCATTTCTCCTACATTCAAATGTCATTTTTACATGAAAAATGTTGTTTAAAACATTGGCAATACTCTCATAGGTACTTAGTATGGTAAAATAACACAAAATATTAAATATTCCTACAATAAAAACCTAGATGTTTACTTAGCTAAGAAAATTGGGTTTTCCATAACTTACTACTTATTAGGAGTCTCAAACCCAAGTAACTTGATAATATAAACCTAAAGTTATAAGTTGAGACAAACCCAAAGTTATCCTTACCTATTATATGTTAATTTTTTATAATATTTAATACTTAAGGCTTGTAGATTATCAAGACCAACCCAGAGTTGTGATACCCTATTTCTTACTATGAGTTACTCAGAGTTTTCAAGCCTCTCTACTTCTTGAAATCTAAAGATTTCTTAGAATTATTGCTTGAGGCAACAACTTGAATCATTTATTCAAAACTTTCTAAACTAGTAGAAGAAATATTTTAAATCTCAAGAACACTTATCAAATCCTTTCAGTTTTAGTCAAAACAAATGTCAAGATCAAAAGCATGAGAGGAAGAAATAACTAGAGTAGAAGAACATAAAACCCTTATTGAAGAAGTCCCTAAGCTAACACTTAAATAAATCCATAAACCAAGTATGAAGGGTAGTGAAAAATCAAAGAAATTTGTAAAATCATTGGAACCAAAGATGAATTATGAGTACAAAGGGTACTCTATTAAATCTTTTATTACTTCCAAGTTAATCGAGATAAGTGATACAGATATGGGACATGTGTCTGTAACTAAGTTATTAGAAAGGTCCAAAGTTATATCCAAAACTCCACTTATGCAAGCAATGACCAATAGTGGGATCCTGTAAGATACAACTTTTCTAAGCTATATTCATCCTCTTGATTTTATCTTTGAGTTTATTAAATACTATGATTTTTTTATTAGGATAGTAAAAGACATTGTTAGTAATGTGGTGATAAGGTTAGATGTTTAATACTTAAACTATTATCTAAATATCCCAACAACATCTAAAGTGCTTGATGTAATAATGGAAAAAGATAAAAATTAATGGGAGAATAAGATAGTGGATTGAATCAAGATAATGAACACAAACTATCTAAACAAGGTAAAATAGCCTTCAAGATTTGTTAATCAAATAATAAGGTCTGATCTTGTTTAAGAAGTTGATGACATCAAATAATTTTTATGTAGAATCAACAAAGAACATAATGCCATGTTCCTTTTAACCTAGATGTATGCATACATCAGAGCCATTGTTGTCAACAACAACTCTATTATGATTGAGTGGTCAAGGCTAGTAAGTGATAGCATTGACCAAAAGTTGAGTAATGTATTATAGACTTTTGACTTCAAAATGACCTCATATCTAATATATGTTGCAGTAGCAAATGGATCCTTTTGAAGGATAATTATCAAAGGCATATTGGCAACATAACATATATATGAGTAGTACCTTTAATTGGTTTTTTTATAATACTTCAAAAATTATAAGAGGTAAATGATGTATTATTTTTATAAAATCATTTGTAAGTTCAATGTGGATTTAAAAAACAAGAGCATATTTGATGTAACATGGGAAGAATTTTTCCAATTTGGATGCATTTTCATTCAGTTCCTAAACTTCACATACATTAGAGTTGGCAAGTTCTCAGGCACACCAGTCAAATTGCCAAGGTATTTCGGTGGTAAATGGATTGTTATTGAGTTGTGTAGGCAACTAGTTGAGTTGGATGATTTACACTCAAAGGGTCACCATCCCTCTATTATTTTTTCTATTTTTATTGGTCATTATCATTGCCCTAGTATTTATAAAGAAAAAAAATACAAAAATAAATGTACCACAACTATAATCAAACTCATTCTGAAGCTCATATTTTTTTTGATTGTAGAGGTGTAGCTCAAAATAATATTTCTCTTGAGTATATGCATATCCCTATACTTAAAGACATTTGGATTAATTGTAGCAATGAGTTTGATGTAAGAGGAAGAGAGAGTAGTAGATTGAATCTTGAGTAGATCCATGATTTTTATTAAGCAATAATTCTAAAAAACATAGAGGATGATGAAATTGTAACTAGTGATGCATACCATGTAGTAGGAGGGGTTAACACTCCACTTTCAAAGATTATTTTTGGAAAAGATGAAGTTAATAATATTAATAAAAAAATCTATGGTCCTTGCCATGAATTTCACATGGATCCTTAATAAGGGATATTGCATGAAAGAATTAATGACTAAAACTTATAGAATAAGTCAAAAGAGGAAGATAGTACAAGGACAAAGAAGTAAAGAGCCAAAGACGAAATTAAATTTGAAGAGAAATGATGATGATAGTTACTCTATGGTGAAAGATAAATAACCAATTGAGTCAGTTGTCACCACACCCCCTTTGGTCACTTCCATATATACTTCTCTACCCATTATTCCTACTTCTACTACACATGCCATAGATCCATCAACACTCATGCCACCTCCAAAATCTCATAGCATCAAGCCTCTAGAGAAACCCATTCAGAAGAAGATTGATGTTCTTCCCCCTCTTCCTCCATTTTATCCACCCACTGATCCACCTCCAGCCCCTTTAGATGATCAACCAACCACTCATCAAGAGGTATCATAAGAAAATCGAAAGGAAATGGTTGAAAAATAAAAAGAGGTAGAGGCAACAAAGGAGAAGGAGAAGGAAAAAGAGGTGGAAGCTAAAAAAGAGAAATATGTAAAAGTTGAGAAGGGGAAAGAGATAGAGAAAGAAAGAAAAGGAGTGATGTTTTTTGCTCCTCTTCTAGAAAACTTCTTTCTTCTTCCACTTTTTTCTATTTTATTCAAGTAACTTTGTTATAAGTAATTAATTTAAGTAAAATCATTTAGTGAAGTTACTTGTCAAAGTGAATTACTTTGTAAAATCTAAGACTCAAGTAACTTGGTTGCATGTCATTACTTGAAGTTATTTTGTAAAAACCAAATTACTTGAGAAAGCTTTATGTTGTATGTAAAGTTATTTATTTATTCAAATAGTGAAACCAACAAGGGTTACATGTCAGTGGCTGTTATATGACACATAGGATAAATTCTAGGAGAATGCTTCTCAACAATTTTAGTTTTTAATGCAGCACATGAGAATTCAAGGAGCTATCTCATATTTGATTTTAACATCTGATTTAGTATAAATAATAGTGAAGTCTTGCATGCCAAATGATGGTAATTTCTAGAAAGAAATTGTAACTGAAGCAAGAGAGTTTAAGTAATCTAAAACTTTGGGTTTAAATTTTTGAGTTTTTATTTTATATGAAATTGGTTCAAAGTGAATAAGAAGGAAGTTGATTTATGTGGAATTTTGCATCTAAGGAGATCATTTGGTGTATTTTTGAAGATTAAAATGGTAAACTTTGTGTTATCTTTAAATTTGAATATGAATTCCAATAATTTTTAATTATTTGCAAAGTGGTTACGCACCTGTGAGTGAAATGCATTTTTTTAAAAGTGAACTTGACTTGTTAAAAATAGATGAGTTGATTTTCTTAAGCTACTGCATGTCCAAAAGAAATGCCTTTTTTTACACTTTGTTCTTTCTCTAAACTCGTGCATGTTAATTAACCACTACATAAGTCTTTGTCTATAAACCAAATTACTTGAGTAAATCCTTAGAATAATTTTTTTTGCTTTAATATGGCCAATCAACCTTTACCAGAGTAGGGAGAGCTCAAAGCTAAAACAAAAACTTTTTTGAATTGTAAGAATGGTTTAATTTTAGATTTTTTGTCTAAGATAAAACAAAAAGAGTTAGTCTCTCACTTGTCAAATGAGAACTAACTCTTATGAATCAACTTCAACATAATTCTTCAAGATTAATTTAACCTATAAACCCTTAGTTCATTATTCCCAAAAAAATAGTACTACCACTTCATGTCCCTTGGGGAGTAGCAATTGACCCATTGAATTTTACTCCTCCTCTCCATGAATTGACAAAGGGGTCAAGAATTTTTTTTCCAAAGTTCATAAGTGATGGGAAAAAAAGTCCAGATGATCACTTGGATAATTTATTTGTAGAATGTGGAGTAATTAGTGTTGAGCATGAAGATGTCTTAGTTAGACTTTTCATTGAGACCTTGCATGACTTAACTACATAATGGTTTTACCATTTTGATCCTAGCACTATAGTTAGTTGGTCCACTATGCATGAGAAATTAGGAAATATATTTAAAGATATTAAATATTCTCACATATTGCTTACCCAACTAACTCAGCTCAAAAAAAAACCACATGAACACATGTAGCATTTCATTGTCAAATTTAATAGACTAATCTATAAAATCCCTCAAGCTACTCTACCTACTGGAGATAATCATAAGTACTTATTCATCAATGTCTAGTTATCATAGGTTAGTTATTAGTTGTGCAAAGCAAATTTGACTGATTTAATAGTAGCTCAAAATCTTGTTATAAAGGTTGAAGATGACTTGATAATTGTTGGAAAGATCAAGAAAACAAATTCTAAGGGTGATTATTCTACTTCAAGAACATCATAGACCATTCATCCCCTATTATAGAATTTTGATAATGACTTGATACAAGTTAAAATGAAAATTTATCAAGGTACTCATGATGTTCCTACTAAGAATGCACCTACACAAAATTTTAATAATTAGAACAAGAACCACATTACTAGTCCTACATAGATACTAGAAACTGAAGATGATCCCAAAAATCATGTTGAGATGAATGAAAAGGATTAGATGACTGATGATACTCATCAAAGTTTTATTGATGAAGATGACTTTATAAATCCTGTTGATGACTCCAACATAGACTACCTTAAATGTCAATTAGAAATTGATTATGAATGAGTGTTTGAAGAAGATCAAAGTCATTATTTTTTAGTGTTTACAAGGTCATAGACTTAGAAAGCTAGTGAAAACCTTCTAAAAAATAAGAGAAAGGATATTACAGATCATATGCAAGCATTCTTAAAAGAGGTAGTCATCTACCTTCTTATCTTGATCCAAAAGATAAGTATGTAGCTTCTTCTTATAAAACTCACAAGCTAGTAAATTATACTTTTGAATCTAATCCTACTATATATGCATCCATCCCCTCTTTTGACATAATTTATCACATAAAGCAAACCAAAATTCAAATGTCAAAAGTTGAATACTTGAGGTCTTATCTAGATTAGCAAAATAGACTAGTCAAGTATGTTCAAAGTAAAAGGTTAAAAATACATCTAATTCCTCTCAAGTCATATTTCCTACTTCTAAATAGGTTCCTTCCTACAAAAAAATCTACAACTACTTCTCCCAAATTTGCTTCCACATCTAAAAGGATAGATCCATTCTATTACTTTCTCTTGATCAATGGATTCAAGTTAAGCAACTATATCTAGGACTCTATAGCCTCTGATAATGTCATGCCAGTTAAAGTATCTAATTATCTTGGCCTCACTTTGACTAAGACAATAGGTATATGTTACTCAATAGAGAGATAAGTCCCCCTAATTGGATAGATTAAAGATTCCCAAACTATCCTAGAAACTTTCCCAAATATAAAGCTCAAAATGACAATTTTGGTAGCATATATTCTTTTTTCTTATGGAATGTTGTTAAGTTAAAAAATTATGCAAAAATATGGGTGGATAATTAAAAATGGATTGTTCATGTGCTCACATTCCAATCAAAAGAGTAAATCATAAAATTGAGCCTAAAAAGAAGTCCAAGTATATGGTTTCCAAGTATAATGATCCAAGATCCCTTTTTTTTTTTTGAGTAATCAGATCATAATGTTTATTACCTTGAATTAGGCAAGGGAATTCAAAAACTAGAGATACAAGAGGAAGAAGAGAAAATATGGATGCCAAAATTTGATGGCAGATGTTATTTTCTTGGTTTAGGTGTTGGGGTGGTATTAATTTCACCTCATGGTAAAGTATTTCCTTGCTCCTACAAACTTATGTTTGAAAATACTAACAACATAATAGAGTATGAGGACTATTGTTAGGACTTGAACAAATAAATGAAAAAGGAGTAAGACTCCTACAAGTACAAGGAGATGCTGAGTTAATAGTGAGGCAAATTTGTGGCCAATATCAAGTGAAGAAAGACAAGATAAAGCACTATCGTGATTGAGATTTAAGTGCAACACTAAATTTTGCATCTTTCTCAATAAAATATATTCCTTATGATTATAAATTTATATTTGATTCTCTTGTAGTCACTACAACTCTATTTATAATAGATAAACAACCCACACCTTTCTAAGAAGGTAACTATAAAGTAGAGATGGTTTAACATCCAAAAGTTCTAGATAATCTTGACTAGTGGCAAGTTTTCAATGATGACAAGTAAATAACTACATTCGTTGAGTAGAAAGATAACTTTGAGGAACTATTATTTGAGGGTAGTAGTTCACTTCCATGTTAGATGACAATAGGTATCACTAACCCTGAGATTAATGATAGAAGGGAAATAAATTCCCTAAAGGGTTAGTTTTTTTATAAGAAATATTTGTCAAGCATCATCAATTTATAAAGAAAAATAAATAATATGGTGATAGTTCTTCTCCAAAAGTACATTAGATTAATATAGGTAGTGAAGAAGATTCTATGATGGTCAACATTAGAAAATTTTGTTCTCAAGAAGAAAAATAAGCATTCATCAAGCTTCTCAAAAGATACATTAATGTGTTTTCTTGGTCCTACAAAGATTTGAAGGCCTTTTAGCCAGATAAGGTACAACACTATATTCCACTTCAACTAGAAGTAAATCCTTTCAATAAAAATCTACACCACTATAACCTAACCATATCAAGTATTATCTATGCTAAGATACATAATCTTCTTGATGTAAATATCATATATCCAACTCATCGTTCAACATGGTTAGCTAACATTATCCCAGTGAGAAATAAAAATAGAGAAATATGGCTATGTGTTGATTTCCAAAATATGAATCAAGCTTCTCTAGAAGATAACTACCCATTTCCCATTATGGATCACACCTTTTAAGTAGTTATAGGTTTAGAGATGTTATCTCTGTTAGATGGTTTCTCAGGGTATAATTAGGTAAAAATGGTGGATGAGGATCAATACAAGACAAATTTCACAACACCATGGGGGATGTTTTCCTATCAAAAGATGGCTTTTGATATTATCAATGATGGAGAAAATTTTCAATGAGAAATAGGTCTGGCATTTGTGCATATAAAGATCAAGAGAATAGAGGTATACCTTGAAGACTTGACAGTCATCTCTAAGAAAAAAGGTAATTATATGACTGACTTAGAAGAAGTTCTCATCTGTTACAGGAGACATGGGATTTATTTGAATCCCAAGAAATCAATATTTAACCTAAATGAAGGGAAAATTCTCAGTCACATTGTGCCAAAGGAAGGAACAAAGATTGATGCAGAGAGGGTAAAAGCTATTCAAAGTCTATCTTTACCTACTTCAAATAAGGGTGTACATTCCTTATTTGGTAAGGTCAACTTCCTCAGAAGATTCATTCCTAAATTTGTTGAGTTAACTTTCCATATTTCTAATATGATGAAAAAGAATCAAAACTTCAAGTGGAATGTTGAAGGAAAGTTAGCATTTGAAAAGATAAAAGCAACTATAGCTCAAGCTCTAGTGCTAGTTTCTCTTGATTTTAGTGAGGAATTAATTATTTATTGTTATTATTTTGAGGACACTATGTCATCCATACTTCTATAGAATAATTATGAGGGTATTGAATCCCCCATAGTTTTCATGAGCCAACCATTAACAATCTCTAAACTAAAGTATTCATAAATATAAAATCATGCCTTTGTAGTAGTTAAAACATACAATGTTTTTAAGTACTACATATTATCCTCTCATACTACAATATATACCTAACACTACAGTTAAATTAATTCTAATGTAGCAAAAAATGGGATTATTGAGAGGCAACTGGGTAGCTAAGGGGCAAAATTTTTATCTTGATATCAAACTAACAAAGCTAGTAAGAGGAAAAGGCTTGTGCCAATTAATGATAGAGAAAAAACTTGATGACATAGATATGGTGGCATCATCACTCAAATATGAATTAGATGAAGATTTACTTATGGTGATTTTTGTTGATCTTATTGATGAATGGTAAATCAAGATTGCTTACTTCCTGACTTATGGAGAATTATCATATAATCTTACACACAAGGAAAAGCGTACCATCAAGTTGAAGTCAAAATATTATGTCATTTGGGATAATGGTTTATACAAAAGAAGAATTGATGGTGTCTTCCTCTATTGTGTGGAAAAATAGTAGCAAAAGAGACTATTGAAGTAGTTCCATGATAAAGCATGTGGAGGCAACTTTTCAATGCAAGTTATAGCACACAAAATCTTATGAGTAGGTTACTTTTGGCCTACTCTTTTTCAAGATACTTCTAAATGGGTTGCTAAGTTTCAACCATGTCAAAATTTTATGGGGCATGTAAAGTTTCCAACATTTTCATTAAAAATAATAATAATCAATGAATTATTCTAGCAATGGGGCATGGATTTTATTGGTATGTTAAATCCTTCTTCAAGTGCTAGACATTATTATGTTTTAACTACAACTGACTACTTTAGTAAGTGGGTAGAATCCATTCTGGTCAAGCATGCCACTTCAGAATTAGTATGTTATTTCATCAAATAGAATATCATAGTAATGTTTGGTGTCCCACACAAGATAGTAATAGATAATGCAACCAACTTTTCTTAAGTGGAACTAACTGATTTTTATTACTCATATAGAATAGACCTACTCCATGCTTCAAATCACTATCCGTAGGGGAGTGGTTAAGATGAATAAAGTAAAAAGAACTTGATAACCATCATTTATAAGCTATTGAATAATAATCAATGCACCTATCATAATAAGTTGTTTGATTCACTATGGGCTGATAGGATTACTCCAAAGAAAGTCATTAGCATGCCACCTTTCTAGATGCTATATGGAACAAATGTTGAGATACCAATCATAATAGAGTTGCCTATTTTGTAATTGTATAAAGATATTAAAGATTAAACTTATCAAAAACCACTTGATAAAAGGATTATGTTTCTCTCTTAACTATAAGAGGTTCATACTCAAGTTGTTGACCGACTGACTGATCATCAAATGAAAGTGAAGAAGATCTTTGATAAGAAGGCTTGAGATAGATAATTTGAAGTTGGTGACTTGGTCCTTCTATGGGATAAGTATAATGAGAAAAAAGGGAAGAATGACAAGTTTTAATCCCTATGGAAAGGGATTTTTACTATAAAGAATATTATTGAAATAGATGAATTCATCCTAGCTTATTGGGATGGAATTGAACTATCACTACCTTTCAATGGGTAGTACTTGAAGATTTAAAAGAATTGAGTAGTAGGGTAATACATGTATGTATATAAATAAGATCTTAGTTTTCTTCTCCTATTTTTTTATTTTGTTGTTTTTCATGATTAAGTTTTGCATGACTCTATACCCAATAGATAAGATTCAAAACTAGAGATATTGGGATCTCATCTTTGTTTATTTATTCCAGATAAAAATAAAGATGTCCTCAATTAGAGCTACTTGGTGTCCCTAAAATTTCACACTTATAAATTTTGGGTTACCCCTTTTAAAATTTTACATTTTGTCTTATGTGAATTAGTTTTTTTTGTTAAACTAGTCCCCTAAATATGTCTTAGTTTTTAGTAGTTTTTGTTTCTGATTGATTTTGTTTCCAAATTACTACAAAAACTACTCTAGAAGGTTAAAATGTCTACCTAAGGCCATCACTAAAAAACCCATTTACCCATCTTTCCCCAAAGGATTAAAAGCTAAGTGTTTGGGCTCATTTCCAAGCTAATTAGGGTTCTCTAAGCTACTTCACTTATTAAATAAAAAGCAAGTCATCCCCACAAACCTGAGTTGCATTACCGAGTTCAAATTGGAATTAAATAAAAAATTTAATTATCATTAAAAGGTAAGTAAATTAGTCTTATAAACCCATAAAGCATTTATTGGATCAAACTAGGGTTTTGAAGTTACCTACACAAATTTATAAGTAAAAGTAATTAAGGTTTATGATCTTGAAGTACTCATAAGTCAAGACTAAATTAGGATTGTGAAGTTAATTAACTTTAAATGACAAATTAAGTGAAGTATTCCAAGAAAACTGAAAAGAATCTAAGGGTTTGTGTGGCTTCCTCACACGTTTCTCCTACTTATCATTAATGTGTTTGATAATATAAATATTGAGAAAATCCACCTCATTTCCCACCTAGAATTTGAGTTATTTGACCAAGTTTCTACCCCTATGAATCTTGAGCAACACTATTCAAGCTTTTGGAGCAATTTTTTTACTTAACCTTCACAAATAATTTTTATTAGAGGTATGTAGTTTGTTTTCCTTTTCTTTTCATGTCTTCTTTCTGGTTGTAAATCATGTTCTTCTACTATTAAAGTTTCACACATCATTTTAATTGTTTTCACTATCTTTTCTCATTTTTTACTACATTTGAATGTCCTTCTTACATGAAAAATGTTTTTTTAAACCTTGTCAACACTCTCATATACACTTACTATGGGAAAATACAAAAAAATCCAAAATATTCTTGTAATAAAAACCTAGCTATCGACGTAGCTAAGAAACTTGGGTTCTCCATAACTTACTACTTATTTAGAGTCTACAACCCATATAACTCGCTATTATAGACCTAAATTTATAATCTAAGAGAAACATAAAGTTGTCCTTGCCTATTAATTATTACTATTTTGGATTTTTAAATACTTAATACTTCTAGATTATCTAGACCAACCTAGAGTTGTGATACCATATTACTTACTATGAGTTATTTGGAGTTTTTAAAGCTATCTATTGCTTGAAATATAAATCTTTCTTAGAATTATTGTTTAAGGAAAAAACTTAACTCATGTATTTAACCTTTTCTAAACTAGCAAGAGTAATGATTGAAATCTCTAGAACACTTATCAAATCCTTCTAGTGTTAGTCTAAACAAATGTCAAGATTAGAAGGATCAAAGGAAGAAATAAATAGAGTATAAGAATAAAAAACACTCTTTGAATAAGTCCCTAAGAGAGAACTTGAAGAAATCCTTGAACAAGGTAAGAAGGGCAAGGAAAAATCAAAGAAAGTTGTAAAATCATAGGAACCAAAGATGAAGAGTGAGTATTAAGGGTACTCTATTGAATATTATATTACTTCTAAGTTGATTGAAATAAGTGATATAGATATGGGACATGTATTTGTAATTGAGTTATTGGGGAGATCTAAATCTATGGCCAAAACTCCACCTATGTATGCAATGACCAATAGTGGGATCATGTAATCTGTATCTTTCCCAAGCTCTGCTCAACTTCTTGAGTTTGTCCTAAAGTGTGCTAAATAATATGATTCTTTTATTAGGATAGTAAAAGACACTATTGGTAATGTGCTAATAACGTTATATGTTCAATACTTAAACTACTATTTGAAGATCCCAAAAACATCTAAAGTGCTTGATGTAATAATGGAAAAAGATAAAATTCAATGGGAAAATAAGATAATTGATTGGATCAAGATAATGAACACAAACTATCTGAAGAAGGTGAAACAACCTTCAAGGTTTCCAAAGAAAATAATAAGCTCTAACATAGTTCAAGGTGTTGATGACATCACATAATTTCTATGTAGAATCAATGGAGAAAAGAATGCCAAGTGATTTTCAACCTATATGTATACATACATCATATCCATCGATGTCAATAGGAGCTCTGCTATGATTGAGTGGTCAAAGTTGATAAGTGACAACATTGACTAGTAGTTAAGTAATGTATTGTAGACTTTTGACTTAAAAATAACCTCATATCTAGTATATGTTGTAGCATAAAATGGATCCTTTTCTTGGATAAATACAAAATTTATGTTGGTAATAGTGCCCATATATGAGTATTACCCTCAAATGGTTCTTTTGGAATACTTCAAACATTATAAGAGGGTAAATGATTCATTTTTTTATGAAATCATATACATGTTAAATGTGGCTTTGAAACATGAGAGAGTATTTGATGTAACACAACTAGCAGTTTCCCAATTTGGATGCATTTTCATTCAATTCCTTAACTTCACATACATCAAATTTGGTGGTTTATCAAGCACACTAGTCAAATTTCCAAGGTATCTTATTGACAAATGGATCGTTAAGGAGTTGTGTAGGAAAATAGTTGAGTTACATGATTTACAATTAAAGGTTCACCATCCCTTTGTCAGTTTTCCTTTTTTTATTGGTCATTATCATTGCCCCAACATTTACGGTAAAGAACATATGAAAATAAATGTACCATAACTATAATCAAACTCATTTTGAAGCTAGATAAAATTTTAATTGTAGAGCATAGTTCAGAATACAATTTATCTTGAGTATATGCATATTCCTACACTAGAAGAATTTTGGATTTATTTTAGGGATGAGTTTTATGTAAGAAAAAGAGACAATATTAGATTGACTATTGATCAAATTTGTGCTTTTGATTTAGAAATAATTCCATAAAACATGGAGGATGATGAAATTATAAGGAGTGATTCCCATTACTCTATGGTAAAAGATAAAGAGAAATGTTGATGACCATTACTCTATGGTAAAAGATAAATAACCAATTCATCTAGTTTTCACCACACCCCCTTTGGTCACTTTCATAGATACTTATCCACCCATCATTCCTACTTCTACTGGACCTAACATAGATCCATCAAAACTCATGCCACCTCCAAAATATCATAACATCAAACCTCCATATAAACCCATTTAGAATAAGATTGATGTTCCTCCTCCTCATCCTTTTACTCCATTTTCTCCACCTATTACTCCACCTACACCCCCTTCAAATGATCAACCAACCACTTAGAAGGAGCTAGAATAGGTAACTACTAGAAAAGTGACCCCATCTCAAGAGGTATCATAAGAAAAGAAAAAGGAAATGGTTGAACAAGAAAAAGAAAAAGAGGCAAAAAAGGAGAAGGAGAAGGGAAAAGAGTTGGAATTTGAGAAGGGGAAAGAGATAGAGAAATAAAAGGAGGAATAAATTATTTCTAATATTTCTCAAGGCATTTTAGATGCACAAGATGTTTTATGTCAAGAGGCTATAGTGGTAAAAAATCAATAACAAATGGTATTACATTTAACTACTTCAATAAACATGTACTTATCATCATGGTTAACTTTTCAAACATTTATTGACATTAGAGAAGTAATAAATTTAGAGGAAATTGATTTATAACTACTAAAAAGTATTGATTAAAAAGTAAAGAAGGCTAAAAATGATAAAGTGACTTCCAAGTTGATAATTGAGTCTATGTAGAGGTATCTGTTCTTCCTCAAGGTAAAGGTAAAGATAATGTCACTGAACAAGATTTAACAATCACTAAAGTACACCTTGGAGAAGTTACTATATAAGGATTGAATTCAGATACTCAGACTTTGAATAACACTCTTTTCAAGAAGCTTGATGAAGAGAAATTTGAGAAACCTAAATTGAAGGAAAAAATAGAAAATTTTTGTGAAATAATTACCAAGGTGGTGATATCTACTCCATAGTAATCATTACTTTCAAGAGGTACATTTGATCAAAAAACAATAATGGAGGTAGGTGAAACTAGGGATAAGGCTAAAACCATTGATGAATGGATAAAGATGATGTTAAAAGCTACTCAAAAATACTTTATCAAGGTTCAATGTACTCAAGATGATATTGAAATTAAATTATCATAGATAAAGGTAGTAATGAAGGGAATAGAAAATAAGAATGGAATTTCTTAGTGGTAACAAGAAAGTATTCAAAGAATAAATACTTTGAGTGAAATTTTTTTAATTAAATAATAGATTGTTCCTAAAGGGTCAGTAAAGAAATCAAAATAATAAGAGTACCTCTTATCTTTTTGCATGCATATTCCTGGGGCCATGCTTGAAGAGAGGAAGACTTTAGAAGAAGATGCTCACAATGAAAAAGTGAATCTGGAGGATTACATCTTTGGTCTCACTAAAATTTGGTCTAAAAAACAACAAGGACACCTAAATAGTTACATAAATAGTCCAATAAATTAATGGATAAGGTCACAAATCCTTTCACAACAAAATCTATAAAGGAGTTAATCAAGATCCAACAGGAAATCAAGAGGCCTGAACCAAGACTTAAAAGGGTGAAAGCTTACTGTAGGATGCTAGAAAGAGAAATGCTGAGCTATGAAACTAAACAACAATCACCTAACAAATCAAATGATGTAGCAATAGATTTCATGATGTCTCAATATATCAAATATAGAGAAAAGTGTAGATCTAAAGTTCATGATGTGGAGTGATTATTTTCGCTCTTCTAAAAAATTTATTCTTTCTTCTTTCATTTTCTTCTATTTTATTCAAGTAATATGTTTGAATTAACTTTTTTTTATAATTAATTACTTTAAGTAGAATCATTTAGTGAAGTTACTTGTTAAGGTGAATTATTTCATAAAATTTAAGACTCAAGTAACTTGGTTACACTCTAAGGTCTAACATGGAATTTGAATCAGCTGGAACGCAAGTGGGCGGGAAAAAAACCAGGGAGAATCTAGCAAGAGGGACAGACCCAAGGGGAATAATAGAGGAAGAAGGAAAAAATGGAGGGCCAGGATCATTGGTTGACGCTGACAAAGGCAAGGATCCATTTGCTTATGAACCCTCTAGTGGGTTTGGAAGTCCCCCATTGAATACTATGTTAGAAAAGTACATTGAGAATGTGAAAGATAATGTTGAATATAAAAAGGAAAAGCCACCTGAAGGACAGACAGGGTTCAGTGAACAAAGGACATGGTTATCATTATTTGGGAAAAAACCTACAGGGAAATCCCTTTTTCCACCGGTGACATCTAAATCATGTTGGGAGAGAGGTGAGTTTCAAGTTTTTATCCCAGATCCCTTACTGGATTTCTCAGTGTCATCCATGGAATTTACACTTGTGGGTAAATTTCTAGGAGCTAGACCAAATATAAAATCTCTTAGAAATATGGTCAAAAAGAAATGGACTATACGTGGAGATGTGGACATTGCACCAATGGTGAATGGCTTCTTCTCTTTTATTTTCAACTGCAAGGAAGATTTGAATAAGGTTCTTAGTGGAGGGCCTTGGTCTTTTGGAAAATGTTCTCTTACAATCAAAAAATGGGAATCAAATATGGACTTATCAGATTCATTTTTCTTAACTACCCCTATATGGGCTAGACTTCCTAGTCTCCCTTTAGAATTTTGGCATGAGGACATTTTTAAAGGAATAGTTAGCTCATTTGGTGAACTAGTGGCAGTGGATAATGCCACAGCTTCAAGAACTAAACTCCAAAGTGCTAGAATTTATGTAAAAGTGGCAGACTTGAATCACCTCCCAAAAAAGGTGGAACTAATATCAAAGCTTGGTAAGAAAACCCAAGAGATTGTCTTTGAAGATTTGCCAAATTCCTGCTATGCGTGTAAGAAATAGGGGCATTAGGTCAAGAATTGTCCCTTTAGAGGTAAAGTACATCCTAGAAATGTCTAGGATGGGAAAAATATTAAGATCCAACAAAATAAAATATAGAAAATCAAAGAGAACTATCGAAAGATAGGAAAGAATCAAGAAGGTTTAACAGACCCATGTATAGAAGAGGAAAAAGTTTATTCTAATGAAGAAGTTGAAGTTCTAAATACAATAGGAGACAAAGAGCTTTCTTTAAAAAAAGAAAATTCCCAGAATGAAGAATAGGGGATGAACTTAGAGAAAAAAAAATATGAACATCTAACAAAGGAAAAGACAGACCTTTTAAATCAAATCATTGTCCACCATAGTATCGAAGATCAATATAAAGATGTAAAGAACAAAAATGGATTAGAGGAAGGAGAATTGATGCCTGAAGGGGGGAAAAATTTAGAGGAAGGAGAGCTGCCTGATACCCAGCTGGGGGAGAATCAAGTGTCATCTAAGGATGATAATAACACTCCAATGGAAGGGGCCCCCTTTGCAGAAGAAATGAAAGAGGAAGGAAAAAACTCAAAAGACCAAAAGAAAAAAGATGAGAAAAAGAATAATATAAAGAATGTTGAGATGAGAAGCTTTAAGGGGAAACCTTTTGGCCCTTTCAGGAAAAAAGAAGAAAAAGGAACTGATCAGCAATCCAAGATAAAATTGGATGTTGGCTCTCCAGACAAATCTGGAAAAAGATCTACAAGGAAGAATAGAGAGAAGGAAAGTAAACATAATATAGTTGATGGTAGGCAGACTACCATGAGGGACTTTTCCTAATTTAAAAATAGTAATGAAAATATTAAGCTGGAATATAAGGGGTTTAAATAGTATTAACAAAGTGAATATAGTTAGGAATTTTGTTAGAGATCAAAAGCCAAATTTCCTTTTGCTCCAAGAAACCAAGATGAGTAAAGAGAAAGCAGAATAGATCAAAGACTTTAATAATTATTCCATAAAGGCTAGCAGTTCTAAAGGTGCTTTAGGGGGAACTATGATGCTTTAGAAGAAGAATCATTACTCTGGATCTATTTTGATGGAAAGTAAAAATCTTATGATTGTTAAAATAACTAGTGTTGACCAGAAGGAAAGGTGGTATATTGTTAATATCTATGCTCCTAACGTCAAGACCCAAAGGAAAAAGGTTTGGGAGACTATATCAAATTTCAAAAGCAAAGACTATAGTGGACGATGGATTATAATGGGAGATTTTAATGTACCACTCTATGATCATGAGAAAAAGGGGGGTAACACAATTCAATCAGAAGGGAGATTTGATCTAATGAAATTTACAAACAAAGAAGGACTAATGGATATGGAACTTCAGGGAATTCAGTTTACATGGAGCAATAAGAGAATTGGCAATGATTGTATACAGGCCAAGCTTGATAGGGCCCTTATATCTCTAGATTGGACAAAAGAATACATATGTAAGTTGGAAGCTTGCCATAGAATAGGTTCGGATCATTATCCTCCTTTTTTCACAGTGGCCAAAATGAACCTGAAAAAGAATCACCCTTTCAGATTTAAAAAGATGTGGTTGCAGCATCCACATTTTGAAAGTAAAATGGAAGAGTGGTGGAATATACCTATTGAGGGTACGGCCCTCTTGAGAGTTGTTTCCAAGCTCATAAATGTTAAAAAGGAAGTTAAGAAATGGAATAAGAAGATTTAAATATCTAAAAAAAAGAGATCAGAAGATTTCAGAGGAAAAGGAAATCAAGGAGGAAATGCTATCCTTTTTCTCTTCCCTGATGAAGGCTGATTTAAATATCAATCTGGTTCCTTCACTAGTCTCGAAGGAATAAAACAAAATGCTATGTTCAATACCAAAGGATGAGTAAATCTTCAAAGTAGTATGTTTTCTAGGAGGAGATAAAGCACCTGGACCAGATGGATTTCCAATGTTCTTCTTTCAAAAACTCTAGAAATTTTTTGGCAAAGACATGAGTAATGCGGTGAAGGAATTCTTTAGAGACAAAAAGATACTTAAGGAAGTTAATTCTACTTTTTTGTGTTTGATTCCTAAAAGATCAGAGCTGACTCACTTGATCAGTTTAGACCGATTAGCCTGTGCAACTCATTCTACAAGATCATATCCAAAGTACTTACATCCAGACTTATTCAAGTGGTCCCTTCAATTATTGTTGATCAACAAAATGGATTTATCCCAGGTAGACAAATCCTCAATTCTATAATTATTATTCATGATAACATTCATTCGTTGTTCAGTTCTAATAATGAGGGTTTCATTATGAAAGTTGATATTGCAAAAGCTTATGACAGGGTGGACTGGTTATTCCTTTCAAATAGTCTAACAAATTTTGGTTTTGAACAAAAGGTGGTTGATATTATTTATCAGTTTATATCTACTACCTTAATTGCTGTACTGATTAATGGGACCTCATCCCAGTTCTTTAATTCATCAAGGGGATTGAGACAAGGGGACCCTATATCCCCCATTCTATTTGTAATTATGGCTGAATGTATGGGAAGATATATAGGGGACTTAGTTTGTAAAGGTTTATTTAAGGGTCTTAAACCCTCTTCTCATACTCTAATATGCTCCCATGGATAATTTGTTGATGATACTATCTTCATGGGGCAATCTGAAGTCAAGGAAGCTAAAACTTTGAAGCAAGCTATAAATGTATATTCATCTACTTCTGGACAGTTGATTAACTAGAACAAAAGTGCAATGTTTTTCACTAACAACCTAATTTAGAGATAGAATAAAATAGCTAAGATCCTTTATTGTTCTATAGGTTCTCTCCCCTCCTCTTACCTAGGTCTCCCTCTTGGGATGAAAGTTCCTAAAGCCTTTTGGGAAGAACTCATTAATAAATTTAGCAAGAAACTTGCAGGATGGAAAGGAAATTTTCTAAGTCAGGTAGGAAAGTTAACCCTCCTCAAAGCAAGTATTCAAAGCATACCTACTTATGCTTTAAGTATTTTCAGAATTCCCACCAAACTTGCAGAAGTGATTGAAAAAATCTAGAGAAACTTTCTATGGACAGGAACCGAGGAAAAAAGGAGAATGCCTTTAATTGCCTGGGAGAACATCTATAAACCTTTCAGGGAAGGAGGACTGGGAATAAGGAAAATAAGAAGTATGAACACAACTCTCTTAGAAAAATAGGGATGGAGGGTTTTTCATGAAAACAAAGAATGGAGTAATATATGGAAGCAAAAGTATTTATTTAATGCAAAATCCCTCTCTGATTTATTTTCTTACCCTGACGTATCCCGTCCATCTTCCATTTGGGGGCCAGTTTAGGGTAGTAAAAAAAATTTAGAAGAAAGAAGCTCATGGAAAGTTGGTAATGGTAAAAAGGTGAAATTCTGTGAGGATGCTTGGTTAAAAAGAAACCCTTTGATAGAAGAATTCCAAGATAAAGAAGTAATTGACAGATGTAAGCAAAGATATGGAATAATGGTTAACCAATACTGGCAGAATAATTCCTGGGTGAACCTTAATGATATTGATCAAGATTTCAATAATATTCAACTATCCCTCAATGAAATCTCTCTCTATCCTAATCTTGAAGATAAGATTGTATGGCATGATGAGCCTAGCGGACAATTTAAAGGGTCTACCATTTTTAATTCCAAGGGAAATGGTAACCAACCTTTGTGGACATTTGCCTGGATCAAGGGGCTCATTCCTAAAATCAAAAATTTCTACTGGACCCTTCTCCAAAATAAAATTTTGACTCTTGACAACTTACAGAAAAGAGGGATATATGTAGTGAACATGTGTATTCTTTGTAAAAAGGGTTTTGAAGATAGAGATCACTTGTTTGTGAACTATTCTTTTACGCAACAAGTTTGGAAAGAAATCCTCAATCTTTGGGGTATTGCATAGATTCACCACAAAAGTGTGGAACTATCTTTTAAAAGTTGGTACTGTCCCTCTAAGAATCTTGATGTTCTTTTTTTATGGAAACCAACTCGTCCCCATATTTGGTGGGGAATTTGGAAAGAAAGAAACAACCAAATTTTTAGAAGCAAAGAACTTCCAGGATGGGTGGTGGGGTAGAACATTATTAGAGCCATCAAGGATAATTTATCTTCACAAAGGGATCCTAATCCAACTTTTCAAATAGATAATCCCTTAAGATTAGAAAAGTCTAATGTAAAAATTGAAAATCCTAGACAAGGTGCTACTTGGAATGTCGCCCCTCATGGGTGGATTAAAGGAAACTTTGATTGAGCTGCTAAAGGAAACTCGGGGAATGCAGGATGTGGAGGAGTCTTAAGAAACCATGTGGGAAATGTAATTGATGATATTGCTATCCCCATTGGTAAGTCGAACTATCATATTGCTAAAGCTTCTGCTGCCCTTTAAACCATCAAATTAGCTGTTAAATCGGGATATTCTAAATTATGGCTGGAAGGGGACTCCCTGAATATCATAAATATTTTGAACAATAAAAATTCTATTTAATGGTTTATAGAGGCTATGGTGTTGTAAATGAAAACTTTAATCAAAGAATTTGAGGAAATTACTATTACCCATACTTATCGTGAAGCAAACGGAGTTGCTGACTGGATTGCAAATCATGCAATTCGAATAGGACACAAGGTGAGGTGGCAAGATACATTAATCAAGAATGTGGATCTTAGAGCACTCATTCATCATGACGCAATTCATGCAAAGAAGGGAAATATCATCTTGGAATAGAAAACCAATGATTTGGTGGAGTGGCTTCAAGGAGAAAGATTTACACTCATTAATTGGAAAAGCTCTAGAGTACGTGAAGCGGATTCTGAATGTGCCTAAAAAAAGGCGAGTTTTGGTCCAAATTGGTAATAGTTGGGTTTATTGTTTAGCTTACAGTGTGTAGGTGTTAAAGGATATTCTTATGGATCGCAAAAGGATAGGAGAACCAAAGAAGTAGGAACCCAAAAACTGCAAAGAGTGGTGTTGGGTGAATATTTTGTCGTCAACTAACTGATGACAAAATGGGTATATCAACCACAACATAGGGAGATTTACACCATGAAAAGTGTGGGTTTACCAGATCTGGATGAGGTAAATCTCTCCTCTCATCAAGGGGAGGTTCCCTATTAATACTTACGTGCTAGATATATATAATTAAGCAGAAAATAACACACGGGGGTGGTATAACAACATCTACCTCTCTTTTTTTATAAGTAATGTATAAAGAACAAAAGGGGGAAATCCTAGTCCGTAGCCAACAACATTCCTCTTCTTTCAGGAATGGTATTAAACAGAGAGCAAGAAATCACCTGAAGTGATGAAGTTCACAAGAACACTCACGTAAGCACAAAGTCTTCCGTAGTTTCCTTCCACCGATCTGGAACAAGTATAACCGTAGAGTAAAGTGAAGCATAAAGTCTTCGCCTAAAACTACAAAAGATAACTGAATATCAAAGGTAAAAGCAGGACAAAGTCTATCTTCTACCCTCTAGAAGCACCCTTAGATAATATAAACACACCCACTTTGCTTATTAAATCAGATGAATAAGATATTACCAGGAAAAAGGACATAAGAACTATTTCCTAAATAACACAAACAATCTCAACACAATGTTTGAAATAACCTGCTTCTCATTCATTCAACAAAGTATGATTTACAAATTTGAGCACAAAGTCTCAAAAGTTGCTTCAATTTCAGCAGAGTATTTGCTATTAATTTTTCCAAGATCCTTTTACAAATGAGGTCTCCACTATATATAGGGAGAAAATCCTCAAAAAGAAAAAATAATAAAATATACAAAATATCTCGGTCAAAGATGACTCATCTTTGACTTTTAGATATTTTTCCAAAAATTTTACACGTAATTACATATTTCAAAATTGCATGCACTTTGCACAAAACAGAAGTGCATAAGGAGAGAAGAAGAAAGAAAAGAGAGAGAGAGAATCAATTTAGGCCACCAGGTTTCTTCAGATGAGCATCGTACATGGTGATAGATGCCTGAATTCCCATGATGTTTGGTGTAATAGTGTTCTTAGAGATGGTTCTGGCTCTAATCAATGCATCCTTCAATGCTATGATGGCTTTAGCATGGGTAGTTAACCTGGATTTCATATTCTCCAAAGTTAGCTGAGCATCTAGAATGTTGTCCACCGAAGACATTGAGAAGGATTTTTCTTCAAAATCTCTCCAAATCATTTCCTTGAAACTCTAAATCATCTCTTCTATCAAAAGGAACTGATTGCCCTTAGAGGTTAGGTCGCATGGCAACTCTTCTAATTTATTTAGCAGGCTCAGGTCACTCTTCTCACTAGCTTCTTTGAAAGCTTTAAGACCATCAATTAAGTCTTTGAGTACCTGGATTCTAAAGACCAGTGACTCCTTGATCTCAACATAGGAGTCCTTGTTGGAGATGACACTGATAGATATCAGGGTGCTCTTCTTGAGATTTTTCATTTCCTTCCATCTACCGAGATCTTTCTCCAAGCTATCAATCTCTTGAGAAATGAGGGAGATGAAGTCATCTACCTGTGTTTTTACCTTTTTCATTTTTCTTGTCTTTTATACTACTTCTGTAAGTAGAGAAAATCACTAAGTATGCATTTTTTTGATATAGTCCTCCAGGACTTTACCTTTCAAATAAGTCTTTTCTGATTTTTGAATGATTGAGTCATCCATAGAGAAGGCCTCTAGAGTTGTTGCTTTAGAAGGAAGAGTGAACCTTTTTATTACTGTGGTTAGTTTTTCTGCTTTGGCCTTGTAATAATCCTTCATTTCCTTCTCCCAATCGAATTTATGGACCATGATGTCCATAGCCGACTGAAGATCACTTTTCACACCTTCATGAGTAACTTTTCCAAGTTCAAAATGAGAGATGGAATAGTTGCTCATTTTGAAACTCTCAAGGGTTGCATCCTATGGAGGCTTGGAAATTTCTAGAAATTTTTGTCCCTTTTCTTTGACTAATTTGGAGAGGATTCTTGGGTTTTTCAGAGCCTTTGCTTTCACCGGCACTATCTTGCCAAAGTCAAACTCATCTAGGGAGATAGCCATCTTCTTTCTTTTTGGCGTGAAAGCAGACATCCAAAGTGGGAGAGAAGTACCTGTTATGGCAATGGTTGTCTCAACTGGTGTTACTGTAGCAGCTTCCATACTACTAGTGGTGACAATAGTTGTAGTTGAAGTAATTGGTGAAACCGCACCGACTATTGATTCTGGCTCAGGTGCAGGGCTTGCTGGCAAGTTGAAGGAAGGAGATGATAGACTTGGAATGGATTCAAAAGAGCGAGGGGAACTTCTATAAGGACCCTGAGGATCACCGAATACAACTTTGGAAGGAGAAGTGGCTCTGGAGGAGGGAACACTGATAGGAGAAATGGGAGAAGAGGGAACCACAGGAGACTGAGGGGGAGAAGGAGATATGCTCTTGCTCAACTTCACTTGTTCTTGTGAGAGTGGAGACCCAACACTTGATTTCCCTAATGGTTGATCATCTTTCTCCATGGGCTGAGCTGCCTATGCCTGAGGGCTCTATTCTTTGGTTCCTTTTGTTGCTGCTTCTGGCCCTTGTGCAGTCTTTGATTTCTTGGATACAAAGATGATCCTAGGTTTGTGAGGCCTAGAAGGAGAAGGGACATCACCTTTGTTTTTAGTTCTATTCTCTACTTTCCTCTTTAATTATCCCTGGTATTCAGCCTCTGAACTTGTAATAAATTCCCTCAGGGTGATTCCTTTGGCTGCTAACCAATCATTGGTGTTAGCTAATATTGGTTCAAATCTTTTTCTCAGAGAAGTCAGCTCCTTCTGAGACCACTAAACTAGAGGGAGAGGGGAACTAGCAACCTTCTCTACCAGATACCTTCTATTTATGATCTTCCCATCATTGATTAAACTAGAGGGGATCTCTGCAAGCCTGAGATATTCAATCTGCTCCAGTGTCAGCTTGCAATAGTCCATTTTCCTAATTTCCTTAGCCGTCCTTAGGTTTACCCAAATATCTTCAATCATTGGTTCATGGGACTGAGTTTTCCTTCTGATCTTCTCCTTGACTCCCCTGTAGTCAAATTTTTCTCATATTTTAAATGGCTTGATAGTAACTATCTACATTTTGGTTTCCATGACCTTGGCTTTGGTTGATGTTGCAATATAATACCTACCAATCTCGATTGGAAACTTGAAACTTGGTCTCTTTAGTTCCATCTATCTAGTATGCACGACAACCAGTTGTCAGCAAAGTTCCATTAGAACTAATTTATCTGAAGGGAACTTGGGAAGCATGTAGGGGTAGCCTTGGTAAAATCCTACCTGAAGATAATAGAATGTGGGGAACTAGAGGAACATGCAGCCATAATCATTGACCACTACCCAGGCCTTGTCTGATATTCTCTTCTACTCGAGCTGAGGATCGAAGAGACATAAAAACACAGTAAAAAAGGCATCATTTACTCTTTTGAAATGACGTGTTGACCCTTAGAGCGTCAACTGAGGATAATATGAGTAGACCGGGGTGGTCTTTCTATCTCTTGCTATAGTTAATCCTGGGAAAGATCGCATTGCGGTAGCTATATAAACTAGGTATGAAGTCATATAGAATTTGAAGGAAGTTTTTACTTTGGTTAACTGCTCGTGGAGGGCATTACTGATTTGTTCTCCCCAAAAGATGGTTTGCTTGCCCTAGAGAATGATCTTGATGAATGGATACATCCATTCATGGAACTGTGAAGAAGACGGGAGACCCCATACTCTGTTGAGAAGGGTGATCAAGTCACCAACTTCCTTGACAAAATCACTCCTTAGAAAGTTCTTTGGCCATCTGGAGAGGTTGGTCCTGGGGGTCTTCAGCCACTTGTAGTTTATAACTTTCTTTGCCCTCTCAGGGTCTTTGTCACACTCTTTCTGTGCATTCTCGAAGTCGATTTGGGTTACTTCGGTGGCTTGAGGGCACATGAAAACTTTATCGATGAATTTAGGGTCCAACCGAATCACTGTGTTACTACTGGTATCTAAGACCGTTCTAGTCTCTTTGTTGTAAAAGTACACACATTGAAAGATGAACTCAACATGATGCGTTGCTACCGAAAAGGTGGCCACCAGGTGGATGTTGCTCTTAATGATCCTCTTTATCCCAGTGCTGGGATTTGTCACTTTTATTCGTGCCAAGAACTCGGCCATGTCTACATGGCCGATCTCGGTGTCCCAAATGTCATTGACATTCGAGGAGACTGATGTGAGTGGGAAGACGCCTTGGTACTTATACTTCATGGTTTTCACTTTCTTGGGAGACGCTTCCATCATGGAGGATGATCTTGACCGGATGGGAGTAGAAGTGCAAGAGTTCGTTGAAGGTGCTATAGTCATGATCACAAATTAGAGGAGAGAGGATGAGAGGGGAAAAAGTTCCAATTAAGTGATATTGGTTATTGGAGATCACTTAAATAGGCCAGGTCAGGAGAAGGAGCAAAAAATGAGGAAGAAAAGGAAGGAAAGGGACAACTTGGAAAAATTCCTTTGGGGTTAGAAAAATCTAGAGGAAAAATACAGGGGTGGCAAAAATCGCCACCCTTGTAAAAGCTTAAAAAATGTAGGGGCAGTGAAAATTGCCACCCCTATATTTTTCACTTGGAAAATTGTGTAGGGGCGGTGAAAATCGCTGCCCCTACACGCAGGGTTGAAAAATGTAGGGGTGGCAAAAATCACTGCCCTTGCACATAGGGTGGAAGAAACATGCAGGGGCAGCAAAATTTGCTGCCCTTACACGTAGGGTGGAAGAAGAAATGTGGGCGGTAAAAAAACACTACCCGCACAAGTTTTTGATGGAAACCTACGGGCAAAGGGGGTAAAAAAAAAGAAACAACGTCCGCAGCGAGGAGAGGAGGGACGTGAGCGAAAGGAGAGAGAGAAAAATAAATCAAAAACAATAGCAAACAACTTAACACTAAGTAGAAACTAGAAAAGAAAAATAAATAAAAGCCAAAAATGAGACCAACCTGAGAAACCACACGTGCCACGAGGTTGAATTCATGAATATGTGCTTTGAATCATCAACTGGGTCACTTAGGTGCAAGAGGTAGGAGGAGAGGAGGAAGTGAGGCTCAAATCAGTTTAAATGGGGTGAAAATCGACCCCAACCACCTGCCACGTGCGGCAATAAATGCCACACATGGAAATCAAGATGTGCAAGGGTGGTAAAATTTGCTGCCCTTACATGTTTCAGTTCATCTGAGTGCAGGGGTGGCAAAATTCACTGCCCTTACAAGTCAAGGTGTAGGGGCGGCAAAATTTGCTGCCCTTGCAGGCAAAAATGCATGGGCGGTGAATTTTGCCGCCCTTGCATGAAAATGGAAGAAAAGACTAACTCTAGAAGGAGAGTCTGGGGGAGGGGAAAACTTGGCCAGAACGAGATTGTAACCACTTTCACGTTTTGAGGCCGAGGTGAGAACGAATTCAAAATCCGTCTCGAAAAATGAACTTAGAGAGACGAAAGACAAAATGGACAAGTTTCGTAGGGGGTTGTTCCCAAAAATGACCTAAGCTAATTTTGGAAACAACAAGTGGAAAGCTAAACAAGATGTCTGGAAGATCCTGTAGAGAGAGAGGGTTGTGAGCTATATGGAATGGCTTCATGGTTCAAAACCCCATATTACAATGGTTTTTTTCAAAAATTGGAATGATGATAAGGTTACCCTAAATGGCATCACAGTGAATCTTATTGAGGAATTCATAGTAGAGGTAACAGGGCTTCCAATGAAGGGAATAAAATTCTCAAAGTAGACTAGCATTTCAAATGAGGCATTTTGCAAATTCCTAAAGATGGATGTTGAGGAGCAGCAGTTGGAAAAGAGTGGGGATTTTTTTTAATTGGAGCAAATTAAGGGTTTCTGGAGGGATGTCCTATGCTATATCTGAGAGTATTTCATACTTGATGGAAGAAGCAAAAGAGTCCAAAAATTCCATTTTGTATTTCTCAATCACTTCAGACACAATGTAAGAATCTCCTTTCCTTTCTACTTGCATTTTTCTTTGATCCAAAGTCTGTTCGCTCATAGGAAAAAGGAGTCTCATCCTATTTTGCATGAGGGATTAATTTTGATAATTGAAGGTTACTGCAAGAGCAAGGCCATTGTAATGAATCCTTATTCAGGAAAAAATAAGGACAAATAGAGTAACAAGAATGAAATCATAAAAGGGAAAGAAAAAGCTAAATTCGAATCCCCTAGTTTCAAAAATTAGACTGTTGATGAGGAAACAGAGTGGGAAAGTACTGAAAGTTCTAGGGAGGAGAGTGAATAGGAAGAGGGAGGAACAAAAAGTAGGCAATCAAGTTTCAGTGAGGAAGAAGTTCAAGAAAAGATTGAGAAAGGAGTCACTATAGAGGAAAAATCTGAAAATAGTAACCATGAATCTGAGGAAAACCAACAAGTGTTTGAGGAAATTGATAAAGATCTGGATGATCCTCTTGAGGACCTTGGTGTGATAAATGAGAAGGAAAATCTAGTTCAGGTCACCAACCAAATAATGGAAATGGGAGTTCAAGTTAAAGATGTTAGTAACCAAAATGAAAGTCCTATTGAAACTAAGGAGCAGAAATGAATGGAAAGGGAGGATCACATTGAAGAAGATGGAAATAGTCTAGAAAAGACCTCAGAAGATTGAAGAGATAAAAGGTAGAATGATGAAAGGTACCCACCTACGAGATTGGCCAATTGTAAAGTAGATGCTATCCTTCAATTCAATTTATGGATGTACAAGGAGATAATGGAACTCAATAGGAAAATGGAAATAATGGAAGGCAACCAGGAGGCAGTTCGGAACAAAATCAATAACATGGAAAAGCAGACGAGGGATATTCCCATCAAACTAAAAGACTATGAGAACAACTTAAGGGAACTCATTTAGGAAAGTAGAAAGAAGATGGAGGAGGTTACATCTAGTATATGTGCTGTTACTGTAAACATTGGTAAAAGAGTAAATAAGGAAATCAAATCCCTAGAGGGGCTTAGCAAGAGAACTAGACAGAGCTCAAGAAAGAAAGTAATGCAAGAGGGAGCCACGTCGGTGGCTATTACCATTCAAGACACTGCTGTGAAAGGTAAGGAAGCAGTGAAGATGATTTTGGAATTAGAAGATTAGATCCTGGTTCTTTCAGTTGGTTGTGATATCTGGTCTCGTTACCTAGTTTTGTGTTTTCTCTTTACTTTGGAGTCTCCAAGTCTATGTAAAACCTGGGGTCTATCTTTGAATTTCCTATCCGGTGGTTTCAGGTCCATGTATAACCTAATTTTGATACTTCTTATAGTAGTTTTTAGGCTTTGCCTGTGGTCGTAACTATTATATCCTTCTCCCTTTGTTTCAAAGTTTCGAGGTCCCTTCAAAACCTAATTTTACCTTAATCTAAAACTTGGTTACACTCCATTACTTAAAGTTAGTTTGTAAAAACCAAATTACTTGAGCAAGCTTTATTTTGCATGCAAAGAGATTATTTTTAATGTATATAGTTAAAATGATAAAGATTACATGTTATCATCTATTACATGAAACATAGGATAAATTCTAGGATAATGCTTCTCAACGGTTTCAATTTTTAGTGTAGCACATGGGAGTTCAAGAGTTATCTCATATTTGATTTTGACATCTGATTTAGTATAAATATTAGTGAAGGCCTATCTATCAAAGTATGGTAAATTTTTTAAAGTAACTGTAACTTAAACATGAGAGTTTAAGCAAATTAAAATTTTGGGTTTAGATTTTTGAGTTTCTTTTTGGTATGAAATTGGTTCAAAGTGAATAATAAGGAATTTGATTTATATGGAACTTTTCATTTAAGGAGATCATTTGGTGTATTTATGAAGATTAAAATGGTAAAATTTGTATTATCGTTAAATCTAAATATGAATTCCAATCTTTCTTAATCATTTGTTAAAAATATTATCTTTTGAATGTTTATGTACTTGTATGGATTCAATAAGCTCTGTAAAACTACTTAATGTGAAGTGCAAACTTCTTTCTTCGCACATATTAAAGTCTTTTCATTCTCTATTTCCCAAAATTTCTTTACACATTCTTTGAAATAACTACTTACTTACTATAAAATCAGCTTATTATGGTTCATGAACTCTATGATTAAAATAATACCACAAAAATAAGATGAATTGTGCATATTCTATGAATAATCTATATAAACTGTAAATAACTATAAATGTGAATAGTTATAAGTAAATATATATATATATATATATATATATATATATATATATAAGCATATGAGAGAGTCATCATTAAATAAAGGGGATTTAATCCCATGACTACCTAGGTAATTTTGATATCCTGAAAATATCAAGCCAACACCTTTTTGAAGGTTTTAGAAGATAATAAAAGTCAAAATTCAACATTCCTTAGTGAAACCTTCTTGGAGGTGCTATGGGACAGTCAATACAACTTCATTGGTAGAAACCTATTCAAGGCAATAATAGCTGAGCACAAAATTTATTCATTACTTGATAAAGACAAAATTAAATTTTAAATCAATCTCTCTTCCCTTTTATAGACTAATCAGATGGTAGCTACTCTCAAGCCCAAACAACAAAAGATTTTGGTGGTCCTATCAAGAGAATATTTAGAAGTCTTTGACCCCACTAGATCCAAAGTTATGTCAAATTTAGAATCAACAACATTATATGTGCTTAAAAATCCCAATCTTCACTTATTTTCTAGCCATTATACATTTCATTATCAATCACCATTCCATTTACCAATTAAACCTATCATCCAACATTTATCCCTATTTACCATCCATGGCCATAATTTCCTTTGCATAGGCTACAAAGTTACCTTGTCTTGACATCTGAAGGAAATAAAATAAATGACCAATGAATATCACCACAACATTATTTGCATCCAAATATACAACCCATTATTGACAAAACATCTATTTAGGTGAGGAGTGGGATATAAATTAACATGATTGAGCATTTTGTTTGTATTGTTTGTTGATTAGGATGAGCATGTCAACATCATCAAGAATAATAAAATTAAAAACCACACCTAGGCCATACACATGTACCATACCATCATCATTAGCCAAACATAAGGATGTTTTAATTTAATATTCCTTTTGACATTAATGTATACCTTGTTATTTTACTTACCACTTGGGGGAAACCCTCTTACAATTTTATCCAATCTTTAGGCCATTCTACCATCTTATCAATTCTACCATTTTTCCATGATATCATCTTATCATCATACCAGCCTATCATTATCCTATCCCTTACTCATTATACCATATTATATTCTATCAATCTAACATGTTTTGATCATGACCTATCCTAGCCTATTTGACCTTAGTTCATCCATTGGTTTCACATTCAAAAAAGGAATCAGATCAGTTTTAATAGTTGTTTTAAGCATTCTAGATAGAGATAGTATTTTGGAATAGTAAGATAATTTTTAGTAGTTACATCCTTCATTTCTTATTCTATTATTATATCAATTTTGTTTATGTGATATTAATTATATCTATCTACATGGGTAAATCAATGTTTCAGTAGTCTTGATACTAATTGTAGCCAACTATGGGTAAATTAATATCATTGATATGATCAGTTGTATCCTAGTTATATCTACCTATGGGAAAACTAGGGGAAGCATTTGTTTATTTTTCCTTGACATACCAAATATCCATTCATATGTCAAAATATGCCATCATACCAACTATGCCTATTTTGTTTGAAATAGATATCACACTAGTCAGATTCCTCCATAGGAATGTGGAACTACTATGAACTAATGACATTTAAAAACTATCTAGGTCATGTTTGACTCATGTTACGGTCATATAAATACCAATTTATATCATGCTCTTACTATTTTATAAGTAACCTAATCCATGCTCTCGTCGATTTGCAAACATCATTTCAAGTTTTCCATACTCTCACCATTTTGAAAGCTTGGACCATTTAGTATCTCATCATTCTCGATTGAGTTGGGATACTCCAAAATTCTAAAAACATTCATATAATTTCAAAATCCAAAAACATTTTTCCTATCTAAGCCTAATTAGTTATCCTTAAACTGCCCTACTAGGAAAATTCCTTGTTAAGATGCTTTCTATTGCTTTTATTTTTAGGTTTTTGGTTTGTTTTCCTATTTGTCTATTTGTTTTCCTATTTGTTTGTTTGTTTGTTCTCTTGCCTGTTTATTTGCTTTTATCACTGTTTCCTTGATTCAAGTCTATGAGCATTCATTAGGTGATTCCTTTCCCATTATTCTTGAGTCCATCCATATTCATACATCAACATCATCATCTTAGTTTTTATCATTAGTGTGTTGTTTTCAATAATTTATTGGATTGTGAGTCAGTCCTTATGCATATTTTGGCCAAGTCTTTATGGTGTTCGATCATGATGCCTACTGTCACATGCTATAGCAAAAATCAACTCAAGAGGTCATACAAGTAATGGAATTACATTAGTTTCTCCTTGGTACCTTGGAAAATCTTTCCACCTATTTTGATAAAATCAACCCATTGACCATTTTAGTTGTATCAATGATAATAAGGACATTCATCTTTGCATTAGTAGGTACAAATGAATAATTTCTAATGATCAATCTTATCCTTCTATTCATCTCCTTCATCACTTTGTGTATCCTCATAAGCCTAGTTATTTGTGGATTCTTTAGTCATCAAATCATCACACCTACATTTTTGCCTACTCATATTTTACCTATGCAATAGGTTCTATCCTTGATTCATACTTGATAATCTACCCTACTAGGTTACAACCATATCAAACATCATCTTTATCCAATATAGGTCATCTTAATGATTATAACCACCTATGATTGAATCATTATTTTAGCTTTTATTATTGACTATAACTACCTTTGGGCAAATCAATACCTCTTTAAATCAATGCATACAAGCATTTTCTCATTCGGATTAATCTCACCCATGGGTTAATTACACCTTTTTGTTGCTTATTTTTTAGGACCATCCATCAAATATGATGGCCACTCCCTCAAAGATGCATTATCTTAGGCTTCACAAACATTATTATGTGTTTTTTCATCAACCATCATCTTCTTTTTGGCATATAGGCCTTTTCTCATTCCTTGAGAAGACATTGTTATTCCTATGACTTACAATGCCTTCCTAATTAGGAGAAAACTATAAACATATAAAATTGGTCACCAATGGCTTCAAACCCAACTTTAGAATAATTCTTACCAACCATTCAACATCTAGCCTAAGAATTTTTATAATTCTTCAATTTAACTTCCTAACTGTGAAAATAAAATAATTTGACCCATAAATAAATTAAATCATGTAAACACATACATTGAATTAATGAAATACTTGGAAAATGTGAAAAATCCTAAAAAATATTAATCAAATCCTAAGTAAATCTTGATTGAATTAATCCATGACCAAATAAATAAATTATCAAAAAGAAAATTTAAATATTAATAAATATCCTAAAAATCATCGTAAAACCTAATCATTATCTTTTTGTGAGTTGTCCAAATGCAAAATATCTCAAAATATCTATTCTTTCCTATCATGATATTTTGGACACCTTTTAACCCTACTAGGGTTAACTAAGCAAACTAAGGATAAGATTTAACTCATTCCAAGTCATTTTAAAGCTTATAAAAGCAAGCTTAGATCTCTTTATTTTTTAATGAGAGATTGGAACATAGTAGAGTTATAATTAAATATTTAATTCATAAAGCAAATGCATAGCATTATAATGTAAAAATCAATCCAAGCCATCAATCAAGCTAATCTAACCATGGTGCTAAGAGGAGATAGAGATAACAAATCCCCATTGTTGAAGATGTTTTTAGCACAATCCGAACAAGCCAATGAAGATATCTCTTAGATAAATAAAAAAAGTTAAGTAAAGTTGTCATTTATTTTCCTTTTAGTTTTATTTTCAATTGATTTATTCACTAAACTCTCCCCCATGATCTAGGCCTAGAGATGTTAGGTTGCTAGTGTGTTGATTTCATTATTTTTGGAACTAACACTATACTAACCTCCTATCTTGAGTCAAATTATTTTATCACACATGTCTTCTAAGGTCTTATCATAAGACACCTAATTTATTCTTTTTACATTCCCTTTTTCACTCCCTACATTCTTTATATTTCCTATTGAGAAATATTGTTTCATTGTCTGATCACTCTCCTAAGGATTCCATTTGTGAGTTGCATTATAAAACCATTGATATGACTTGGCCTTCCTAAAAAATTACCAAAATTTCACAAAGTACCTTCCTATTACCAAAACCATTTTTTTACTAGATTTTCACATTTATTACACTTCATTTATGTTCTCTTTATGATTTGCAATATAATACCATGGAGAGGACATGACCTTCTTCACAAAATTTTCTAATAATCCAAGTCACATCAAAAATTACACATGTAAAATATGAGATAAGATTTGATTGATCGTGAAGTTACAGGTCATTGACATTATTCCCATCTTGATTTAGTATATTTTATTCTAATTGATTACTATTTCAATTTTATCTTCTTATTTTCCAATCACATGTAATAATCCAACCATTTCTATAATTTTTCATACTCCCCAGTTTGAATTAGTGTGATAAATTTATAGACCAATTTTTCTAATTTTATTTTTATTTTGTACTTTCCAACGTGATTTAATATGATTGATTGACTTAATTCATTTTTTTATACTAATTTATTCTTTTATAGGTTTTCCACTTTATTACATTACTTTCATACTTCCCAATGTCATTAGTGTCATTTTACTTGTTTTAATTTGGTGCCAATCTTTGTCATGGTTTAAAAACAATTTCCTTTACCCTCTTATTTACCACCCTTTAGTTTCTTATAATTAGTCATTTTCTTGTTATTACACATTTCCGAATGTGAAATAGTGTGTTGTACATTTTTTTTTGATTAATTATACTTATCTAAGAATTTTTTCCTAATTATTTTTAACCATAAATGTGTCCCACATAATTATAGAAAATAAACCACAACACATATATTTACTATAACATATACAACAATATCTAAATACATGTGGTAGAAAGAAATATATCTATGCATCCACAACCATAACCATAATATAAACACATAATATCAACATCCAATTGCCAAAATAATATATCTATATATGTCATGTGTTTCTGATACAAAGTATAAAAATATACATTATCCCAACTTTATGCCTAGACTTTATCCTATCTATCTCATGGCCTAGCCATGCTTCCCATAGGTGCCTCAGATAGTCCCCTCTAAATAGTACACTATAGATAGGCTATACAAGATCTCAAACCTATTACCTATCCCTATATATTTTCCATTTGGGTGTGTACCTACACTAATTAGGTCATGATAGCCATATGTGCAGCTCTCTCTTGAGCTAAGGCCTATTAGGCCTATGCCTCTCCTACTCCCACCCATGTTGGTGATTTTGGATCCTCATTTCATGCTCGTATTCACCTCATACCCTCTCTTGCTAGTTTTAACTAGCTCCTTAGGGTAGATACTATCATAGGATTATCTAGTGTCACAGGGCCATATGACATCAGTGCTTCATCAAAGATCTCATGAAGTGATCCCATCACCCATGATCCCCATCTAGTCTCTTCATCTATAGGATCTACAAAATTTAAACTAGATAGATATTAGATAACTGATATATCTTAGCATATATCTATCTATAATCTTTCTCAAATAGCTTAAGAAAATTTCAAACCATCTATTATATGTCACCTACTACCATCTCCCCATCTACACAACCATCAAATAGGGTCTCTCCATCATATTTTCCTCTAAGTGTCTTATCCATGTGATTCCAACCAAATGTAAATCCTAGGGTCATCATTTATGCCCATCTTAGGATATTCCTAAGTGGTACCTCTATTACCCAACTCTATCTTAGGCTACTTGATGGGTCATCTAGGATGAGCACCCTCTCTACCCTCTCTCACTGCCAATGTCTCTATCAATGGTGAGACTGATGTGGTTTCCACTCCTATTATGGTTTTGTTTATGGTACATCTAGAACTCATACATCTACATCCATCTCATCTCTATCTATTCATCATCATGCTTGACATGTCTATGATCTCTCATTCCACATCTTGATCTCTAATCTATAAACTAGTGGTCTTGCTCCTCCTCTCCCCCTCATCTCTCTCACTTGTTTGGACCAAAATTTGGGTACCACTATTGAATTTTTTGGGTGAGGAAGTCCCATATATCTTGTTATGCATTCCACTAGATGCATCTCTATCTACCAATTATAGTGGCCTATAATTTGTGCATGTGCCAATGTTGGTCCCTATATTCCATCTCAGCCATATTATAGTGATGTGCTCATGAAAATACCACATGATGTAGGCTTATGCTACATAATAATATCACCACCTCTATAATTTAGGTAACTAATCATTTACCATATGAGGTAACTTAGTTGGTCGATACAATAAAAAACTCTCATATATCTAAAACCTCAAAAAAATAATTATCCTTATGGTCTTCTATCCTCTGGAAAACATCCCATACATCTCATGCATAAGCTAGACATAGATGACATAACCTAAGTCATAGAGTACCTCATACTCTAAAATAGACTAACATAAGGCCATTACATACAATGGTTTCTTGCCATCTAACTTATGACATATCACCCATGTTATCACAAGTCTTATAACTTCCTTTTGGATATACAAAATTCATGCTATATATATGTCAAAAAGGTTAAATCTTAGCTTGAGATGTATCCTATCTAATCTCATTACCCACACAACTTAGGCTTGCCTCTCTTCCTATACATATAGTACTCCCATGAGTATTGGAATACCTCTTATTGAAAGTCTAAGAATTATATGGACATCCTCTAGGGTGATACCTACCTCGATGGTATCCCCATATACCACCCATATAAAAGTGTTATTCAATCATTCCTAAGCTCCAAATAATATGAATAACAAATATACACTCAATGAAACCTGAAACATATCCATAATCCCTCCTAAACCTAATGTGCCTAATCTAGATCAATCCTCAAATGTCAACCTCTCTAAAAGGTCTAGAAGACATGCTGCATCCACCAATCTCCAAAATATTAGATGCCCCTATAACCATCAAATAAGAAATATGCATTAGACCTCCTTGTCAATTATATCTAAAATACATTCATTTTAAATTTTAATAAAAACAAGCCTAATTTGTTTTAATATATCCATTTTTTAATCAATTTGACCTAATTTTAGCCTACTCAACCAATTCAATACTTAGTCAGGCATTCAAGGCCTTTTTATCACTATTTAAGCCTATTTCACATATTTTCATACTATTTTGGTCACTTAGTCAAACACTAGGTTGACTAAATAGTCCTCATTTTAACTAGGTTGACTTAACAAAGTCAACCCTTTACCTTATCCTCCTTATTAATAAGTATGCAGAGTGGATTCCTCTACTAAGTCAGTAGTGAGGTACTAAGTTGGAATCATGCAAACCAAACTAATTCAACCTAAACCTACTAAGTAGGTAGTATGGATTTCAAAATTTTATCTCACTAGGTCGACTGGGTTGATCTAGTTAGTTCTGATTGTCGATCCCTTTTCCTACTTGTAATAAATACCTTTGATATTTATTACTCTAATTCCTTTCAACCATTTCCCCTTTTGGCCTTTATTACCCCTATCAACTATATAAGGTTCATTTTGGTTTCTATAATTTCTATAAATTACAAATTTATATAAAACACTAAAATTCAATAAAATATTCTAAAACAAGTTTAAAATTCTTAGTTGCCTACATATTCTACACCTGATGCAGCCATTGGGCATCCCTCTCATCTTAGCTATTGTCTCCTCACCATATTATCTCTATTACATTTTGTTTGGTTTATTAGATATTTTTCTCTCTCACAAACAAGTCAAATAATAATCAAATTACTTTCCTTTCACCCTATTCAAACTTACTTTTCATAATTCTTTACCTTTCAAATATTTATTGTTAGATTCCTTATTTTGACCATATCTTTTTTTTACTAACCCATTTTTCAGACCATAAATTTTTTTATATTTTTGACATCATAAATAATTTTTTCCACTAATTTATGCCTATATTCTAAAATTTTTAATTTTCTCTATCTTTTGCACTAATCTATATAGGTTTGCCTAATGTTCTTCACATTTAGATGCCTTCACTTCTCTTGCATTCTCTTTATTTATCTACAACACTAAGGTAAGTAAAGGTATGTTTTTTTCAATTATATCCTTTCATTTATCTTATTTTCTTCTTACTACATTTTACTTAGCATCAACGTTATGTATTATAATGTTCTATTCCCAAAGAACCATCACATGTTACACTCACATGACATGTGATGAGCTTTGAGTGGGGCATATGTATACACATAATATTTTAATTTTTTTTATATATTACTTATAATTCAATAACCCATTGAGTCTCAATCTTTCTCAGTGCACACCTTAAGGGATTCACTGGGAAAGGGGTGGGTAGACCAATGGTGTTTCATAGGATTATTGTCCCTTTTCTCACTTACATCTATCTCCTAAAAACCATTCCCCTAAGCTTGATATTATATAATGGACACTCCTCAATCATTTAAAACCTTTTATCTTCCTTTTTATAACCTTAATCTCCTTTCTATTATTCACTATACTAGGTCGACTGGGTCGACCCTATATTATTTTAGGTAAAATTCATTTAGGGTCTATGTTATCCAAGGTGTTTCATAGGATTGTCATCCCTTTTCTCACTTACACTTGTCTCCTAAAAACCATTACCCTAAGATTTATATTATCTAATTCACACTATTTAGGCATTTCCTACCTTTTATCCCCTTTTCTTAACCTTGAGCCCCTTTCAACTGTTCACTATACTAGGTCGACTAGGCCAACTCTGTACTATTTTAAATAAAATTAATTTAGGATCTAGGTTGGCTCTTGGCTGAACTAGCTTATGACCTGATGAATTTTTTTCCATAAATGTACTAGGTCTACTGGGGCAACCCTATCATCTAAAACTTTTGGAAGGATTAGGGTTAAATCCACATATATATACAAAATCATTTTGCCATTATTTAGAGAAGAGAAGAATAAGTAAGAGATATTGTGCATCTTCTTATCCACCATTCTAATTGAAAAGTGATATTAGGGTTTCATAATTTATTTAGAGATACATATCTTGTCTTATGGATAAGTCTTTTGGAAGTATTTATAGGTTATGTAGCCTAGAGCTAATTTATTCTTGTCATCCTTACATACCACAACAACCTCTTGTGAAGAACCTTAGCCAAGGGAGAGATTAAGGCTTGGCAAGTTTATCTTCAAAGGTAAGTATTCCTAAATTTGTTTCTCCTTTGTAAGAGTATATATAAATATATTTGTACTTCTATTTCATGTATTGGGATTGTATATACATTGACATAAGTATATGTCTTCTATGCATGTTTAATTTTATGTTTTCTAATCCCTATTTTGGCCACAAGATTTGGTGAGCACTAGATTAGAATTTACTTTAATTATTATTAGTTTAGTGAAATATTAAAACATAGGTATTATTTAGGGTTATTTCATGATTGTTCTTGACTATAGGCTTTGGAACCCTCCCTAACATGGTTTATTATGGTAAGATATCCACTCATTGGGTCTAGCAGATCCACATATTGGTCATGTTCTCAATTATATAGTTTATCCCCAATCAAAAGTGTAAGTATGATCTATCTTCTTTGAGTTATAAATAAAACAAAACCATAAAGATAGATAACTTACAGTTATGCACTCTTTAAGCCATGTTTTAAACATATATAGGTGCAAGGAATAATATAATTAGAGAATAATGAGAACCAAATTTTTATTGGGCACACTTCAGCCCTCATCTCTATAGGCTTGATGATGGAATAAAATTCCATCCTTAGACATATAGACTTATAAACCTATGGGTTTCCAATAAGTTTTTTCCAAGTCAACATCTCATATTTTAAATACATGGAATAAAACCTATATCACAAAACCATATCATTCCTTATAAAAAGTTTCATATATTAAGGAAAATGACCTAGTTATTCAAATTTTATAGTCAAAATTATTGAATAATAACTCCTTTCTTGTCTAGCTTTGAATTTTTTTCCATCTATAGTCTATCATGTTGATGGTTTTCATCTCTCCTCTTCCCTTTACTCTTATTTACTTGCACATATTCATGCATATCTTGCATGATCTCCCTAATCTCATGTAAATATTCCAACTAACTCTTATGCATCTATCCTTTTTTATTACACCACTCTCCTTGTTCTTAAGTTAAATTTATAATTTAACTTATACTTCTGAGGATGACCATTGAATAATGTCCCTTTTTCCCTTTGGCAAGTTCAACCCTAGAAATTATAGTTATATCACAAAAAAATCAAAATGGTAGTTCATTGTCATTTACTTTTTTTCCATATTGTAATTAGAACATCATAATAAAAGTGTCATGAAATATCCATGCAAAAACATAGTTTTATTTATTAACTTAGGTATGCTAAAAGAATACATAATGTATAAATCTTCCAATATATGATTAAGTCAATTCTATATAAAGGGTTCATTTTTATTTTGTATGACCTTATGACTTGTCCTCAAAAAAATAATGTTATCTAGAACCCATGAAATCAAGTAATAATACAAGTAACACTTTACCCCACTAGTAATCAAAAATTCAATCAAGGTTATTTAAATATAATAAAATGAGATAATCAAATGTCCTAACCTACTGAAAAGTATGTCTCTAACTATAATGTAACTAACTAGACAAATTAGATATATAATAAAATCAACCAAATAAATGTATTCATGCTTCTACCCAATATAATGCAGTGAAAGACATCATAACACAATCAAGGATTAACATACATATGCTAGTCAAGATTCAAACTAAAATAAAATAAATAAGACTCAACTATAAAAAAATACAATGTGATTATCATTCATTTTCATTCAAATAACTTATTTTGGTGTGTTCACGGGTTCAATGGAACTCTATATACCCCCATTGTTTGTGTATGTACCCATTTTTGATGAGATTATCTCTCTAAACTGACTATGAGGGTGGTATATTCCTACATCCACCTCATCAAATAAACTAGTAGTTAGCCTAAATCATAATAATAATCAACATATAATCATAACTAATATTCTAAATGCAATAAATATATAAATAAAATAAATCCATTTGATCATAAAATATACTAAAATATAGACAATAACTATCAATAAAGATATTGATCACAAATCAAGTAATATACCTACTAAATCATATAGTGTATATAAATCTACATCATAAATAAATAATATGTTTGATAATCATTAACCACATAATCCATTAATTAATGCTCTAAATGATTTGTAGAGGAAATTAGATGTGACATAATTATTCTAATAGACTTCTACAATCTATGGTGCTATGACTAGAAGCATGGTGATTACAAATCCATCTCTCCACAAATATTTGTGGTTGTACCAACTCTACCAAAGTTTTACCTACCATGTGATACACATATATGTGCTCATAATACCAAACATGTAATAAGTTATCTTATCTAAGAAAACCCTTAAAATCCTCCCATGCAAACCAATATAAGTCAAAGAACAAGTGAGAAACCATATTATATCCCTAATATTACATGCTGCAATACATCTCAATATTATCAATGATTTCATGTATACACTTTGATATAGTTACTCCACCACCATATATAGTAATGAAAGATATTAATATGATAAATATTTACACACACAATATTTAATAAACCAATCTCAAAAAGAGTAATGATAAAATAATTAGTGACATATAATGCTCCTTAATCATGTTTAGTCATAAACATATGATTTCACCATTTTAGTCATATTCCTTCTATGGATTTTGTAATAATAAAACTTCCTAAAAATCATAGTCATAATATATGCCACACATCCTCTAGTGTAACTATCATCTCACTAGTGGGGTTCTAAAAGGTGCATGTGTTTATGTTCCTCATCTTAGCTAATGTTATCATTAGGATCATATCATAGGAAATCACCCTTATATGACCAACATAAATTATTCCCACACTGTCAATCAAATCTTTCTCAATATTACTAAGAACAAGACCTAATATCATGTCCATGTAACTCACACAATAAAAGTATCAAACACACATATCCCCCTATAAAGACATAAAAATGATAAATTAAACATCTTATATATGGTTAAAAAAAATTTAAAAATAAAAAATATCATCACAATCACTTTTCATGTTCAATATACACATGAAAAAGTGAGAAGACACTTATGGCAGATGATATTTGTATACTTTTAGACAATGCCAACAAGGGTTGGATATTATTAGCATTAAAATGATGTTTTAAATAATCATCCTAGAACATATATAAATGACTAAACACATAAAAATACTAAATGAAATGTTTTCAAACTATTGAGAATGAAATTTCTAATAAATATCAGGCCCACTATGTTATCATGAATTTAAGTACACTAGTCAAATAATTTAAATATTGATAAATCTATCATATTATGATTGATGTATCATAATATCTAATAATACATGGTAAGATAAAATATACATTGAAATATTGATTGATGTTTAATAATTTTATTTTTATTTAATTCAATATTTTATTTTGTCTAAAGTAATTTCTAAGATAACACTTGTATTTTGATCATTGTTAAATATATAAAATTCTTACAGAAACATAATTATCATTTTATGTGTATAGAATTTTTATGGTAATTAGTATCTATAGAGCTGAATGATCTAAAAAATTATTAAATAGTTTATAATATAAGGAACAATATATTTAAATTTTCAAGTGATTCAAATTGTTCACTTGAATATGGCATATGGTAAATATTTTTATTAGTATTTATTTGATCATATTACTTTCAATGGTATAGATCGTTACCTTTGAGTTTTCAATGCAAAGTATAGAATGGATAAATCTGTAAGTTTTGTCACCTTATTTGTCTTAATTTATGATTTTATACTTGATCTCTTAGGTTTTATTGTAGCTTTAATTGGTTAAAATTTATTGTTTCATCTATAATCTTCTATAAGTATAATTCTTCACTAATGAAAACCTAAGACCTAGAATATAATATAGAATCTACCGTATACCTTTGAAATGTAATAATAACTTTTTCATACATTTAACATAAGACATTGGTCATATTATGTTTCATAAGGTTTGAAATATATATATATATATATATATATCATATGGTTCAAATTTGATACACTAGCTTTGTTTTGAATGGCTAATTGTGAAAACTTTTGAATAAATTTCAAGTTAAATTTGAATATGTTTGGAGATGTGGTGGGAGCATTGATTGAAAATTATTCATGTCATATTAAATGCATATTTATTTTAATTTTTCATAAAATTAGATATATGATTGATATAATTGAAGACAAAGTTGGCAACTTAGTAAGATTAGTAGTATTTGAAACATGCACTATTTTTGTTTAGTTGCATCTCTAAATTTGGTAGAGTATTAATGTTTAACATAGAATTTAAATTTAGTGGCAACATTAGTAAATTTATAAAGATGATAGGATATTTTTAGGGTGATGTAATTAATCCCCCACAACTAATAAATCCACACACATTGAATACAACATTGCATTGGGGGTTAAGATGAAAATGGTTATCAAAGGTCATTTATTTATTTCATTCGACAAGTTTCCTATATAATCCACACTCTATAACTTTTCACTTGAGCCAGTAACATTTGTTAATTCTCATGTAGTTTTGATATCAATAAACACGTATGAGTTGAAAAGGAGTTTAAACTATGGAATTTTAGTTTTCATGAAAGTATAAGTTCATTTTGATTGAAAATATTAGTCACTATCTTAAGGTATAATATTTCAGCTTCTAGGTTGTTTAAGAGTGAAAATTATTGTAAAATATATTGATTATCTTGGTCTTATTCAGTTATGGGCATAGATGTTGGTTATTTTTATGATAAAAAAGGGTTTTTGAGTATCAATTTCAAATAAATGCTTCCATTTAAATCCAATTTAAAGTTTCATAATTTAATATGATGTTTTGAGTTATAAAAATAGTATGTACATTATGGAAATATACATGCATGGTCTTAGAGTCATGTTTGAAACATTTGGAGTGATAATTTACTTTGGAATGACATTTTAAAAATGCATGCATGACTGAATACATTTTTTAGAGGTTTCAAACTTATTTTAAATTATTTTGATAATTAAATTTATTAATGAAAAATTTCCATGATCACTTAAATTGTATTCACATATTTGAAAACATATATAGTTGTTTACTCTATTTGTATTATTTTTCATCATGTTCCTTGAAAAGTGAAGTAATTATTTATAATTTTGGATATTTGGTTTAGTTTTGAACCCTTTCATGTTATGGGTATACCATGTTGCAATACACAATATTAAATTTTGTAAGTCTCAAGACTAATAATTAGACTCTAGTTGGTCTGTATGGATATTTGTTGTAAAAGTTTAAGGGTGACTTAATAAAACCAAGCACGAGCAGGAGATACTCCCTTTGTGCTCAACATCTAAACACTCAATTGTACTAGCAATAATACACATAAGGCACAAGCCTTATGTGCTCACCCAAAGCACAGTTGATAATGAATTGGGGTTTACATTGGTCTAGTTGTGCCATGATGCAAGGCTCACTAAGGGGGACTAATAAGTGTACCAAAAAATTAAATTGAGAATATCCATTGGTATAGGCCCTTGTTGGGTTAATCCCAACTTCATATATATGATTAATGGGTCATAGGACTACTTTCATTAAATTTACTCCCCATACTAAACAAGAGCACATTAAATAGGTATTAGGTTTACTAGCATAGACCTATACTCATCCTTCATGTAAAATTATGATGACATAATAAAAATTATAGAGACTCTATTAAAGTAGAAAATCTAGAAAAATGTATGAACGCCAATTCACATAACTAATCAAAAGTGTTACATCACAAACATTCACATCCCATTATCAATACTACCATTCATGTAAACTAAACACAATTAATAAATTTTAATGACACACCATTTATAAATTTTTAAAGTCCATATCAAGATTTTATATTCAAATTATAATACTAACAACCTAGAGCCTCACAGACAAGCTTGGGCACATATAATTAGAGCCAGAGTAGCATCTATTTTTTTCTAAGCCTTAATGGCTATTAGAGTAATGTTTATAGATCATGGATTAAAATTCATTCTACCAAATATTTACTATATTTCTTTTTCTCCTTTCGTCTTCTAGATCAAACTCCTTATATAAGCCTTCAAGAGCATCTTTGCTAGGGTAGAAGTTGCATTATGAGTACTGACCTATAATTTTGTAATCATAACCAATGATTCCATGACTTTGTGATCCCCATTCTACACTTGCCATATTTATAAAAATACTTATTGATGACCTATATATCTAGGAGATGGTTATCTATCTGCCAACTAGTGCAATATTTACACTGCATCCTCTAGCTGGCTATAAAAATTGTTAAGCTAACCCTTTGCTAAAATATCTAGTCATGTTGAGATGGATGTAAAATTAGTGTGAATATTATACTAATGGGATAGGGGACCAAAATTTTACCCCATACAAAAAATCCTTAGTCTGACTTAAACTAAGACCTCAAACTCTTGGAAGCATAGAACTCAAGTGCATTCTCCTAGAGTTTTGCACTAAAGTCCTCAAAGCCCTTTATGGCTAGATTGATTTATTTTATGGTGATATCAATATAAAATGATGTATTAGTGAGGGAAAGTGTAGATATTTTATCTATCTTTTTACAAAATTCTTATACATTGGCTTACACCTTTGCCACACTTCTATCTAAGATCTTCCCTTGCTCACAGGCCTTAGTCTATGGACCACAGAAGAATTATTTTAAGGTTATTTCCTAGTCTATGATATAGTTGCTCAATCTGTTAATGTTGATTAATTTATACAACCTTTCTATATTTCCTATGAAGTATAAATTATCCATAGACTATTCCTTCTCATCCTTCACTTAATTTAAGTATGCATATAGTACTATGGCTTATTTGGATAAATTAAATAAAATGGCATATGTTATTTTCATGCCGTCCTTCAACTTTATGAAGAGATCCTCTACCTCTTGGACCTTGTCTAATAAATCTTTCTTCAGTGTGAGGCTGGGTTCTTCCTGTTATTCTTATTCTTGTGCCATCCTAGGTTGTAGTATTGGGAGCATCTATTCCACCAATACACAAATATTGTTGACCTTTATAAAGTTTAAAGTGTTGATGTTAACTAGTATTATATTTAGTAAAGAGATGAAGAAATGAATTAAATAATGTACATAAACAATACATATAAGCTTATTATATAAGCATAAAATAAAAACCCAAAAATAATGAGGTGGGTGGAGTCATAAACATCAGGTAACATAAAATAGCTAGACATGTGTATCATATTTACCTAAGTGGTTTAAAACAACTATAACCACATGCATAGGGACTATACCTTAGAAAATAGCCTAAGTTATTAAAATAATATGTTAATACCCTAAATTAATGATTAAACTAAAAATAATACCAATTTTGTTCTTGAATTTAATGAACTTGTCTAAACCAAGTGGTTTGGTCATTATATCAACTAATTATTCTGCAGTAGGGCAATATAAGAGACTGATGTCTATTTATAACCAACTATCAGATGTAATGATGATGAACCTCAATGTGTTTATTCTTGACATGGAATAATACATTCTTCATCATCTTCAAAATAGTTTGGTTGTCACATAAAATTATAGTAGGCTTTGATGACTCAAATTGAAGATCCCCCAAGATTTTCTTTATCCATATAGTTTCACAACCTACACTAACCATAGATTTATAATCTAATTTTATTGAATATAATTCCACTATAGTTTTTAGTTTGATATAACATGATAAAACTCCTAAGCCAAGAGTGAATACATATCCTACTATATATTTTCTTGAATCTATTGATCCTACTCAATCAGAGTTAGAATATCTTGAAAGCTCAAAATCTACAAACTTATTATATAGTATGCCAAAGTAAAGAGTAAATTTTACATATAATAATACCAATTTTGAAGCTAAATAATGTACTTCCTCTGGTTTGGACATGAAGTGAGATATAAAACTCACTACAAAATAAATATCTGGTCTAGTGGTAGTGAGGTAAATGAGACTAACCACTGGCTATAGATACATTATTTCATTAACTAGAGGTTAAGTAGTGTTAGTTGAAATTTTAGCTCCAACTTCCATATATGTGTGATTTATATTAAAATCCATAATTTTAAACCTTTCTATTAATTATTTGGCATACTTATTATGTGGCATGAATACAACAAAATCACCTTGCCAAAACTTAACACCAAAATAGTATTTCAATAGTCCTAAGTCTATCATGTCAAAAGTATAACAAATATCAGCTTTCATTTGCTAAATGAGACTATAAATACTCCTATTAATGGCTATATCATCAAGATATACAATGAGAATAAATATATCAACACCATACACCTTTACATAGAGATTTGGTTTATAATTACACCTTTTGAAACTAGATTCCCTAAGGTATGAATGTATCTTCATATACCAAGCTTGAGGATCTTACTTAAGTCCATATAAGGACTTTATCAACCTATAAACAGGATGTTCCTTACCAAGAACATAAAAACCATGTGGCCAAACCATGTAGACTTCCTAAAGAAAGCACTGTTGACATCCATTTGGTGCACCTACCATCTAAATTGAGTAGCAATATCAAAAATTAAATGAAAATTTACCATCTTTGTAGTAGGAGAAAGAGTCTCTTCATAATCAACCCCTTCCTCTTATGCATAACCTTTTAAAACAAGTCTAGATTTTTATGTCTAAAGAACCATCTGCTTTGAATTTTACCTTGTAAATCCATTTATAAACAATATTAAAATTTCATGGTGGTAACTCTATGACCTCCAAAGTCTTGTTTTTCATCAAGAAATCATATTAAAATTTCATGAATGATTCCCACTCATGCTTGTCTTTGGCCTCTAAAAAATAATTAGGCTTAAATACATGTGAAACAATAGTTGCTAAAGCAAAATTGTTGTGCTCACCTCTATTACCAAACTACTTTCCTGATTTCAATCTTCTTCTTTCCACACCTTGTGGTAAGTATCCTTCCTTTAGTGCTTATATTGTGGTATAATACCACTTTGGATTCTTTGGTTATTCTATTGGAACCTCACAATGACCTAAAATAATTCCTTCCCTATAATGTGATTCCACTAATGAACTAGAATCCTACTCAAATTTAACATCACAACTTATAATAGAATCATTAGAAGAAAATAATGACTCAATATCTGAAAATGTACTAGTTTATATGAAGTATGGCATCTTTTCATTTACAATGACAACTCTATTTACCATAAATTTGTTAGTAGAAACATCAAGTAATCTATAGACCTTTAAATGGTCACTGTACCCAAGAAACACGGATTCGTTGATTTTTTCATCCAAGTTACTTATATTTTGACTAGGAATAACTAGAAAAATATACACAACCAAAAATTCTAAAAGAACTTACATCTAGAGTTTGACCTAACCAAGCCTCCTCTCGAGTCATATTCTCCAATGCTTTTGTAGAAATTATATTGAATATGTACACTACCATATTCACTACTTTTTCCCAATATCTTTATGGGACATATATGCTTTGGACCATATAATGATCCATGTCCATCACCATCCTATGTTTCCTTTACACAACTCTATTTTTTTGTGGAGTGTAAGGGGTAGTGTCTATGTATGCCTTTAGTGGCATAAAAATCCTTGAACTATTTTGAGACGAACTCACCCCCATTATCCATTCTAAGATATTTCACTAACTATCTCACCTATTTTTCAACCCTAAATTTCCAAGTAAGGAAGCTAGAAAAATAATAAAATTTCTTCACTAAAATGTATACCCACTTTTCCTAGAGAAATCATTGACCAACAACAAAATATAATGGGCTCCAAAAGGGGTATGTGTTTACTTTAGACCATGCAAATCAACACATACCATATCTAATAATCCTTTAACTCTTGAAGCTTTACCAACATCAAATGAATGCCTAACTTGATTCCCCAACTAACAACCAATACATAAAAGATGATTATCCTGAATAGCAAGAATCACCTTAACCATATTTGTTTTGATTAATGTATTCAAATACTAGAATTTCAAATGCCCATATGTTTCATGCCATAGTGAACCTGTGCTAGCAACCATTATAAGTGCACTTTCCTTTTCCATCTATATATCTACAAGCTTATACAAGCCTTTCTCACCAATCCTAATAACAATATTCTTGTTATCTATGGTAATGACTGAATAATGTTGTTTTTGAAATTTTACAAAAAAATAGATTTTGTAGTGATCTCACTAATTTAAAGTAGATTTTTTTTATATTGAGCACATACCTAACATTTTTAAATGTATATTGAATTAATCCATTAAAATTAACTTGAACATCACCATATCCCTTAACAAAATGAGTTCTATAATCTACCAAAGATATAGATTCATTACTACTATCTTTTTCAATAAAATCCACATACCAATCTTTATGGTATGTATAATGGTGAGATGCCATTGAATTAAATTACCAAGCTCAATCGACCATAGAATTACCACTGGAAGACATGAAATAAAAATTAGGAGATGTTTCTTCTCCTTCACCTTCAACTATATTTGCATGATGAGCTTTATTTCTAGGGTTAGCCATATCTTATTATATTTTTATGTAATATTTCTTAAGATGACTAGGTTACTTATGGTAAAAACATTTACACTTAGATATCTTATTAGAACCACTTACTTGTGAAGTTTTTGTTAGAGAACTAATACTTTTACCAAATTTATTACCCTTTACTTTGATGAATAATGCACTCTCTATAGAATTAGATGTAGATAACACTATTTTCTCCTATTATCTCTCCTTCTACAATAGCAATGTGGACAATTTTTCAAATTCCAAAGTCTATGTCTCAGCAATGATGTGCAAGGAATCCAAAAATGATTCAAATGAATGTGGAAGATTTTACATAAATAGAGAAATCAAATCTTACTCATCAATATGGTTCTACACATCCTTCAACTAATCACTAATATCCTTGATCTACAACAAAATCTCAAAAATGAAGCCACCTTCTTGTACTTGTTTTTCCTATGACCAGCCATTTAACTTGGAGTAAAATCCCAAAAATTCATTTGAGCACCTATTTTCCCACCTATTTAACTTCTTTTTTTGGGTTACTTGGCACCTATTTTCCCACTTCTACTACTGGTGTTATGCTTGAGGGAACTTTTTGGGTGATTTTTTAAAACATGGCATTCTATTCTCAATCAAGTTTTCACTTTTCTTCAAGCACCAAATCCTAGTTTATATCTTCATCACTAAGTCCCATCTTCCTCTAGGATGATCTTTTCTCATCAATAGTTTGAGGGGCCATTGGGGAGGACTTGTCCTTGGTTGTCGATGTTGGTTTCAAATGTGGGCTCATTAATGAGGTGGCATTAGATGCAAGGCATACCATTTTCTATATTAATTTTATCATGGTATTCATGCCACTTTGTAGGGCCTCATGAAAATTTAAATCATTGAGATCCTCTTCACCTTCCTTTATTTTTATGATATAAGTCTCTGCCTTATCTTTTTTAGTCTCTTCTTCTATAATGGGCACTAGGGATACCTCTTTTTCCATATTTGTAAGCATCTTAATAGGGAATGTTGTAGGTCCCTTAGTATTTTTATTAAATGATTTCTGGAATAAGCATCCACTTGTATAAATTTCAAGTGTTTCTTTGTAATAGGTGGTGAAATTTTGTGCTTACTAGGTGTGTTGTTACCCTTGTGTCAGGGTCTTAGATGTCTTTTATAGGGAATGCAAATCTTGACTTGTAATAGCCCAGGAGATTTACAACACTCTCTACCTCTACACATTCCTCCAACATCTCTTATATATTTTTTCCTATTATAGGTATCCGTATGATTCTACTTATGTGGCTTGAAAAAATACTCATGCATCATCCAACAAAATAGAACCGATCTCTATGCACCTATGAGAGAGGGAAATATACTAAGTCTTCTAGCTTGTCAAAGTTTGGTGGCTCAAAAATTTGTGTGACACTCATGGTTTGTAATTTTTATATCATGGAAACATTAAAAAGTGTGGTTCCTACTTTGGTATTCTTTCTTGTGTCTACCATCCAATATTTGTTCAATTCTAGTTCGTTATTACCTATCCTATGGTTATAGTCTTTTAGATAACACACATGGGCCAAGGATGCCCACTTCTCCCATACAATGAATTTTATTAGGTACTAAATATCTCTATAGATGAGCTTATGACTCACGGTTGGATCAATCTCCTTGATTCTCACTCCTTCCACCATTTGTGCCTTTAGTTTTATAATAGTTGCTTCCCTCACTACTTTTGATTTTTTTATATCTTTGTGTACTTGTGGTAGACCTATGTTTAGTCATTTATTCATTATATTAAACTTGATACTATTTAACTGTGGTTTATTGATCCTATCAAAGACTAAAATTATGTCTATTTTGCTTTACAACCATGGGAAATGTGACATTGTGTTTGGTTGTTGAGCTTCCTACCCTGTTAATGGTAGATTGGTTATCTTGTCAAAGTATAACTTCCTTATTTTTCCATCAAATTGCCTCTACTTTCATCCTTTCTCCTCATGGTGAAACACAATCTTCTAATTGATATTTTTTTCTCACTTGTGGGGGATGTGGGGAACTTATTTCCTTTTTGGTAACACTTTCTCATTTAGTGGCTTTGGCTGCTTACTTTGTTCCGATCTCTTAAAAATGATAGTAAAACTCCTACCTCTACCATATCTAACTTTATACTTTTTTATCATCTACCATATTTATGTTTGGAATCATTTATATCCTTTACATCTAATAAAACTTATAAAATCTACTAAAATCCTTTGCCATCTACTCATTAATGTGGATATTTATTTTTCCATCATCATAACATTAAATCTACTAATTAAATCTATGGGGAAGTGATAGATAATTCAAATGATCAATTCCCACTTACTATTGGGTGGGTTTTAGCTATCACAATAGTCACTATCTTATGCTTTTTTCATATTAGCATGACATTTGCCATCCTTATGGTTACCTAGGTGCAGCCCTTCACATGCACATGATTTAGTCTCCTAGGTTCCATCTCTTCTTGATGTTATGCTTCCTTTCAAGTGCACCTCTATTTCTTGGTTATTTTCTTTGTGTTTTATTATATCTTGGTTCAACCTCATTTACCCCATAAAAATCCTTGTGCTATTCCTTCAGTGCCTCATTGTCTCCCCTTGGTCTCTTATGCATGAACACCTTATGCACTTTTCTTTGTCAATTCATATTTATAGTTAACTAAGCCTAATATACTTCACATGTGACCTAAAACTTAGGTGTCTAGCCTTAGGTTCTTATAAAAAACTAATATCAACTCACCTAACTAGATTTATGAGGTTGAAAGTTCTAAAAAAGTTCTAATACATGCTTGAAAGTTTCATGCTTACTCAATAACATAAAAAAATAGATCATAAGGAAAAGATTTTGCTTGCACCAATTTTATTATTGTCACAATATAAAGTGACTAAATTTTGATTGAAAATCCAATGTTATATGGCACAAACACCATCTTAGTGAAGGTATAATTTCAATCTATTGTTGTTGAAATTCCCAGGGAACATTTCACTAGTTAATGTGCATAGCTTTCATATGTCAGTATCCAAGATGTTATGGATGACATAAAGTCCCATCCACCTGATTGATAACTTACTTAGGTAGCTTAGGTACTTAGAATCATATATGAAAACTATTCACCTTCTTTAAACACCTTATACTTGATGTGATTATCATGTCATATCTTTTGGTAGACCTTCTGTATATGTTGGTTCCATTGTGTTTGGGTGCATGTCTCATCTAGCCTCTCTAATTCTTCTAGTTATGAGCTTAAATACTCCTAATCATCCAATTGAAAAATATGAAAATTGTACAATGAGGGCAATATAAATTCCATAAGTAAATGGCCTCTACACCAAACACTAACTAGAATGGTGTGGCCTTGCTCATGTGCTTATATGTGGTGTGATAGGCCCATAACATAGTTGACACACAATCATCCTAATCCTTGAAACCAATGTCACATATTATTGTGAGGCACATCCCCAGTAATTTAATGAAGGTTTCTATAGTGTTATTAGTTTGGGGGTGGTACGGTATTATTTTATGATGTGCCACCATATATTCAGACAATAGGATAAATACTATTTCATTCATGAAATACATGCCACGGTAATTAGTTAATCTAAGTGAGAATCCATACCTACTAATAATATTTTACCAAATGAATCTTGTTGCTATGGTGGATATATAATCTTTAGTTTGTGTTATTTTGGCCAATTTGGTGAAGTAATGTGTAGTATCCAGAATATAACTTACACCTATTCACCTCATAACAGGAGTAATTCGCTTGAAAAATCCAATGACCCATTTTTCAAATCGAGCATAGGAAAGGATGGGGAGGAGGAGAATCTCATATTATTGGTTTGGTTTTCAAATGTACTGGTAGACATCACAAGTTTTAGCATATTATTTTACATCATGAAATAGAGTTGTCCACCACAAGCCTAATTATAGCAATTTTTAAACCATAGAATCTATAGTATAATGGCCTCCATCAATCCCCTCATGCACCTTTTGTAGTATTGAGTCTTTTTCATGCTCTAACACACATTGGCACATGATTTCATCATGTCACAATATGTACAATTCCCTACCAATGAGTTGAAGGGGAAGTGTGAATGATGAGTTGATTCTTTGCTTGAGTTATCATGGTTTGAAGCACAAATATAGAGGTTAATAATGTGGTGATATTTTCCAAGTCTTCTAGGAAATGTTGGATCCTTTAAAGTTTCATGTCAGGCATATCAGCTTCAATTGACATTGCCACATCATTAGAGTTAATACAGGATAGATGGTCTAGGCCCAATTTTTGTGTTTTAGGATTCACTATAATAGAAAATTATAATTATTGAAACAAAATGATTCATCATAAAATGTGCCCATGCAAAACAAGCTTATTCACCAGATACTTAAGCACCTTGTGATCAATAAAAAAGATAAAGGGGGTTACCAACAAATACTATTGAAAATTTTCCAATGTTTAGACTATGGCAAGTTCCTCAAAATCAATAATGGTGTAATTTTATTCTTCTTTGGTTAGTTTCTTGCTTTTTAAATAAGTAGGATGCTCCATTTTCCCTTTGCCTAGTTGTATGAGAATGGTGCTAATTGTAGTACTAGAGGCATCGACATGGACATGGAAGGGAGTTTCCTAATTAAGAAATTATAGTATTGGCACACTTACCATTTTTAGCTTTAGGTTATAGAAATTACCTTCTTATACTACACCCTAATATAATGGTTCATCCTTTCATAAGATTTATTCTAGCAATCCCATAATCCCAAAATAATTCCTTATAAACTTCTTGTAATACCCACAATGCCTAAGAAAGGCACAAATTTATTTATATGTTGATGGTATTTGAAGCTAAATTATGATTTCAATCTTATATAGATTAATTAATAGACCATCCTTATAGACAATATGCCCAAGTAATGTGCCAAATGTCATTATGAAAATACACTTCTTTAGGTTCAAAAACGTGTAATAGCTGACACCTTTCAAACATTAGGCACGAACTATCATAGTGATCTTTTACCAACCTATACATTATCCAATCATCTAAATATATGTGGATGAACTTATGAATGAAGTCATTGAATGTGATGATCACTATCTAGGATAAAACGGATGGTGCATTCTTCAGCCCAAAGGGAATCACATTATATGAAAAACACCCCCATTCAGTCACAAAGGTGGTTATAGGTTTGTCCTCCTCCTTGATTTGGATTTGATGTTATCCTAAAAATACATTAGTAAATGTTTATATCTTACAACCTAAAACAACATCTAATTCTTCATTGGTAAATGGAATTGGGAAGGGGTCAGTCACGTAGGTAGTGTTAAATAGTCTATAGTCAATAAAAATTTGAATGCACACATTATTTTTGATATTGATGACCATGGGGCTAACTCATTTATATTCCTAAAATGGGTAGATAAATATTATGGCTATCATTCCATTGATCGTAGTCTTGACCTTGTCACAAAGATTTGGGTTCATCTTATAAGGTTGATTCTTGATGTGTCTCTTGCAATTAACTAGTTTAATGATCATCTTCTTGAGGGATGGGTGGGCACCTTTCATATATTTATAATTTTATGATAATAAGACTTATAATTATTTTAGGACATAAAAAATAAATGTTAGTTCTATGTCAAACTAATAATTACCCATAGTGGTAATTTTGGGTTCCTCCTCTGAACTGATATCTACCTTGGCCATTTTTAATGGTGATTGATAGGGTTCATGATTTTATTGGTGTGAATCCTTGAATCGTCTACTACCCTCAGTTATTTTTACCTAAATATGGGTAAGATATTCTCTTTTCTATTGTGTTATCCTCAACTTATTGCACTAACTTATTTTTTCCTATCAAATTCTTCTAATTTGCTTTCTATGTGTCATAATCTTCATCACTAGAGTTATTGTTCATAATATGTTCCTAAAAGAAGGTTGGGAATGCCAAAAAATTTCAATAAACATGTCCTTTAGGAACTCTTCCAATATATTAGTGTCTTCAAACACTAAACTTTGAACTACCTGTAATGTTTCAATAAATTTAAGATTTTGTGAAGCAAAGGATAAGGTATGAACAAACCGCTTCGTAAGGGCATCCTAGTCTATTGTTTCATAGTGAAACTCATGTAATAAATACCATGCCCATACCTAAGTCTTAAGGTTATATATAAGGAATCCACCCATACATTTCTTGGGGAATTTTCACTTCAAATAGTCCATATTTCTTTGCAAAGACATACATGTGTTATAGGGTCAGAGTCACCAGAGTAGACTAAAATGTCTAGGACCTTGTTGCTTTTTCCAAATTTGGTGTTAATAGCTATATTTACATCCTACCAAGTTGTAAAAATAGGATTTTTTACTTCCCACCAATAATAAACAATGATTTTTAATGTGTGCACTAGTGTATCCATTCTATCCACCTCCTTTAGGATGCACAACTCAAAGTCACGAACGTAGTATTCCATAGGATTACTTCCCTCATATTTTGAGAGTGAAGTAAGTTTTCCCTTACTGAGGTAATAAACTCTTTTCCCCCTTTTCTTAACACAATAAACCCATATTTTAGGAGTGTGATTAGTCTATATCCAACCTATCTTTAATAGTTTTAGCACCTTTACTCATACCAAGTGACACTTTCAACCAGTGGTCTCATATGATTCCTTGACCTATCAGTCACAAGAAACATCTATGGTATTTGAGGATGAAGACCTATCTTCCCAAAAGAGGATTCCTTAATCATTTGGTTATAGTGTCTTGGTGCCTTGTATTATGATGTTATACATATGGTTTATTTCATCCTCAATGTCCATACTATCAACATAGGGGGTACATATTATTTTAAAGAAGTATAACTAACCTATCCTTTCCATTATAAAAGGTTATGTAGTGCCTTTTAAAGCATATATTTTTATTGTTTTCATAACACCACAACCTTACCAAATATACTAGGTAGTTGTCCCAATCTGCTAACTTTATTGCTTCAAAGTCATCCTAGAATTCAATGCCCATGATATATATAACTATGATCTTTATAATTATTGTAGGCTATGCCCAAATATTATTGGCCATGAAGAGCACATGAGGTTAAGATCTAAAATTTGGGCTACCCATCTTCTTCTGAGTAGTATTTGACAAGATGTTAACCTTGATGCTTGTGTCTATAATAAACTCATAGATAGAACATCTATTAATAATGGCATCCACCATGTGTTCTTGAACATATTCAGCATTTTTAGAGTGTCAAACTTCTTATGCCCTTTCCATTCATGATGCAATGACCTCAACTTTATTTTAACCTGTGTGTTTAAAGAGTAAATTTTTTAGTATGTTTAATATACCCTTAGTCTACATGACGATAGGATCTTAGTCTATTCTTTTACTTTAACCTCTTGACTATCCTGCTTACTTTTAGAGGTGGTAACCTATGCTTCTAGGTCCTATGCTAATTAGATCTCCCGTTGAAAGTTTTGAATTATGCTCATAGTCTGATGTAAGATTTTGTTTTGGAACATTAGGTTTGGGTACAACATAACTATTGGTCTAGGTCATGTTATACATTCATTTTGACCCTTATCCCCATAGTCAAGGTGTATCTCAAGTACTAGCATAGATGGAATTTAAATGGTGAATCCACTATGATTAGTTTCCTACACCTTGACTACCTTTATGTGTGTAAGATGTACCTTTAAGGTATATTTTTCATCTTCTGCTCATGCCTAATCATCCTTATGCCCTTGTCTTTATCGGCCCTGATTTGGGTCAACTTTTTATAAAGGTTAGGGTATTGTATATCCTTATGGGGACTTTGATAATACCCACACATGGGATGTGTAGGTAAGTTACACTAATATTTATCTATTGATCCACTCTTATAACATGAGCATGGTGGGAACCTTCTTCCATCGCATCCTCTTCCTGTCCCTATATAACCTTTCTACATCTTGAAGCCTATACTCTATTATATATAGCCATCATTCCCTTGGTTTGTTTATCCTCCAACTACTGTTGTAGCCTATCATGCACCCCTTTCTATGTTTTCACGCATTTCATCAATTACCTAACAATCAATAGTGGTATGGGTATAAGTGTTGCATAGATGACAATAGATGATTATGTTGACTTGGTTGGTACATTATAATAAAGGATAATTTTGTACATAATGAAATTATCAATAAAATGCATATTTTAGAAATAATGCATGCACATTCTTCCATGGGAAGTTAGTTATATTATGGCCTTTGACTTCACAATAAATGTACCATAGTCTACTTCAAGCATCATCTATAGAGTGGTTGTAAGATTTTGGAGATGGGATGCCATATATGTAATCTACACATATATAAATAGGTAGATCCTAGTGTTTGTACTTTCAACTACCTCAACTCTGAGCATGACTTTAAGTGATTCTCAAGGTCTATAAAATTCTTCATGGAAAGTGATATTTAGAATGGTATGAAAAACACCAAAATTAACCATTGTCCATGTTAGGAAGGGTGAATATCATGCATGAGTTTTAATAGGAAAGTTTTAAATCATGCATTATACAAGTGCACACTATTTGAAAGTCTTTGTGTAATTTATTCTAGCCAATGATGCTCTATTGTTCAAACTCTTAGATGTAGAACTCTTTCAAGAGTGTATTCCTCAAGGTATCATATTCAACCATGGACTAATTGTCATCAAACTTTCTATATAGGTATGGGTGTAATCAAGTAAAGTGGTTAAAAAATAAGTAGCTTTATGCCCCAACTAGGTTATGCCTCCCATGTACTACTATAGTTCACACTTTAGTACATTTATACAACATTTTCCATGCCATGATACTCTAATAGGTAAATATCCATTTCATAGTATATATGATGTAGTTTGGGTAGATATTTATTAAGGTACTTATCCCCCTAGTGCTTGTCCTAGTGGTGGTCCTCTAATGCCTCTAGCCCTAGAATTAGGCATTGGTCCCATCATTCTTATTAGTATAGTTGATGTCATTGGTGTTGTGATGTTTGTTTGTGGCACTAAACCACTTCCTATGGGATATTTCCCACCTTTAATTACTAACATTAGTTAAGTTGGTATGCTCACATTTAAGTTCTATTATGGTGATCTAGCATTTACTATTCTAGAGGTAGTTGTGCTCACCTCCTTATATGAAATAATCTATTTAATAACAAAGTTACAATCTAAGTCTACAAAACACATAAGATCTAAGGAATTAGCAAGGTCAAAAATCACTTTTGTACTATCTTCAAGTGGGGGATCTAGTGCATGAGCATGTGTTGTAGGTTCAAAGTGGGTAGGCACGTTAAGTATATCTATAGTCCCCAATTTATTTAGGAACTCAGTAAATTCCATGCCTATCAAGTGTTGAGATTGGTCCATTGCTTCATTATATCTCTCTTTTTTGTACTATTGTCTTTTAATAAATCTTTCCCCATTCCCTTCCCATTCTTTATGGGTCCTATCCACATTTACAAGTTCTAGATCCTCCATCAATTAATGTTGTCTCTTATTATAGTCTTGTCTTCAAAGCTCTTGGGTGTCAATTTTCTCATCCTCTTCTATTACACCTCACCTACACATACTTGTATTCCCCTTTGGGTATCTCTTATGCAAAAGGATTAAAGCCTTCCATCACAAAATTTTCAAAACCATAATCAACCATTAGCTTCTTGATCTCTATGCCTAACTCCTTCATGAACATGCCTTTAGGGTCATGTGAAAACTGGTACTCCACTTCCTCAATGCATAAATAATATGATACTATAAACTCAAGGATGTAGCTATTTAGGGAGCCTTACCACCATTTATGCACTACTCTATTCCAAATAACATCCTAGGTCCCAAGCCTCTCTAGACACTCCTTTGTCCCCTCATAGTGTTATCCATAGATTCTTCTATGGGTTGAATATGCAATCAACCACTTGTACACATGCTTAGGTAACTCATAGAAAAAGGCCTCATACAAAGCATCATATAGGTTATCCTAAACCTATTTTATTAGATTTTGTCCTTTACAAGTTAGATGCTTTTATACAAAACTATTTTTCACCTATTATATCTAGTGATCTATGTTTTCAAGACAAATTTGGTACATCATTCTATCACACCCTCAAAAAAACCAAATTCAACATGGGTCCTGGCAATGGAACCAAAATTTTATAAAATTCTAGGGGTGGTTTACTATAACCAAGTGAAATCAAGGATAACTCCCTTTGCACTAAGAATTTAAACACTCAGCTACATTAATATTAATCTACATAAGGTATAAGTTTTATGCACACACCCAAAGTGCAACTAATAATGAACTAAGGCCCACATTGGGCTAGTTGTGTCTTGGCACGAGGCTTAACTAAGGGGAGTTAAGCCATGTACTAGAATATTAAATTGGGTAGATCTTTAGGTGTAGTTACTTAATTGGCTAGGTTTAGGGTCATAGGACTGATTTGGTTTAATTTAATCTCCATATTACATAGGTGAAAATTAAACAGGGATTTGGTTTACTATAAAAGACCTATACTCATCTTCCATGAAAAATGATGATGATGTCATGAAGATTATAGAGACTCCATTAAAGTATCAAAACTAGAAAAATGTATGAACACCAATTCACATAACTAATTAAAAGTGTGACATCATGAACATTCACATCCCATTAGCAATACTACAAGCCATGCAAACCAGACACACGTAATAAATTTTAATGCAACACCATTTACCATTATTTAAAACCCATAGTAAGAGTTTATATTTAAATCATAATACTATCAACCTAGAGCCTCATAAACAAGTTTGGGCAAATACAATTGGATCCAGGGAGGCCTCCATTTTTTTAAGCCTTAATGGATGCTAGAGCAATGTTTATAGACCATGAATTTGAAGTCACTCCACAAGAACTTCACTATAGTTTTCCATCTCCTTTCATATTCTAGATCAAATCCTTATATAAGCCTTTAAGAGCATCTTTTCTAGGACAAAAGTTGCATGCTAAGTAATGATCTAGAATTTCATCATCATAACTACCAACCCTATGACTTTGAGATCCCCATGCTACACTTGCCACATTTTTAAAAATCTTTGTTGATGCCCTGAATATTTAGGATATGGTTATCCATCTACTTTCTAGTGTAATATTTTCAATGCATCCTCTAACTATCTATAAAAAAATGTTAGGCTAACCCTTTGCCAAACTATCTAATCACACTGAGGTGGATATTAAGTTAGCATGAATACTCTACTAATGGGTTAAGGGCCCAATACTATATAATGTGGATTTTTTATTTTGAAGATAAAATTATGGTAATTTGCATGCATACTTATCTTTGATCTCACATCATTATGAGATATATTTGAAGGATTACATTTATATTTACAAACCTACAACTTTGATATCAATTCTTAGAGTAAACATACTTTATTGGGTTTGAGTGAAAAATGTTAGATTCTTTATTTTCCCATAAGGTACAATTTCTATTCAATTTAAAAGACTTTGCTTACCTATGTATTTGATAAAAAGTGTTTTTGAAGGATATTTGTTCTAAGTTTGAAATATTTCAATAGGTTTTCAAAAAAAAACTAACAAAGTTACAAGTTTAAATCTATGAATGATATTTTTTATTGTTTAAATAAAACCTTCATTTAGTTTCATCTTTTACATTCTATTTTGAACAAATATAAAGACGTTAGTTTTGAATTTTAGAATATAATATTTATTGAGAAACTTATTCATATTCTAATATATAGTCTACAAAGAGTAAGCCATGTGTTTGGAGATAATTTTATAGTAGTTGGAGAGACATATTATAGTTTATATTTTATTCACATCAAATAGTATTTTAGGTTAATAATCATTTGTTCATTCTATATTTTTTATTTAAAATTTGTGGACACATCAATTAGCTTTTGAATTCAAACTTGACATATAGTTTGAAATTTTTTCTTAGTTCGAGATATCAATAAGTTTTTTCCTTGAAATAATAATTTTATTATCATTTATTGTCATTGGCAAGAGTTTAATATTTAGTATAAAGATTGGATGAATATTATATTATTTAAATTTGTGAAAAATTTAATGATTTCAATATGATAGAATCTATGTTTTTATTTGCATTATAAACTCAGTCTTGTTACATTAAATTTAGATTGAAAATTAAAAAATGTGTGACATTGGTTAAGTTATTTTAAAATTATTTGATATAATATATCATATGTTTTCCATTTGATATAATCTATCTTTATTTTATAAAATATATCATTATATATTCTCTTATCCTAATGATGGTTCACAAAAAGTGATCTAAAATGTAAGACCCCATTTTTCATAGTGCTCATCTTGGAGAAATAAATAAGCACAAATGAATAATTAACTCTATTGTTTATCTAAGAAATGGAGAAACAAATGTATATATATAACTAAATATAACACTAAAACTTTTCATAAGTTTAACTAACAAGGTTGTCCCAATTTGACTTTTTATTGTTATTTGATAAAATCAAGTTAGGTCCCAGTCTAGGTCAGCCAAATCCTATGTAGACTAGTGACATGATTTTAAAAAATTAAATATAGGGTCGACCTAGTTTGATAATGTATTGTAAACAATACAAAAGGGTTTTATAATTAGTAAGGGGCTAAGTAAGGTGGTGAAATGCTTGGAAGAGTGTGTAAAAGAGGTTTCAAAGCTTAGGGAAGTGTATAGGAGAAGGTTGGATTGATAACATATGGTGGTATAGGGGACAACAACCATGTGAAGCACTAAAGGTCTACCCACCCCTTTCCTAATGCACCCTTTACGATGTGTACTTAGAGACATTGAGAATCAATGGGTTATTTTAATATAGAGATCATCAATAGTTGATAAGGTTTTAAAAAATTATGTGTATACATCTTGTTACAAATTTTTACCTTAGTCAGTTTCTTCATATCAACTGGCTCTTATGTTTTTCCCTATCATCTATTGCATTGGTTTTATTTTATCAACTTTACATTAGTAAATTTTGTGACCTTTTGAAATTTGGATGAAGTTATCCATGTGCTACCATCTCTCTAACTAAGGGATGATTTCATCTTCATCCTTTGTATGGTGGATGCTATGTAAGTGGATCATCAAGATCCATCCATGTGTCACCATCTCAATAACCCAAGGATGACCTTAGTTTGGCTCATTAAACAGTCAATGCCAAGAAATTAGATCATTACGATCCATCCATGTGTCATCATCCTACTAAAATAGGGGTGTTATCAGCTTGGCCCTTATACAGTCGATGCTTAATAAATAGATCGTTGAAATCCATCCACACATTGGCATCTCAATAACCTAATGAATATAATAGTGAGCATAGATCATCATGCAATCATAATGTAGTAGGAAAATCTAGTTTTTTCAGGAATGCCAAGTGGTAGTAAGTGGCCCTAGTAACCTGAAGAAAATCTATGGTGGTTGAAACATACTAAAAAAACCATGTTGATCCCTAGTTCATCAACAATGGCTAAGGTTTATTTTGATGGTCTTGTCAACATATTAACACATTAACCTTTGGCATGAGATAGTGAATAAGTTATTATGTGAATTATTGAATGATTAGATCTTATTACCTCTTAATCAATAACATGTGCTTATTTATGGAATGGTGGAAATACAAGGATTGTATATAGGAGTATATGATTGATATGAGTTCTTATATCGATTATTGGTTTTGGTTGGTTGTATGCAATATGGTTGTGTCATGTTTATTTATGAATAAAAAATGGGCATGACATTTTGGTATCATATATACATCCTTCACTTATTCCCTTTGATTTTTACCACATTACTATAGGACTCTCGTCTTCTACATAGATTTATAATTGTTATTATCTACCAATTAGGGGGACATACACATATACACCAATTCAACATTGATATATTAACCCATTAGGGACATCATACACATAACCTATAATTTTTTAGGTTATATCTTTCTAAGTACCATATTAAAAATTTAGCATTGATTATATCTTGGTATTGATCATCCTATAATACACTAATTTTTTATGGACTACTAATACTATAGACACATATTATATACATATACGTACTTATAAGATTTGCACCACATGATTACGAATAATTTCATTTCTCTCTTTACTAGTATAGATATGATTATCTCTTTGATTATACATCTACTCAAGGACATTTAAATATGTAATTATCCTTTCATTGATTTTATGATTTGTATATGTGCCCATGTCCTTCTGTATGATTATTTATTGTGTATGTGTACATTTGAACATCTCCTTCCATGTGGTTTTCAGCCAAAATTTCATTCTCATTTTCATATGCATACATTTAAACATGTCCTTCTATGAGTTCCTTTTCTCAAACTTAGTGACATGTTACCATGTCCCTTGTATTTTGGACCCTTAGCTTAATATTTATGCCAAATGTGTATAGATGTATCCTTTTATGTATGTGTTATAATCATGCCACTTATATCTTACTTCTTGATTTAACATCTAGTTTGTGATTCCATGAGGAACCTCAAGCATATCCCCTTCCTCCTTGGGTTCCTTGTTGGACATCATGCCCCATCCTCCCAAGTAGTTTACTCATATTATATTCATATTTATTGTTCATATACATGATTACATTATTATATCTATCTTGATAACCTTGTGAATGATATATCTACTGTAAATCATACTTTGCCAACTTATGCTCAATATCTTTTACATTTTTATGTCATGCATACACATTATATTGGTTTATCACATTGATATCATATAATTTTAGTCTAACACACATGACGTATAAAATTTATTTTAAGGATAGTTATTGTATAGGCTCAATAAATTCCATCAAAATAGAGGGAATTTATAGGGTTTTATCACATAGATTAATCCATCCTAGTGATCACCTAAAACACATTTTCTACACACAAACATATATTATATAACTTAAACTTAGGAAATTCTAGTGAAATATAGTCATACCCAAATCAATCTTAGTTTTTATTAGGAACAACACTTTTGGACAATAACACAATACACTACCAAGAGCATAGTGCATTATAATCTAGCCACTAGACTATTGTACAAAAATCTTTAAAATAGAAAATTATGGAATTTTCACAAAGGTATAAAAGGTATAATTTAGATATTTAGTCTCTATCATAAATTATTAGCTATGCTCAATATATATTATATTTTTACATAGAATTACATAAGTTTTATCATATTGAGGGAATTATGCATGACATGATCACTCCCATTTTAGTTTTAGATATGCACAAACACAGATTACTATAACTCAATCTAGAATCCATATGCATATATATCAGAATTGGGGGCATGTGTGTGGCAAATTATTTACATATGATCATTTTTACACTAGTTCTCTTAAATGGAATGATAAATATGTGTCATTATCCATGTTGTATTCTTTAGACACCATATGAACTAGGGTTACACCATATTAATGCCTCATTACATTTACATCAGTTGGCATTCTCAAGTTCCTAAGTGGCCCCGAAGTTGTTTTACATTTTAAAGTTCATGAGGGGCCTATAGCCATCTTTTATAGCTTCATAACACCACACAATTTTAATTTCATCTTCTTATAATACACATGGGTAAGGAATGATGGATTCATGACCTAATTGAGTTCTTGATCCACCTAAATAAGAGGGTTAGATAATTCATCAATCTAATCCAAATTATTCACATATTATGATCCACTAAATAGGGGTGGGCAATGATGTAGTCAATGCCAACTTGAGTTAATAAGTGACCCACACATGAGGATTTGGAAAGACATCATTTAATTATAATGTATTCACCATTTAATCACTGTTTGCATGCACACATAAGATTTGAGTAGGTTTTTGCATTGGTTTACATACCCAGTGAGGTATATTGGTTATTTTCCTCTCTCACACATATCTTTACTCAATTTTATATTTGATATATATTTTTAAATTAATGAATGATTCATATATGGTTCATTTATATGACACACAATGGAGTAAATTTCTTGTAATTAGACCCATATACATAGGCTTCACCTCATAAGTAAGTCCATGTATGTTTCTCTTTTGTTTATCATAGTTATTTTACTTCATTGTATTTATAGAATAAAGGGGGTGAAAATATCATTATATAAAATGTGATTTTAATCATATGGGTGTCACTAAAGACCACCCTATCCTTATATTAAACCTAGACCTATCTTAGGGAATATTTTGATCATTTTCCAAATTTTATGAAAATCTATCCTATTCTCAAATATACCAAGAGTTACATTAAGCTATCATATATGCATCCTTTATCTTTTTTCCCATGTGTTAGCCACATAGATAATGACACATACCCATTATTATATAATACAATGCTTTATTGGAAAAGGGGGTAGAGCTATTGAACTTTAGTTTCCCTTTACTTAAAGGATATATTTCCACTTCCTAAATCATATTAGAGTCAACCTATACTCATTTCATGTCTAAAAAAACATCAAAACACTATATAAAGACCACTGTCATTAATTTATCAGATATATGGTAATTTCTATGAATAAACTCAAAAATAGTTGTGAAAATTAAGGTTATTGATCCCTATTTATCCTTTATTTTTGCATAAATCCATCCAAATTAGCCTAGATCTTAGTTTCATTCTAGTTTTCATTTTAAATTTAAACTCAAAGAGTTAAAATTAGAATTCATATTTAGGTATACTAGAAACACTATCACTTACACTAGCACCTAAATTGGGAGAACTACATCAAGTTTGATCTCCCTTTTAGGTATGTATATGTATCTATCCCTTAGCACATGGGGTGTTGAGGTCACACCAAACCTACCCTACTAACACTAATATTATTTCATTTGTGTTCATAAAAACCATAGAAAGCATGGAAGATTAATGTTTCATAGTCGAATCAATCAAATCATAGAATAGTTGACAATCTGGGTCTTAGTCACATAGATACATGTTTCCCAAAATAGAGTGAAGGTTTTCTTATAATTTAACTAATTTAATTTCACATGGTCATTATCATTACATAGAAGGTCTATAATGAAGTGTTTTAATGGTAAAGAGGGACACACTATTTTCTGAAGTGGGTTATGACACATGTTCTCTACTCTTGACATTCTAATCTACGCGTAAATCACTTCTCATCTTACCATTTTTTTTATCTCAGTCATATTTTCTAGTTAAGTACACCTTTTTAATTCATTGATATTTATATAATATGTAAATAAATCAATTATTGTATAAATATGTCATTTTTAATATTGTAGTATTGTATTATATTATTTATTACTTTGTTTTTTTATCAACCTAGGGTTACTTTCCATAATCCTAAAAAACATAAATCATGCATATACACTCATTTATACATATAGGTAATGTAAGTTTTTTGAACTAGATAATAAATTATGTATATGCTCATATTTATTCATAAATAATTAATGTTCTCATATGTAATATTTTCACTATAACCTAAAACCATTCAAATCATCAAAAAGGGAACAAATATAGTTTCAAGTTTAATATCCCAATGATGGTTGACACCAAAAAAAAATCTAACAAGACCAATAACCATTGATGATTATACCAACTAGAATTTTTTCAAAGTTAGCACAATATAGCTAGTTCCTATAAAGAATTTAAGAAACACAACCACTCAAAATGTATACTTCACATACTATGAAAATAATGACAAGTGATGAACTCATATAATTTAAATATGGATTATTATGTTTAAATATGAATAATTAATGCAACATTCATCAATTAAGCAAAATTCTAATTAACATTCATTTCACTCAAGAAAACAAGATTTGGTGTGTGTAGGTTTGGATGGAATTATCTCAACCACCAATGTTGGTATTTTCACTGCTCTATTTGATGATACTCTCCCTCTATACTAGTTGTGAGGATAGGATAATAATCTAATTACCTCAATCAAATACAACTATACTTAGTTTGATATTATAATAAATAATCAATATATCAACATTAATAAGCTATTGTAATGTAAATCATTTGTAATGAAATCATAATCAACATGATCATATAACATATACAAATTTTACATATCATAATAAATGATAATTAAACAAACAATATTACTATTAATTATATATCATACATATTGAGATAATACATAAAAATTAGAACTAAAAATAATTATTTTCATATTACATTATTAATACTTAAGTAATTTTATAGATCAAGATTGTATGTGACATCCTCCTCCCCCTTAAAATAGGTCATCATCCCAATCAATTTTATTTCAAACAATAGTTTAAGAAATTAAAAAATAATGTTCAACTCAAACATAATTTAAATAAATGAGGAAAGAGCCTTAAGTTCATCATAATCTTCCCACATATCACTATTATTAGAATATCCATCCCACTAGACCTTGCATTTTGATATTTCTCTATTATTCACGCTAAGTTTGTGAGTATCAATTATTATAATTGGTTCTAATTTGACCACCCATGGATTTAGAACATATAATGAATTCCAATCCAAAGCATGTGTAGGATTAAAAATATACTTATAAAAATAAGATACATGAAAAACATTATGAATTTGAGACAAAGCTACTATAAATACAGGTTTATATGCTACAGGATTAATCAATTCTAGAACTTTAGAGGATCCCACATATATTGGTGATAATTTTGTTGATTTCCCAAACTTAATAGAGCTCTTTTAGGGTTTGAATAATATACAAACTTTATCTCCAACTGATAGTTTACTTGATGTTCTTTTCAAATTAGTGTAAATTTTTCTATCTATCATTGGATTTAGCCAATATCTAACTTATTAAATTTACTTTCTCTTCTACGTATAGAAGTAGATTAGGTCCAAAGGCAACTCGAACCTCTAATTTATCCTAGTTGATTGGTGTTCTACCCTTCCTTATATACAATGTCTCAAAAAGATCCATTTTAAATGTTGACTAGTATGCATTGTTATATGTTAATTCAACCAATGGTAGGTATTCCTCCTAGTTATATTATTGTTCTATGTAGTACATACTCAAAATACCCTCCAAAACCTAATTTATTCCCTCCTTTTTCCCATGTATTTGTAGATAATAAGTTGTACTAATGTTTAGTTGTGTACCCAAAGATAAATTGAGAGTCTTCTAAAAACTTGAGGTCATCCTAGGGTTCATGTCTAAAATGATATTTTATAGAAACCCATGTAATCTATATGCCTCTTTCACAAACATTTTGGCAACCATTGGTGCATCATCTATTATAATGCCTGTAATGATGTGATCTACCTTAGTAAGTTTATCCACAACTACCAAAACTATATCATGATGATTTTTGGGCATAGGTAATCCTTAGATAAAATCCATGATAATAAATTTCCACTTCCGTTATGGTATGGAATGTGGGTACAACAACCCAACATGATGCACATGTTTAGCCTTAACTCATTGAAACTCTAAGAATCTAGACAGAAAGTTTGTTGCATCTTATTTTATTCCATTCTATAAATATAATGGTCTTAATTTTTTTAATAGCTTAGTCACTCTATTATGTCATGAATAAGGAGCATTATTTAATTTTTTTAGAACAATATTTCTTGAATTTTCCCTATTAGGTACATATATTCTACTATTGTACCTTAAAATCCTATCATTATCAAACTAAAATCCATGGATTCTATGATCCTAATATTTTTTAGGCAATGCTTTCTAAACCTATTCGTAGAATTCATCTCTAGGTGAAAATTTTACTATTTGATCTCAAAAATTACTTCTTATTATGGATAATTCTATAATCTTAACTAAACTCTTTTCTCTTTTTCCTTAATGTAGTTAGTGTCAAAATCATAGTCTGACAAAAAATTTAACCACCATATCTAATGAGTATTAAGGTTAGGTTAGGTAAATATATATTTGAAACCTAAGTTATCAATTTTAAGCTCAAAATTTTTTCCTCAAAAATAATGCCTCCAATATTGCAAAACATTAACTATGACAACTAGTTCCAGGTCATGAGGAGCATAATTTTCTTCTAAGGTTTCAATTTCATTGATTGTTAGGTTATAACTTGTAGACATCCAAAACTAACCACAACTATATTTAGACCATAGTTCAGACCAATTCCTACCAACCATTATAAATTAATCCTAAGAATCATCAAACATCCCAATTTTGGTCATACATCATTCATCAAAGATCAAAATTATGTTGAGGTATCCCCATTTAGGGTATTTTATCATATGAAATAATAACCTCTAATGGATTCATCCCTAATTACCTTATACCATAAAAATTATTAATTTGGCCTATGAACCCATTAAATAGGGCACTTGATTAAATTTTACAAGAGCAATAACACTAATCAAAATTAATTAACTAATTAAACAAGATTAAAGGCCTAGTTGATTAATCCATTTGAAATTAATGAATATAAAAAAAACAAAATTCCAAAAATCAAAATATGAAGCCTTTCATCATTTTATTTAAGAGTTGTCAAGCTCATTGAAAATATCCCAAAATATCTAATTTGAGAGTCATGTCTAGTAATTAAAAGTCATAATTACATGACAACTATTAGCTCAATTGGAGTTAGTCCTTACTCACCTATGGTTATTTTGAACCCATTCTATGTTTAAACTCAACATTACCTCACCTTGGATGAGATTTAATCCTTCAAGATATAAATATAAAGCCATACCCCTTCATTTATAAGCTTGGATATTTTAGACTTATTATGTAGGATTTACTTCATAAGCCTCATGTAATTAATTTTACCATGCCAAAATATTAAGCCAAATAATCAAATCTATTGTGTTATATAGATAAGAAGCCAAACAAGCTTCATTCTCAAATACTTCTTGATGCAAAATCCAAGAAATCCATTCAAAAAAACATTCAGAGCTCCAAGGAAGGCAAAAGAGTGTGTTATTTTATGTTTTAGTTGTGCTTTCATAAGTATTTTAATTACCTATGCTCTCTCTAGTGCCTAGGCTATAGGTGTTAAGATTTTAATGTGTTATTTTGAGTTTTATTTCTTTGACTAAAATAATACTAGCCTCCTCTCTATGTATTCCTTATTCACATGTTGGCACTCCCAGTGGGACATGCACCCCATGAATTTTCTCCTAAGGTATTTTAGAGCCCTCTCCTAACAATTTCCATGTAAAATTTCAAGCTTGTCGATCAAAATAACTAAAAATTATAGGTTGAAGAACATTTTTCTAAAAGTCATGAAGTTGCTCTATGTATTCATGATTTTTTTCTCTACAATCATGATATTTCATAATATCACTACTTATATAGTCACAATTTTTTCATATTTATTACATTTTTGTGTCTAACCATTAACTTTTTTGGTTATTGTTTATGATTGTAGGTAAAATGTTGATATTACAATATCATAGCTTTAAAGTTGCATTATGTTAAAAATCATGATATTGAAATATCGTGACTTTGAAATTCATGATATTCCCATAATTTTAGTGGTATTACTTAAAATTTCATGGTATTACCTTTAATTTCCGTGGTTAGGCTAATTGTTTTATGTTTATAAGGTTAAGCTGCATTTTAGATTGAGGTAAAAGCAGGTTTTGAAGGGGCCCCAAAACCCTGTTACAAAGAAAGAAAGAAAGACCATCCAAGACCACAGGCAAAGCCTAAAAAATACTACAAGGAAGTAGCAAAAATAGGTTTTAAATGGACCTGAAACCACTAGAAAGACTTCTAGTCAAAACCCAGATTAAACAGAGATCTGGTATCACCAAAGGCAAAGGATTATAGAAAGAAAACAAAAAATAGGACCAGTTACTAAACCAACCAGAAGAACCAGATTATTCATCTAGTTCCAATATCATTTTCATAGTTTCTTTTCCTTTCATAACAGTATCCTGGGCAGTGGTTGCCGCCTGCATAGCTCCTTTTTGTGTAACTTCTTTCTAGAACTTTGTCTCATCCTTTTGTTGGGTCCCTCCAGGGCTTTGGTCTCCTCATTGGCTCTTTTACCTATATTGACAGCAGAAACACAAATATTGGACGTAACTTCCTCCATTTTCGTTCTGTTGTCCTTAATAAGTTCCCAGAGGTTATTTTCATAGACTTTGAGCTTGACTGGGATCTCCCTTATCTGATTTTCCATATTGTTTGTTTTGTTCTAAAAAACTTTTAGGGAATCTTCCATAGTTTCCACTTTCCTCTTGAGATCCATAATCTCCCTACACGTCCAAGAATCAAATTGGGATGATGCCTCTGCTTTACAATTAACCCAAGCCATAGGTGTGTGTGTGTTTCATCATTCTGCTTTTTCCCTCTCCATTCCTCAAAATTTTTATTGGGAGTGTGCCTGGCTTCTTCAAAGATATCCTCTCGACTCTTTTATTCCCACTCTTTAATTCCAGTTTGAATTTCCATATCCATATCTTGATTAACATCCTGACCTGAAGTTTCCTTTTCATTCTTTGAAGTTGGGTCCTCAACAGGGTCATCCTGGACAAATTCATCCTCTGACACTTTCTGGTTTTCCTCCGTATCTATAGTTTTGTTTACAGAATCCTCCTCTGTGTTGACATCATCTTTTTCATTCTTCTTAGAACATTCTTCATCCTCATTAGAGTTTGTATCCCAGCTTTCAGTTCCTTCTTCTTCTTCCAAGTTTTCCTCCCTGGGGTTTTCAATTCTCTCCCGTTTCGTATCTTCTTCTATATTATGCTTTTTAGCACTAGGGAACTTTATTTTTCCTTTCTTGTTTACACTTTCACTCTTTCTATTCCTTGAAACCTTAATTTTCCCCTATTTGGGGTGCTTTACCATTGCACTATTCTTGCAGTAGCCTTCGATAAGCAGAATAAGGCCTTATGCCTGAAGTGGTTAAGGAAGACAAAATGGAACTTGTGCACGCACTTGCTTCTTCCATCCAGGATGAAGTACTCCCTTATGCAGCTTAAGACATCCCTCCATATCCCTTTTATCTAATCCAATTCATAGAAATCCCCATTCTTGACCAGCTTCTATTCTTCCTCATCCATTTTGGGGAACTTACAAAAGGCCTCATTCGAGATGCTTGTCTGCTTGGAAATTTTGAATCCATCCGTAGGCAGCCCTGTAACCTCAGCTATAAAATCTTCTGTTAAGTTCACTGTGATACCATGCAGGGTGACCCTTTCATCAGACCAATTTTTGAAAAAAGCCGTAGAGATATGCGGCTTTGATCCATGGAGTCTTTCCATGTAGCTTGCAACTTTTCCTTTTTGCAGAATTCTCCAAACTTCTTGTTTCTCTCTCCATTCATCACAGCTCTTGGGTTCCTATTTTTAGGGTTCTCCCTTCTTTTCACGTGCCATACTCATTTTCTTTAAATCCTAGTTGCTATGGTTTTTACACTGAACCCACCTGCTACCAAATTGATTGGAAAGTCAGCTTTGTTTGTGCTTTTTCAGGATCTGCATCTCACTCTTGAGGGCCTTCCTCTTTAATGATTGTTTTCCTTTCCCCATGCTACCACTCCTCCTACTCATTATATATTTATTACTCTCCAATCTTTCCTTCCTTTGCATGGGTTGCATCGTGAAGAATGAGTGCCCTCAATTCCACGTTATTTTCTAATGTTTCATGCCACCTCACTATTTGACCTTCCCAGACTGCATAATTAGCTAGCCAATCTGCAACACCATTGGCTTCACGAAAGCTGTGGGTTATAATCACTTCTTCAAATTTATTTAATAATGTTTTCATCTCCATTACCTTATCCTCTATGGTCCAAGACACAATATTTATATTATTAATAATATTTATAATATTCAAAGAGTCCCCTTCAAGCCACAATTTGGGATATCCTGAGTCTACAGCTAATTTGAGGTTCTGAAGGGCAATTGTAGCTTCGGCAATATGGCAATTCGATTTACCAATGGGGATTGCAACAACATCAATTACCATTCCCATATCGTTTCTCAAGACTCCACCACAACCTGCATTCCCTGGGTTCCCTTTGGCAGCACCATCAAAGTTTCCTTTAATCCATCCTTGAGGAGGAACATTCCATGTTACTCCAGATCTGGGTTTATCAGGTTTACCAATAGTATTATCTATCCTCAAGGGATTATCCACTTGGAGGGTAGAGTTTGGATTCTTTTGTAATAAAAAATTCTCCTTTAAAGCTCTAATGATGTTCTATCATACCACCCATCCAGGAAGTTCTTTATTTCTAAAGATTTAGTTATTTCTTTCCTTCCATATTCCCCACCAAATATGAGGAAGAGTTATTTTCCATAAAAAAAAGACTTCGGGATTCTTTGAAGGGCAGTACCAGCTTTTGAGAGATAATTCCACATTTTTGTGGTGAATCCATGTAATGCCCCACCAATTGAGAATCTCCTTCCAAACAAGCTGAGTGAAGGAACAATTCACAAACAGATGATCTCTATCCTCAAGGTCTTTTTTACAAAGAATACACCTGTTTACAATATTAATTCCACGTTTCTGTAAATTATCCAGAGTCAATATTTTGTTTTGGAGAAGGGTCCAGAAAAAGAATTTGATTTTGGGGATGAGCCCCTTAATCCAGGCTCTCATCCATAACGGTTTGCTACCATTTCCCTTAGAGGAGAAAATGGACGAAACTTTAAACTGTCCACTTGGCTCATTGTGCCAAACAATTCTATCTTCTTGGTTAGGATATAGAGATATAGCATTTAGAGATAATTGAATATCCTTGAGATCTTGATCATAGTCAGTGAGGTTTACCCAAGAGTTATTCTGCCAATATTGATTAACCGTTATTCCCACTCTTTGCTTGCATCTATCTATCACAAGGTTAAGCTGCATTATTATCCTAAGAGTACAGATATTACCTTTATTTATATGTTAATATGTTAGAGTAGTAATGATTTTATTCTAAGCACAAGGACCCCCTAAAGTGTTTGCAGAACCCAAAGGCCAAGAATAAGATATTAAAAAAATCACAAGTTATAAATTTCACATTTCAAATTGGCATTTTAAAACATTTATTGCTTAAATCATTTTTTTCTTTTCAAAAGTTTTCAATAACAAAGGCCAAGGGTTCAAACTTCATAACACATTTCATTTTGGTGTTATAAAATGAACTTTCACATTAGCTACATACTCATAAGAGTTTTTTTTACTTTATGTTTATTTGTTTAATAAAAATGAGTAATGCATATATGTTCTCCCCCATACCCTTTAGGGAAATTAGGTAATCAAAAATGTTCATTCTTTGAATTTTTTCTCTTTGGTCCAAAAGTGTGGAAGGAAAGTCATGAAGGCCCTCTCCAAAATTTGTATGATTTGGGTGACCCAAAACCAACCCTAAAGTCTTTCCTCTTGTCTTTATTTTATGATTTTTGGCTTGTGAGTGAGAGTTCATCACCTCCTCATAGGTTCTTTAGGGAAGCATTGACCCAAGAATTCATCTCCTAGCATTATTTAAATGCCACTCCATGGTGGGGTATATAAATTGAGGGTGACCTATTGGGACACTTGTTTTGAGTGGTTAAAACAATCCCTATTAGTGGTACTTAGCCTGAAAATATAAGGGTAACTTGGATATCAAACTACACTAAGAAATTGATAGATGTAGTGGTTTTGAAAAGGATAATACATTTTCATAACAAGTTAGTTAACATGGATTCAAATGACATGATTGCATCTCTAGTATTAGGAATATTTGGGACCATATAGAGATGAATTAAAATGAATAATTTAGTTAACCCCACTTGCTGTGGACATACTATTGATGCAAGATGAGTATCTCAAAGCTCCATGTCATCATAAAAACTCTTGAGAGAAGGGGGGTGTAAAAACCCTAATTTTTATAGACATTTAATTTTTTGATTAACATTTAAAATCCCCTCAAGAGTGATCAAATAGATATAATTTAACAATACTATGCAACCTTGTTAATTTTAGGATTTATGACTTACACTTTAGTGTTTTTGTCATTTTGTCCTTTCTTAATTGGTTGTGTCTAACTATTTGTTTGTTATACCATGTCAAAAATGAGTATTGTTTATACATCACTCCTTTTTTTTAATAGGATTTACACCATCCATTTGACATCACACCTTTACCTTAAACTTTTATCAAAACCTTTGTTTGTATGCATGACTTGCTTGAACGAGACATCATTATGTTTCCCAATTCATTTTGAGTATTATGCCTTTGAGTATTGAAAAAAAAAAATTGTCATACCTTTAGAACATGATAAAATATTTATGCAACTTGATTTGTTGCAAAAACTTATTACCTCATGTCTAAATTCAAAATTTGAAATTAAAATCACTTGTGCCTTTTGGATCTATGCCTATTACTGTCATGCCATTCATTTTTGTATATCTTGTTTTTTATTTTAAAGAAGCCTAGTTTATTAAATCAAGTTCAAAATTATCCTTGATAAATTCAAATCCAAACATTGATTGATTGATGCCTATGCCTCATGTAATTTTGGCCTAGACATCGATCTTTAACTTTTGGGTTGTGTAACTTAGGCTAGTTTCTTTCCCAATTTAAAGACTATTTTTAGCCTAAATTTTGGGAGGTAGTCTATCTTCCATGTGCCTATTATTTTATGCCTTTTGCCAAACTATCAAGTTTGTATTTAAAAATAAATGCCTAGTTTGTGTCAAAGTGTTTCAAATTTGTTAGATTAAATATCTTGCCTTTTAAGACCTTATTTTGTTTAAAGTATAGATTTTGTGCCTTTTCTAAAATCCCTAAAAATACTTATTTTAAGATAGGTTTTATACCTTATTTTTGAAAAGACCTAGCAAATTTTGTTTCTTTAGACCTAGTTTAGACTTGTTTAAAACACTTTGTACCTAAGTTTGGAATTTTAGTTTTATTTAATAGACTTAACCTTTTTGTGTGAGACATTTGATGTTAGACATTTAACATTAGGTTTTTTTTTAACCAAGTTTTATCACAGACCTTTTTAGAGATACATCTCCACTTTTTAGACCAAGTTTGAACCATTTGTCCTTTGGACATTATTTTTTAAAGTTTATAGAAATCTATGCCTTTTCTTCAAAATGTTCATTATTGATTTGTATATGTCTCATTACACTCATATTCAAGTCATGCACAATCCAAGTTAGGATAATGTGGTCACATGAGATGACTTTATTCAAGACCCCTATCATGATGATGTAGTTTCTGAAATGAATCCTTCTCCTCCTTATAATACTCAGTCCAGGGAAAAAATCCAAGATTTACTAACCCACTATTTAGTGAACACCCCTCATTACTTAGAGTAGGACCAATATAAAACTAAGTAGTACCTTGATAGTGTGACATCAATTATAGACTAAGTTTTGAAATAGCTATATTACATTACGATGACATCAAAATATGATCCTTATCTATTTGATCATCACTTGCTTACAAATAAGGGGAAAAAATAATCAGAGCTGCAAAGGTAAGGACCAAGTTTCCAGTAGACCTTCCCCATAAAAATTTTCCTAATCTAGTTAGAGTTCCTTTAGCTATAACTTATAATAAAACCATTGAATATGCCTCTTCTAAAAATCCTTAAGCAGTCGTGTTGTTTTCATATCAAGACACACAAATGATTGTCACCTAAGAGGGCCTCATAGAGGAGCATTTTATATAAATATAGGTAACATAAAAAACCTATTTAAGATTAACACATAAATTCAATGACATGGCCATGTCAAATTCTCTACTCATCAAGTTATCTACTTTAACAAGGGTATTGATCAAGTTGATAGGTCAAGATAATCTAGGTATATACCTATTGATGATCAACATTCCCCTATTCTCAGAATGGGAACCCTCATTTTTTTCAATTTTAAAAATGCCCAAGATGCCAAACATATTAAATCATTTGACTCTATGGAGAACTGATTTAATACTTATGAAATTTTTTTGTTAACAATTAATTTTTCACTAAGGATGACACTTATAAATATTTGGATTATTTCAAGTCTTCTTCAGGTTTTATTCATAAATGAATTATTGACCATGGATGGTTGAATGATATGTAGATAGGATCTTACTAAGGAATCAAAACATGGCTCTATAATAGACATAAACACAATAATATTCATTAGGTTTTATAAAATAAACATTATGTTATGTTTAAAGCAATTTTGAAAAGTTTTGATTTAATTTATTCTTAAATTTGCTTAAGCTGGGCTATGATGTCTTTAAGAAGCTAACTTAGTTTCTAACTTGACCTTACAAGATATCAAATTAAACTTATAGATAATGACACCTCAAAAGATGTCAAAGTTTAGACTATGGCTTAAGAAGGATAAATGTCCACCTCATCAGGCCTCAAAATATCTTAAAGATTCATTGTATCTCATGAAAGACACCTAGAACAAATATACCAAGTTTATGACTATGTGGCATCATCTATAGAGCTCATAAAAATCTATTCCTTAGGATTTAAATCTTGGGGATATATGTTAGGATCTTATCCCTAGGAGTGAGCCCATCCAATCTAAGCTACCACGCATCCCACCATACTTTAAAAACCAATGAGATGCCACTATGTGTCTCAAAAAAAACCAAAAAAACTTGAGCAACTCCCTAAGGCAATGCATTCCCCCCTTGGATTCATCCAAGGTTACCACATGTCCTCACTACATTTCATCCATGTAAATCTCATGAGTGCTTACAAGACAAACACATAGTTGCACCCAAGCCATCTAATTAAGGTTTAGTGTTATACAGATGTCTAAGGTGCCTTTTAAGAATTACACTTGGTATAAGAAAAACCAAAACTCTATGAGAATTTGTGTCCCCATTAGGCCCACACAATAATATAGCATGTTATTCCTATGCTTTTTTTATTCAAGATTGACAAGATTGCCTCTAAGAAGGATGTGTGTCTTCACCTAAGCCATCTAATTAGTGTCAATTTATTGATAGTTGTCTAAAAGCCTTTTGATATTGATGCTTATAAAATAAAATCTATGATTGCTTGTGAAAGTGATGGCTATAAAAGAAAGCTACAATTTCCCGTGAGAGTGATATGTGGAATTCTCATAGCTAATCAAAATTGAATAGCACAACCTAAAAGATAGATACAAATTAAAATATGCCATGTGGTAAGTTACAAATATTCATCATACAAAGTTGCATTTTGATAGTCCATGAGGCAATCAAAAGGTGCCACATGTTTGGAATTTGAACCAACTAGGCAACTTAATCATATTTAGGCCCGACAAGTACCTAACTAGATCTAAGTTGGCATATACATGTTTAAAAGTCAAAATATTTATATTTATATCTAAAACTTATGGAAAATAAAATTCAAATTGAATCTAAATCAAATTCTAGTGAAATTATTTACTAACAACAATAGTTTGAATTTTTTTTCAAATATATGCGAAGTTGACAAGCTTACCATTAATATGACATGAACTAGGATAATTATCAACATTGCATTAATCAGAGAAATATTTCAAAAGGATACATAGTTAATGCTATTTATATTTAAATTTCAAATCTATACACATTTTATTTCTCTACTATCTATCCTCTCATAGTTTGACAAAGCTCAAACCATTTAAAAATTGCATTCCCAACCACCATTATAAGAGCTTGAAAGTTATAAAAGGATACAAAAGAAATTTATTAATACCTAAATTACTTTAGAATATGGAATAATAAGGTATTTATACTCTAGGTAAGATTAGTTTCATTGAGAATGATGAATTTATATTTCATAATGACACTTCAATCATCTTTAAAGACATTGAATTCATTCCTGAGGCCATATCATATGGTGATCTACAATATAGTATCATATACTTTAATGTATAAGTATTTAGGTCTACTAATGAGGATGAAACCTTGACTCATATAATCCAACTAGCTTATGATATCCTCACCATTAATGCAGTCAGTCTCCATAAGGCCATAGCTAAACCAGAGGTCATGCTATGTGCTAATCTAGTTTACTGTATTTTTCGGAGGTCAAAGTGTGAATATGGGATGCTTAAGTAAATATACCAAGGTCTCCTTATTTATCTCATAAAAAGAACAATCTTCAAGAAGTAAAATTACCTTCCCTCACTATAGATAGAGTACAACTAGGTCATCATCAATAACTGGTATGAAGTGAAGGAGAAGGTCTTGGCTTCATGGGTGACTGACCCAATAATATTTGTTCTCATAGATGATCAAGGAAACTTGTCCATCCAAAAATTTAAATAAAGAGTTAGGATTTTCTTGGCCCTCTCGAATAGAGTATTTGGAAATCCAACATTGCTTACATGGACATAAGGGTTATTCCATTATTTTAGATAATCCTAAAAGACCAGTAGATTCCCCCACTTAGGGAAATTATTATCAATAATTTGGTGTATCTAATATAATAAACTTACAAGAATGGTTCCCCATTATTTATGATGTGCTACTTTGTAGATTAAATCTACATAATCATTCAACTGGGGTAGAATTCATGGTATCCCAAGTAATAAGAGTTTGTGCCTCATCTCTTATTTGTAATGTATATTCATCAATTTAGATGAAATATAAGAGTGATTATAGAAGAGTTATACCCAATGGTTTATAATTTAATCATTGAATCTAAGATGCATAAGGTTCCCCCTGAAGTCAAACAAACCTTGGGAGATATGGGTAGCTACTAGTTATGCCCAAACTACATAATATTTAAAATAGGAGTGATGGTGGCCCCTCTTAGATTATCAAGGTTTGTGCCAATGAAGTTGGATGAATAATAAATATCCTATCAAATTATTTATAGATATCATGGAGTCTTAAAAAGTAATAATAAAATAACCCCCATAAGGTTCCCTATAAACTAGAGAGAACTGGGATCACCAAGTGACATGACATTATTTTAGCTACTAGGCAAAGGAATTCATACTTATTTCCTAAATATGACTTCAAACTATGGGATCCCAAAAGTGTCATTTACAATAATATATTTAAATTTTATAAAGATGTGGCAATATAGTACAAGCATCAAGAATAAGTTCATGAGTAGATATGCATAGATGCTTTGAATGGTGAGGTGGTGTTCTAAAATGTTGTAAAGAACATTGAATTGGAGCTAAGACTAGATATAGATAATAAAATTGAATATATTTTTCATTATTGGCCACCATAAACACATGGGATCATGTATGATGATGACTATGAAGAAGGGAAAGATTAATAAGAATAAGAAAATGTTCCTCTTGTTAGGAACAAGACATCTAGACCTACACAACTTGCCACTTCAAGCATTCATGACTTACATCCAAGCTTTAATAAAGGAGGATCTAGCAATCATCCTAACCCTTCTAAAGGGCCCACATTAATATCTACATCTACTTGGGATCCATTTTGGAGATCCTATATTAGCCTAACCCTACTATTAATAACCTTGAGGAATTGAAATAAGTTATTAATCTCTTCATGGAAGAGATGCATGCACTGGCTAGTAGAAACATTGAGAAAGTTTAAAATAAGAAAAGGGATCTCAAGGCAACTATGATAAGAATAATGACCCCTCCACTATCTTCTCAAGTGAATAAAAATCTCAATATCACACTATAAGCTACCCTTGGAGCACTAGATCATAATGTAACTACCTTCCCACTACATTATTTTCTAATTTCAAGTACATCTACTTTTGCTTTTGCTTTTATATTTGATCATCTTACCATTACTTCACCATTGCCTTCAGTGTGATTAGTATCTATAATTACTACTACCCAACCTTTAGTTTATACTAGCTTGGGCCAATTTAGTGGCTCCTTAGGATATATCCTATCCCATTTCATTTCTCATGCCACTTTAAATATTTCTTCTTCCCAGGTAGCACAACAAGTGCATCACTTTATATTGGTTCCCTTACATCAACAAGGCCATTAAGGCCCCTTTCAAAAATGATCTCCTTTTTAAATCCACCTTTTCCCACATCCCTATTCAATGTTACTATGATTTAAAATGTGAGTGTGGCCCAAAAATTACCTTTATTTGTTTTAAATATGGTCCCTAAAATAACTCGATTTGTCACACTTGGGCAAATAGACCCAACAAAATTGCTGCACATTCCTATTATAGATTTGGCATCCACCTTAAATTAAACACCTCCATTACAACCACCACTAACAAATACAATACCTACCATTATCCCTAACTAGGTCAGGGATATTATACTAGCAACAAGATAAGAGAGACCTTAGGTAGTCCTCTTTGCATATTAGCATGAGATTTGATGCCACTATGGGCATAATGAAAAAAGTGGTAAGGATGTAGGTTAGGAAACCATAGTCTAGCTCAGTTATGGCTTACGAAAGTGAAGAGTCCCTCTTCACATTAACAAAGAAGAGGAAGGCTAGCTTAGGTGATGTGGATGAGTATGTAGGGGACTGTATGTCCATGGTCCAAACCAATGCATAATCCATAGTGGCCTTGATGAAAGGCATATAGTAGGAGATGAAGAGATTAAGGGAACAAGCATAACCTATAGTGATTAAGAACATTACAGTCTAGGTAATTAATGTAGTAATAAATGTATTCAATTTATAAAATGTCATGAAAATAAGGTAATAAGATGAGACTCTATTGTATAATGTGGTCATCAAAATTGACCAAAAACTTACACTCTATGATACCAAGTTGGCAAACCTGGCTAGAGTTTCAAGGACTAATAAGCTCCTAGACCTTAAGGTATTACCACTTGAAGACATCATCCTATCATAGACCATATTGATGAAAATAAGAAGAATACTGAAAAGGTGGTTGGAACAAGTTGAGGATGTAACTACATCCTTAAAGAAGATATAACTCAAGATTTCTTTATTGCTAAAGGATGCTATGGTAACTAGGGTGACCAAACCTAATGGTAGCTTCATGGATGACGAAGAATTAAAGGCTCAAATGAAGGTATTCATTTCAAAGTTTTAGTATGACACAACCTATGCCATGACTACCACTGAGGTAATTAACATTATGTCTTTTTCCAACCAAAGGCTAGAGAGAGTTAAGACCATTAAAGAAACACTAAGGCCTGTACTTCTAGCAATAGACTTATTCACGAAATTCTTCACTTATTCTTTCTTATGATCTTGGATTTTAGCCAAATTGACTAGGATTACATAGTGTGCATGTAATTTTGGATAAATGAAGGCAACAACAACAAGTTGCTCAGTAACCAACTCTACGGCCTTGCGTAATGTTCATCTTTATTTTATAAATTAAATTTTAGAATATTCCATTGTTATATGTGGAATTTTAGCAAAAATTCACTTGTATATATTTAGGAATATTTTAATGTTTCTAATTGAACTTATATAGGCAATTTTGAGGCCTTTATATAAAGGTATTTCCTCTTATTGTAAAATAGGAACAATTATTATAGAATTAATGCAAAAGAGTCAAGAATTAGTGATATTTTGTTAGTTCATTGTTGTATGTTTTGTAGTTTATTCTTCTCATGATTTAGATAATTTATGGTTTCCTTTATACTAAATAATCTAGATATAATATCAATATATGCATATTTTGGTTTGTGTTTAACACTAGGCTAAAAAATCTACCAATTGATATGCTTTGTTTCATCCTATTTACAATTTAATGTGCTTATACAATTTAATGTGAATGAGTAGCATTCATGTAACATATGATTTTATACATATTCATTTCCTTTTCTTTGAAGTCTTTATTTCATTCCTTTGGCTTTGAGTAATACACTAGGGTTGGTGAATGTTAGTTTTTCATGATTTTATCATAAAAGTTAGAAGAATTTACACCTTTAACCATCTAAAGAAAACATTATTTTCTACCTTACCCTACTTACCTTTAGATCTACCCCATGACTCACTTTAATTTATATCATTCTATAAATATTCATGATTTATTTGTTTGTTAGGAAATAATTGACAAATTTTAGAGTAATTTCACAAATATTAGTAAGAAATAAAGTGTCAATGTGTATAATATATTATCCCTAAAACAAGGTCTACTTGCAAACTTATAAGTGGTGGCCATATCTCTACTCTTTTTATATTTTTAGTAGTATTTGTGTAAAAAACTCAAGCCACGAGTCTTCCATCAATTGAAATTGAGTTTATTACTTCCCACCATTCTCTAGTGACACAAGCAACACATTAAGTGCATCAATAGGAAGGGAAGATTTGGCATTAGAAGGAGGGCCCCTATGCAATTACTTTCATACATCTTAGTGAAATTGTAGTGTGATTTATTAAATATATGCATAATTATTTCAAATTACACAAATATTGTTAGAGAACATTAAATATTTCCATTCTTTACTTTCTTAGAAGAATTTCATCAAAGTTACTATTCATTTGTATAAGTTTAGTAAATAATCTGGATATTTGTCTAAATTTATGCAAAGATAGGTGAACTACCTCATTATTTAGGAATATTTAAGGTTTTTTAGTCATATTTGAAAAGGTTAATATAAATTTCATAAATAATCTAGATAATTGTGAGAATTTATGAAAAGGTCAAATATTGAGAGCTCAATTATTCTGAATATATGCTTTTAAAGATTGTAATTACTCTAATTCATTTGGGATTGAGTAAAAATTTGGGTCGATTTGTGATAAAATATGTTTTTAAATGCTTAAACACTCTCATATTGTTAATTTGGGCATATAAATTATTTAATTGTTGGTCTAACACTAATATTTGTAGGCTAACATGTGAAACTAATAGTATTTGTGTAGGTATTGAAAACTTTGAGATTTGAAGGAATTTATCCTCAAATATTAAGGTAAAGCTATTAGATATAGTTTTTGAAAGGGATTTTATATAATAATTTGGGTGATATTTGTATTATGTGACACCTGTGAAGCTACCTTTGAAGTTCTTCTCATTCTACCTGTTCTGCATCCTAGAGTTGCCTAGGATTAGAACTAGATCCTGATCTAAACCCAAGGTCCCTTTAACATCCCTAATAATTCATAAGAAGGAAAGAAAAGACAAAGGTAAATGTATGAAGTATAAGGCCTAGATGAATTCCATAGCTATTAGAATTTTCCACCCCTCTTTCTAATCATGGCATGGTTAGCTAGTTCATCCATCAATGTCCTTAGAGTTATGCATGATTTGCGAAGGAATCTATAAAAATATTTTCCTCTCTTTACCCCCACCAATAGAGTAACCATATAACATAATATAAAGTCATTTAAATAATCTTTAAGGATACTTAATATAATTCATGAGGACATGAGTTGCCACCTTTTTTCCTTTACATTTAAAGATGCAGCTTATGATTGGTTCCTCAACTTTCCAAAAAAATTCATTGTAGGATGGGATCAATTTAATGATACTTTTATTGCCCAATTTGGTAGGGTATTAAGCCCTAGATTTGTGTATCAATAGTTCACCATCCTTAAAATGGATATAAAGGAACTAATTATAACATTTAACATAAAGATACAAAAGATGTATATCCTGTACTTACCCATCGTATAAGCTAGTAGATAATTTAGCTTTAGAAATATACAAAAATGCCTTAGATTCAATTATATCTATCTTCCTAAGAAGAGCCTTGAATATTGACACATTGAATTTAACATACAATAAATCCATCCATATTGATAAGTAAATGCACCCATAAGGGCATCCCACCTTTACTATTATAAATAATGACCCAATGATGCTTACTTTGAATGTCATACCTAACATGAATCAAAATATGCCCACATTAAATCAAGTGCTAGTAATCTACTAGTTACCATTGAGCCACATTGCACCCAACCAACAACTAATATTCTTCAATCAAGTAAATTCTAGAGCACACCCCCAAAATAATATCAATAAAAAATTGGTGATTGTAAATAACACCAAAAATAAACTATGACCCTAAATAAAAACTTAGAGCATCGAAAGGGAGAAATAGATTCAATATAGAAAACCCTTCAGAATCTCATTAATGATTCCTTGGATCTCAAGAGAAAATGGGAAATACTGGTAATATTTATAATATAAATTAAAAATTCCAAAGATATAACATACCATTTAATAGGTCTAACAATAATAGTAAGCCCCCCTTGATCAAGTTTTTTGAGATCAACATTTGTGAGTTAGCCTTGCCCAACTAGTTCTGAGTGCATAATACTACCAGACATGGATAACTAAATTTCATTAAATTTTTCCATGCATTCTAAGACACTTAGATCCAAATGGAGGGGTTTGAGATGAATCCCAATGATCGAAGTAATTTTAGAGTCTTTGACAATACCATGATTGTTCTATAGATCCATAAATAGTTATCATGCTTGAGACTTATGACTTCCCTAATCAAGATGAAAATTAGCATTAATATAATGTTGAGGAAGTGCATGCTTTTCAAAAATAGCAAATGAAAAATTAGGATTTGAAAATTAAAGGTCAAAACCTAGCTTTGACAACTTCTACCCCACCTAATAAAATATATACACCTCCTAATGGTAGGATAAATAATAATCTCCCACCCCTTAAAGGTAAGGAGAGTCTACCAACAAAAAAAGTTTCCTACACAATATCAAAAGGTAGATATAACATTATGTAAGATATCAAAAAGATCGATGCAAACATAATGTTGCATAAACTTACTCAAATCACTAAACAACATGATTTTATATTGAAATCATTAAATGAAAAGACTATCCATAACAAATCTAAAATAAATCATGAAAATGTGGTAATTTATAAGAGTAAACATGAAGTTCAACCATTTTTATTGACTATAAATATTTTTAGTAAGAATATTCATAATTGATTTTTAGATTTCAGTGCTTTAGCAAATAATATGCCTTTATAAATTTGTGAAAAATTGGGATTAAACCTACTCAAATCAGAGAAGGTAGTGGTATAATTGGACAAATCAAGAGTGGAAGTGGTAGGCAAATTATTAAATATTCACATGCATCATTCCCATGAACCTCAAATCTATCAATTCATCAAAATTTAATATGTTGACATACCTAAGGTTTATATATTGTCATTAACTTATGATTAGACTAAGTCCTTGAATGGATATATCTCCACTAATTATTACCACATGTGTCTACTTTGGTATGACATTCCCAATCAAATTAGGACTGATCAAGAACTAAAAATGAAATACATGATCACTGAATACAATGCCAAGAATGAAAAATTAAATAACCAATCCTCTAACATGGATGTTTACACTTTGGAAATCACTAATGTTGTTTTATATGACAAGGTGAAAGAATAAATTAAATGTCCCTAGACATTACACTTTTATGGTGCATGAGTTAAGCAAGTTTTTTGCATTAGAATTATTCTGAAAAATCCAAAAGGAAAATAGTGTCTATCTTATTATAGATTATAGTTTACTTGAACTAATAATTTATTAGAATATGAAGATCTTATTTTAGGACTTGAATTTATAATCAAACATAAGGTAAAAAAATGTTAGTCTATGGTGATTTAGAACTAGTTATTAATCAGGTTAGGAGCAGATATCTATGTAAACTTTCTTGTTTAAGGAAGCATAAATTTAGAGATTGGGATTTGATTGAGTATTTTGACTCATTTAATATTGTTTCCCTACCTAGGGAGTAAAACCAATTGGTGAATGATCTATCTTCAACATCAACAAGCTTGGTGCCTCTAGAGCCTTTAAACTTGAAAGAGTTTACTATGGAAATAATTTCATACCCTTTTGTTCTAGACAATATCAATCACTTCCATTTTTTTGATGATGATAACTAGATAATTGACTTCATGTGTAATTCTAGCATATTTGAATCCTACATTATTGATGAATAGGAAAAAAATTATATACAAAATTCAAAGGAAAATTAAGATGGAGTAATCCAACTTAAGGAGAACCAAATCCCCAAAGGCATGAACTCCTTAGAAAGGATGTTTGACTTGGATAAACAAAGAAATAAATCTAAACAACCTAATTGAGTGGAATATATTATAAGCAAATCAACTTGGGAAATATTAGGAATGAGCAAAGTGTCAAAATTAGTTTAGTTTGTACTGATGAAGAGTTAAAGGAAGTTGTTATTATTTTAACCATGTTCAAAGATGTCATTGCCTATTCATATTGTGATCTTATGATATTTTATACTAGTGTGATCACTAACACTATCCCCTTGAAATAGTCCTACAGACCATTTAATCAAAGATAGAGGTTGATAAATCTGATGATGGAACCTATGATTTATAAAGAAGTGAATAAATTGCTAGATGCATGGATAATATTTCCCATATAACACTCAACATGGGTTTCAAATCTTGAGCTAATTATTAAAAAAAATGGAGAAATCATAATCTATGCCAATTTTAGAAACTTGAATAGATCTTTAGAGAAGGATAATTATCCCTTTCCATCCTTAGATGAGGTCATTAAGCTGGTGAGTGGGTCTAGAATGATGTCATTCCTTGACATTTATTCAGGATACAACCATGTCTTAGTGAATAATAATGATATAATGAATAACATCTTTACCACCAAGTGGGGAATGTTTTCATAAAAATTAATTCCATTCAGATTGATCAATGTAGGAGTAAATTTTCAATGAGTAATGGACCATGTATTCCAAGGGTTAATTGGTAAATAAATCATTATTTACATGAATGATCTAATAGTTTTTTCTAAAAATAAATGTGATCACATGATACATTTGGAATAAGTGTTGGAGAAGTACAAGAGGTATGACATTTATTTAAACCCCAAGAAAAGCATCTTCTATGTAACAAGGTAAACTTGTAGGATATGTAATCACCTAGGAAGGTATGACTATTGACCCTGATAGGATAAACATAATTTCAAAGGTAGAAATCCCTAACAGCAAAAAAAAGCTGAAATATTTCTTTGGGAAGATTAATTTTGTAAGAAAATTTATCTCTAGTTTTGCAAAGATTGTAAGACCTCTTAATGCCATGATAAAGAAATATGCAAAGATAGAATGGATTTTTGAATCAAATAAGGTATTTGAAGACATTAAGGATGTTATATTTCAACTTGTTATTCTAATAAGTCTTAATTTTAGTAAAGACTTTTATCTATACTTGTTTGCTTCTGATCACATTATTGCCACTGTCTTGAAAAAAAAAAGAGGATGGCAAAGAATACCCTATAGCATTCATGATAACCAACTTGAATAATATTTAACTTAACTATCTTATTTTAGATAAGTAATCCTATACTCTGGTAAAGGCCATTAAGAAGTTCATACCCTACATGTTGAGGAACAAGATGTAGGCCATAGTGTCTGACCTGACTGTCAAGTTGATGCTAGGACAAAATGAACTCGGATAATGAAGAGGGAAGTGGATGACCAAACTCCAAGAATATGATAAAAAATAAAATTTCTAAGTTGGTTAGAGGCTAGGGTCTAATCCATCTTATTTTAAATACTAATCTACACATTGATCTTTTATAGGTTGAAGAAAGTCAAATTTATAGTGGTGATTGGTACAAGGATATTTTTCACTATTTATTACATTAAATGTGTCTCCCACACCATAAAAGGGATTAGAAAAGGTCCCTTAGGCTGAGATCATCAAGTTTTATGATAAAAAAGTGAGTTATCTATAGAAAAAATTATGAGGGGATATATCTAAGATGTGTTTCTAGAGCTCAAGCCATGGAAATCATGAATAATTTCCATGATAAACTAGGAAGTTGTCACCCTTTAGGGCATACCAAAATTCAAAAGATATTGAGATCATGATAATATTGGCCAACCATATTCAAAAATTCCCATGACAATGTGCAAATGTGCCATCAATGTCAAGTGTTTGATCAATGAGAGATAAAAGTAGCCATGCCTTTATAACCAATAATTAAAATGAGGTCATTTAAACAATAGGGCCTTAACTTCATAGGAGTGATAAATCCTAACTCCTTATCAGGACATAAATATTTACTCATTGCCATGGATTATTTCACTAAGTGTATTGAGGTAGTGGCCATCAATAATAATAGAGTAATTGTTGTCATCAAATTCTTATAAGAAAATATCATCATTTGGTTTGGGATGCCTTTGTCATTGGTATACGATAATATCTTAGCCTTTATGTTAGCCAAATTTATCGAGTGGTCCCCTGACAACCAAGTAGTCATCATGTCTACTTCAAACTATTACCCTCAAGGTAATGGAGTTTTAAAATCTACCGATAAAAACTTGATGAATGCCATCAAGAAATATGCATAGAATAAACCTAGAGAATGAACATCCTTATTAATGTATGCTTTATAGGTAGATATAATGAGATACAAATAAATGCTCAAGGCATCTCCGTTCTTAATGGTCTATAGGTAGAAACCTAATTTTCCTATCACACTGAAGCTACCCACCTATGATTTTATGGTTGAGTATATGGAAGATTACAAAAGAGTAAAGTCTTGAAGACTAAACATTATCCAAATGGAAGATGTCAGAGATGAAGCATTAAAGAATTTTAGCAAGTATTAGGATGTTGTAAAGATATGGTTTGATAAACAATCCAAAGTTAAAGAATTATACATATCAAACTTGGTCCTACTATAAGACAATTCCCATGAGAAGAAGGGACAACATGAAAAGTTCAATCATTTCTAGATTGGATGATATCAAGTGGTAGAAATACTAGGCAAAAATGCATTCAGGCTCAAAGACCTACAAGGGCATGACTTAACCTTTCTAATTAATGGGCAGTACATGAAACATTATTTCTCTATCACTCTATCATAAAATCCAAAAGTATAGTAAGCTTATTTAGAGTTAGAGTAGGTAGGATTATAGTATTTTCCTTCCTATTGTGTTAATTCTCAATTTCCTACTTTGTTTTCCTATTGTGTTCTTTCTCGCTTTCTTACTTTGCTTTCCTATTATGTTCTTTTTCACTTTCTACTTACTTTTTTTTTTGTCATGTTTGGTAGCCTAGTAACAAGTCCTTTGGATAATAATTCATTGGATCAATCTATTCTATTCTAGTCCTAAAATTGGAAAGAACAAATTTATAGTTTCAAACATTGGTCATCCAAAGTTTGGAAACCTCTAGCAGTGTTTCAATTTAGAAAAGTTGGGTGGGGTTAATTAGAAGTTATTTTTTTCATGAAAATCCTATGTCATTTTAAGGATATAATATAGTTTAGATAAATGAACATTTTATTGAATGAGATTTTGAATCTATGTAGACCATCATACTATCACTTCAATTTACCAAGTAAATTACCAATGTAGAACTTGATATCTGAAAGTGAATTACATACAGACTATGTCTTGAAAAAAACTTACACCTAGCTAGTTCTAGTTCCCAACCATTCTAGTTTAAGAAGGTAGGTATATATAAAAAAACTATACACCATGAAGTGAAATTAGAATCTAATTTTAGATTCCATGAATGGTGATATAGACAACCTATACTAGGGTTATGGATACCTGGCTAGTAGTAGAGCAATGCCTAAGACATCCTCAACTAAGCAAAGTATAATTATATAAAATCTAAATTATGCTTAATTAATTTCATGTTTGATGTCTTGAAACTTGAAATTTATCATTTATAACTAGAGTGACAATGGTTAAGGAACCTCAAAGCATACACATATCATGATTGTATACAAGGTTTAAACACTGTTTCAAACCTGTGAGCTTCCATTAGTTCTAAAAAATAGTTTTGACACTGATTGAAAATCATAATGAGATGAATAATTTTTTATTCATATATGAGAAAAATATATGGATTCTAACATTTTCCAATGTTTCACTACAAAGGTCACCATTTTTTGATAATCAACATTCCCCTATTCTCAAAATGGGGACCCTCATTGTTTTCAATTTTTAAAATGCTCAAGATGCCAAGCATTTAAATTATTTGACTACAAGGAGAATTGATTTAATAATTTTTTGATTTTTGGTTAATCATTCATTTTGAACTAAGGATTTACACTTATAATTATTCATATTATTGCAAGTCTTCTTCGAGTTTTATTCAAAAATAAATTATTAACCATGGATGGTTCGATGATATGTAGATAGGGTTTTGTTAAGGAAGTGAAACCTAGATCTCTAATAGACATAAACACAAAAAATTTCATTGGGTTTTATCAAATTAGCATTATGTTTTGTTTAAAGCATTTAATTTTTAAAGTTTTGCTTTATAACTTGTTTAACTATGACATCTTCAAGAAGCTAACTAGTTTCTCGTTTGACCTCATAAGATGTCAAATTAAAGTTATGGATTATGAAGCCTCATGAGATGTCAAATTTTAGACTACAACCTAAAATGTCCCCCTCATCAGGACCCATAATGCCTTAAGGATTCATCACATCCCATATAAGATATATGGAGTATATCTACCAAGTCCTCACAATACATGGCATCATATGGAGAGATCATGAGAAGATAACTATTAGGATTCAAATCCCATGGCTACGTGTCAATATTTTAGCCCCTATGAGCAAGACCATATAATAAAAACCACCACACATCCCTCATGTGTTCTACTATAGTATATAATCCCACAAAATGCTACCACATGTCTCAATGATAACCATCTAGACATGAACAATCCTCTAAGGTGATGCATGTCTCCTTTGGATTCATCTGAGGTCACCATGTGTCCATGCCACATTACATCCATCCAAATCTCATGAGAGCTCATAAGGCAAACATGTAGTTTAACTTGAACCATCCAATTAAGGTTTGGTGATATACAAATGTCTAAATTGCCTTTCAAGAATGACACTTAGCATAGGACCATTCAAAATCCCATGAGAATGATACCTGTCCCCTTTAGGCATGCACAATGATGATGCATGTAATTCCCATATTGTTTTTATTTAAGATCCATAAGATTTACATTGACATGGATGCATGTATCTACTTGAGCTATTTGATTAGCAACAAGTTAGTGATAATTGTCCAAAATCCTTTCAAGAGTGATGCTTGGAAAATCAAAGTTACAATTTCTCATGTGAGAAACACTTGAAAAAGAAAGTTATGATTGACTATGAGAGCAATACATGTCATTCCTAAAGACAATTAGAATTAAATAACACCACCCAAGAGATTGTTATGAATTGAAAAATGATACATGGTAGGATACAAAAGAGTCATAATGTAAAGCTATATTTTAAGATTCCATTAGGAAATCAAAAGGTGCCATGTTCCTAGACTTTGAGCCAACTAGGTTGCTTAGTCATATTTAGGCCTTGTGAGTACCTAGGTAGATCTGAGGTGACATCCACATGTTGAAAGGTGGCAATATTTATCATTAAAGCTAAAATTGATAGAAAATGAAATTCAAATTAAATCTAAATCAAATTTTGGTTTAATTAATTTCTAAAACTAATAGTTCAAAGATTTTTTCAAATATATGCAAAGTTGACAAGCTTGTCATTAATACTACATGAACTAGGATCACCATCAACATTGCATTAATTTGAGTTATCTTTCAAAAGGTGATATAATCAAGTCTATTTCTATTTACATTTAAAATCTATACGTGTTTACTTTCTCTATTGTCTATGCTCTCACATTTTGACAAATCTCAATAAAATTTAAAATTACAATCTTAACCACTGTTATCAGAGCTTAAATGTTGTAAAAGGATACAAAAAATATTGATTGTGATTTAAATTTTTTGGGAATATTGGAGTATTAATCCTAATTTAGTTAATGTTTTGGAATAAGAAATTAGTAAATAATATTGGGATAAATAAGCTAGTAATTTGTATAATTTAATTATAATTTAAACGTTTCCAAAAATAGTAATAAGTGAGGATAAATGTAACTTAGCTTAAACTAGATTGAGATGGCTGAGATAGGGTCTATAATCTATTATGCAAGAAAATTATAGTGTTGTGAATTAGGATCTAACCTTAATTTTATGAAAGGAAAAGAGAGCTAAAATATGACACCCTAGGGTCTATCACCATTATCCTCTTCTACCACAGTTTTCTAGGTTTTGTTTCTTGTCCATGTGTGAGCTTGCCTATGGTATTTCAACTACTAAAGGTCTATGAAACTCCTTGTAGAAATTATTTAGTCTTAAAACCCTAGACTTCATTATGATTTGATCAATCTTGAGAAATAAGGAGAGGTTATGATGTGTAAGATTCACTTAATGTGTATCCACACCTATTGTGTGGGCATGTTACCTACATACCAATACTCTAAAGAGGGATCAAGTCATATGTAATTCTCCCATTGAATGTGTTTTGTGTGATAGTGTAATATTCATAAAAAAAATTCTAAATTGGGTATTCTTGAGGTGGATAGGGGATGATGTGATGATTTGGATATGCTTTTAGTTGTATTGGATGGTTGTATGTAGAGAATAGGGAAATTTACCTTAGTGGTCTTGCTTTCATTCTTACTTAATTTTGTAAATTCTTTTTAATATCTATTGGTCATGGGTCAAATTTATTCATGTTAAGTCAATAAAAAGAAGGATATGAACTAGAAATAAATGACCATTGGAACTAAAAATTCAATTGGATAGGATCATCAGAAATGGACACTTTAGGGTCTAGCGCTATAGTCCAAGTTGGGTGTTACTATCCTATAGGTGGAAGAATTAGGGGGATGGAATCATCATAGGAATTATAACCTAGTTGAGATGAAATCAAGTTTTAGAAGCCTATAAATTATTTGGAATAAGTGAAAAGGTGTCTATAAGGGTCATGAGAGCATGTAAGAGGGACCTATGGGTTGGGTATCACAATCCATACTCAAGATACCAGTTTTGGCATTTTATATGAATAAATTTGTCTCCCATTTATTCTAGTGATGTAACAAATTGAAATACTAGGATAAAGGAAAAATAAAAAGTGTACCTGAACTCACCTACTAGGGTGAAGCTCATGAAGCTATGTGATGTTGGGTGTGTGTAAAGAGAGCATGTTGTGAAGTGTAAATTTATGAGAGAAAACAAAGAGTGTATTAATTCTTACTAGACATGATATGTTTAAAATAAAAATGTAACAAAATCTAGGTAACATTAAGAGAGGAAAAGAAAGGAATGAATACACCTTACTGAGTACATGAACCAATACAAAACCTATTGTGATGCTGAGTGATGATAAATGATGTTTGGTATGTCTTGAATGATGTTTTACCAAGATTAATATCATGAATGAAGATGAGTGCTCAATTATTTAAGAGTGGCTCAAGAATGCAAAGGCTATCTCTTTGGCTCCATCATTTCCCACTAATTTAAGTTATGTGATCATGCATGTGTTAATCAATGTTTAGACTATGTGTCCAATCCCTTTAAGTAGGTGGCTCAAGAATATAAAGGCTCGTTAGTTCTTTGGTTCCATCATTGCCCTATGAAGTGAAGCTATGAAATAATATTGGTATGAAATGTATGTTGTATGAGATGGATCTTAAATCCCATGAATTATCTATAGCCTAACAATGTGACATGGATATTCGAATGTGTGTTGAGAACTAGGCCAATATTGGCCACTCTAAAAGGTGGAGATTAGGCTTGTATGAAAGCCACTTTAAAACTGAGAACTAGGCTTATATGAAAGCAACTCTAAAATGATTCCAACCACCTAAAAATTGAATAAGGTATGAAAATATTGAAAATTCTTGCGTAATGCTATAAACTGTAAAGAAGAGAAAGAAAATGTGTCACACACTTTGCCCCCAATCTCTAGTGTCAGTAACATAGATTCTGATCTACAAGTTATACCAACTATCATATCTAAAACTAGAAGTGAGATCCATCATTCCATGCATGATTCCCCTTAGATATAGATTCTTTAATAAAAATCATACTAAAATTAATAATTTTAAACTGAATTATTGCTGATAAAATTGTAATTGGTCTTACTTTTCTGACTCGTTTTGGAAAATCTAGTTTTTTTGGTTGCTTAAATAAGAGCACCAGAATTGGACACCCTACTATCCATCACTATATTAAAGTCTTAGTGATCTTGTATTATGTTAATTTAAAAGACTATTATATTATTTTCACTATCTATCTGATCTGTTCTACCTAGTTTGAGGTTTGGATATTGTTTTAGGTGTTTTGAAAGTTAATTTTTTGACTAGTAGGAGCTCTGATCTCTATGAAAAAATATTTTTCCCCCCTCTTCTAAGGGTAGGAATGAAGACCCTATAATGACTATTATCATAATAAATATCCCTATAAGTGTGTTATGTTATAAAATACATGATATACCAATGATAATTGATAAGGTATCTCAAGATATAACATGGTTTATAAATGGAGATTGTTAGATCAATAGGGATATGCCTAGATAGATATAACAATATATTAACATGTGAAATAAAATGAAATATAATTGGAATTTTGGTTATTTTTTAGTTCTTAGCTATCAAGGAGGGATGGATCATGATGTCCATCATGGTATCCAATAGAGTAAGAGAATGTATGATGTGAATTATGTCACTGCAAACAATTGAAAAGTAAAAAAGCACACAAGCACACAAATAAATAATAAAAAAGCATACAAAAGTGGCCAAGGGGCTAATAAAACAAGGGACATGTGCACATGTCACTCAAACTAGAAATCAATCATACAAGGCATGTTTAAATACCACATACACATATAGCTGAAACAAGTAATGTTGGTGTGAAAGCCACAATCACACAGAGGAATACAAGAAAAATACATTGGAAATTGTCCTAAGGCACACATAAGAGTAGAAGCAAAGGACACTATAAAATCTCCTAAGGCACATACAATACATATAATATGAGTTAAGAAATTCAATCACATCTAGCTACACAAATCAAGAATGAAAATCATGTAAATATTGGAAATACAATCACATCTAACAATTCAAAGAAATAAGTGAAAATATGAAAGACATGTAGTACAAGACTAGGTATATGCTAATAAATACATAAGTGATATATATTAGTGAGTATAGATAGAATAATCTATGTAAGCTAGTAAGTAATGTACACCAACATGATAACTAGAGTGTGTGGTATAGGAATGACATAACCTAGATAGTGTAGTCATATAGAATATGCCCTCAGTGGGTAGATATGTTGATGTATGTCTTGAATGTAGAAGTAAGATGCCCACTTAATGGGTAGAGTGAATCAATCAAAGATATGGATGCCACTGTACACACTCAAAGAAGATGAATTAAAGCATGGTAATGTAGATAAATCAACAAACAATATCATAGAATAGCAAATGTAAGTCTAGCATGGTAGTAGAAATGTAATGCATGGATAATACATACAATTGAAATGTTTTTGGTATTTTGAGTTTATTTGAATGTTTTTATATTATAAAATTTTATATTGTTTTAGTATTTTTGATATATTTTAATGTTTCTATATTTTGATATGAGATATGTTCAATTAATCATGAGAAAATTATGTACAAGAAATTGAAAAGAAGGTACGTACAAGTAATTGAAATAAATCTATATACAAAAAAATTTAAAAAATTATGTACAATACAATGTGTGAAATAAAATACTAGGCATGGAATCTGTGTAGATGCATAATATTCATTATATTTTTGAGTATTTTTCCTTAAAATGAGGCTAGATGATAAACTTTAGGGATAAAATTTTTGGTAATAATGTATGGACCTAGCCAACTCAGTTTGAATTTTCCTTTGATTTCTTCTTTGTCATTGACATTGTGAATATTTTATTTGAGAATGAGATCATTAAATTTAAATTATTTTTTGTGAACTCATTTATTATAAGATAAATTTATATGTTTTTGGTAGATTCTCATATGTTTTATTGCTTGAATGCATTTTTTATCTAACTTCTTGAGTTGGTGTAGATAGTTTTCATGATGCTAGTCATCAATGAAAATACCTTTAAGGGAGACGTAAAGAGATGGGATTTATAATTCCAATGATAAAAATACTTATGTGCCATAAATGAGTAAATATGAAGTGGCTTCTATGGGCATACAAATACTTATGTAATAAACCCATAATGTAAAGACTAGTTGGTTGTGCCAATCATCTCCAAATTTGGTCACTAGTTTGATCAAAATGTTGTTGATGGTTTTATTCGTAGCCTCTATTTGACCATTTCCTTATGGGTAGTATGAGTGGATACCATGTGTTTAATCTTATATTTTGTGAAAAATTTATTAACAATTTTGTTCTTGAATGATGTTCCATTATTGGAAATGATAGCTATGGGTAGACTAAAATATGAAATAATGTGAGTCATGAGGAAGCTACAAATGTCCTCCCCTATGTTAGATTTAAGTGGAATATATCTCACCCACTTGGTAAAGTATTTTATATTTGTGATGATGAACTTATACCCATCAGTGGATTCAGGGTTAATTTTCTAATAAGATCAAATCCCCATAACATAAATGGCCATGAAGAGACAATAGGTTGTAATTGTTGTGATGGTGCATGTTGTAGATTACTATGTCCTTGACATTTATTGCATAATTTTTCATATTTTGAAAATTAATCTTATATGGTGGGCTAGTACTACCCTTATCAAAGTAATTTGTGTGACATGGTCTTTCCACTAAAGTGATCACCACACTCACTATCATGTATCTATGTAAGAGCAATTTTGGTTTCTATTGAAGTTAAGCATCAAAGTAATTATCCATCAAAGGATCACTTTAAAAAGTCTCCACTAATGATTACATAATAGAGTGCTTGTTTATGTAAATTACATTTATCATTTCATGAAAAAGTGTTTGGTATAATGGATTTATTTAGAAAGTTATAAATATCAAAAAACCACTCTAGAGTTGCAAAACTATTTGTAGTGGCTAATATGGAAAGGGAAATCAAATCTATATTTTAAATTTATGGAGATTATAATCATTTAGTTATGAAAATAGCTTGATCATCATTGATGTTGATAATAATTAAGGGTGAATCACTCACCATGGCATCTACATGTCAGTTGTATTTTCTTGGTATACTTTCTATGGAAAAGTAGTCAAACTAAGATGATAAATTTTTTGTATCATGTTATGGTATGGGATAAGATGTTTTTTTATCTGATAGATATCATTGACTTTATTGAATACAATTTAGGAATCACCAAAGACTTTAATATATCTAATTTAGAGAGACTGAATGACAAATAGACCTAAGATAAGTGCTTCATATTCTACGGTATTATTAGTTCAAGTGTAGCTTAATTGATATGCAATAAGAACTATGTGACCAAAAGGGTTGACAAAGACAATGCCTACCCCTATGTTGGATGTGCATTGAGAACCATCAAATAACATGGTCCAAGTGTCAGAATGAGTAAAATAGGTAGTAAAATCATTTATAAATGTGTCACTAGTAGGATTGGTGTCCAAGAGTGGTGTGGCTTCCAAATGGTCTACAATAATTTGGTCCTTTATTGATTTATATAGAATTATCTTTAAGTTAATATTTTTTAATAACATGACCCATTTTGTGATGTGACTAGAGAGATGTGGTTATGACATTATAAACTTTAAGGGATCTACTTTTGTGATAACCTAAGTCTCATTATTGACCATGTAATGACAAAGTTTTTATGTGGTAAAAACTAATGCTAGACATAGTTTACAAAAACAAAATTTTTTCGTAATCAACCAATGTGCCACTGATGTAATAAAACTAATTTATTAGTATGTTGATCATTGTGTTATGTTAATAGTACTCCTAATGCATAATATGTTTCTAATATATATAGTAGGAAAGGCCTATTAGATATAGGTGGTACTAAGACAGATAGATTAAGAAGATATTTTTTGATTATATTGAAGCTTTCTTGATAGGATTTGTCCTAGATAAACTTTACATCTTTATTTAATATTCAAGTGAATGACTAAGTTTTATCAGCAAGTTGAGCTAAAAAATGGTGGATTTATTAGATCTTTCCTTGTAAGGATTGAATTTTTTCTAAGTTTGTATGAGGTGCTATGTCAATAATTTCCTTAAATTTCTTAGGGTCAACCTTTATACCATGCTGAGAAATAATGAAACCTAAGAGTTTGCTTGATGTAACTCCAAACACACATTTCTTTGGGTTTAATCAGAGATTATATTGCATGAGTCTTTGAAATATCTTTCATAAATCAATAGTGTGATTTTTTCATTGTTTGGATTTAGCTAATATATCATCAACATAATCCTCAACCATATGATGAATCAAGTCATGAAAATTATGCATCATAGTACACTGATATGTGGCTCCAACATTTTTTAATCCAAAAGGCATGACAATGTAACAAAATGTACCCCAAAGTGTTGTAAAAGATGTTTTCTATTCATCTTCTTTAGCAATTTTGATTTTTTTGTATCCTAAAAAGCCATCCATGAATGATAAAATTTTATACATAGCTATGGAATCTATGATCATGTCAATGTTAGGTAAGGGGAAATCATCTTTTAGGCATGATTTATTTAAATATTGAGAATTGAAACAACACTAATTTTTTTTTATTGGATTTTAGCATGGGTACTATATTGGAAACCCATTCAAGGTGTGTTACTGGTTGAATGAATCTAGCATCTAAGAGGTGTTGGATCTCATCTTTTACTAAGAGAACCACTTTAAGATGAATTTTAAATTTTTTTTGCTTAACCAATTTAGCATTTGGGTATAAAGGAAACTGATAGACTTCTATAGATGTATCAATTCCTTACATATCTGAGTAAGACCAAATAAAGAGTTCTATAAAATCTATTAAAGTTATAAGAATATTTGTATCCTCTTCCTTTCATAGGGTAGTAGATAACAAGACAATGTAGGGATCCTGATCGGTTCCAAAATTGAAGTTAACTATTTCATCATTAAGTAATGTGAAATGATCTAGTGTGTATGGGGTTGTAGGAATAATATCATTTGAATCAACTGGTATGTCTTGGGGAGAATCTAAATTTTATCCAAAGTATGCATGGGAATTTATACAATGAGGAAATTTATGTTTATGATAAAAAGATGGGAGGTCCCCATATGCTCTAAAAACTTGTAAGAGGGATTCATCATTAGAGAATTCATCTAATGTGGACATATCAAGTTAAAATATATCATCAATGAGATTAGGATTGATCAATGATAATTTTGAAGTATGATTAATGGTTTGGTCTACCGATGTAATGGGTAGAAAAAAATTCATATGCTTTAAATAAATAGAAGAAGGTTTATCATGATGAAGGGTAAGTTGATATCCCAGCCCTTACTTCCCATGTTATGGTGATGCCTCAACAGGATTGATGATTCCTTATTCATTTTTTCCAAGACCTTTACCATGATATCCCATCTTATTAAGACATTTAAGTGCAAAAGGGGATGTAGACTAGTGATTTAATATAAGTTTTGGTATAGAACCTGGAATCTCCTTATGTGTTACATGGTTTGAGGGTACCTTGTGAGTAATAGGCTATGTAGGTGTATTTCTAAGATTAAAGTGTGAAATATATTTCTATGGAGGTTTGACAACATAGTAATATTTAAAAGGTTCATTTTATATTGGGCATGTGTAGATGTAGCCTTTGTGACTAAATTTTAGACAAGCATGGAGTGTAGAAGGGACTGCATGCATATCATGAATCTAAGGCTGACCAAGTAATAAATTATAATTGAGGTCAGTTGGCATGACTTGGTAAGTAGTTGGTAGTGTCTTAGGACCCAAAGTAATATTGAGTGTTATTTGACCCATGAATTTCCATGAAATGTTGTCAAAACCTCTGATGTTCATATCAAAATGGTCTAGATCATGAGGTTATATATTAAAATGTTTAAGAAAAGAAGTTTTGCAAATGTTGAGTCCTGAACCATTATCAACTAACACTTTTTTTATCCCTACATCATTAATTATTAATTTAATATATATAGGTATATGTTGTTTAATGATGTGGTATGGGGGTAAATCCTCTTTATCTAAGGAAATATGCTTTTGAGTCCATTGCATTGTGTTGAGGATAGAGGCAACATAAGCTAGTTCAGTGAAAATAGGAATTCTAGTATTGTGAAGGGTTGCATACAACACATATTTGTAAACATATAATCATTGAATAATATTGAGAAATAAAAATGTATCACAAGGGGTGCTAACCCAAGTGATAAAGCTATAGCCATGGGTCTAATTAAACACCTATCTTCATAAACTTGGGTGATAACATGTACCACATGATCTACTATAGGCATAGAGCTAGTAGTAGGTGTGAGATAAGAGGTAGATGTACAATTTTTGATGGGAGGAGGAATAGATACAACCACTAGTGTTTTCTTGTGTCTAATAGTGATAGGGAAATACTCAAAAGTAGCCAATAAATTATATGGATCTAGATATAAATCATGAATGTGAAATGAAATACATTAAATTGGAGCTATAAGTTGTATAACAATATGTTTATAAAGAGCATTCCACATGAGACATACAAAGCAAGGGATAGAGAGCTTGAAATGGCACATGAATACACAAAAAACTTTGACATGTGCTATGATATTTCTAATATGTTTAGCAAGGTAAACTTGAAAATAATTCCATGTGAGACATACAAAACAAGGGATAGAGAGCATGAAATGGTGCATGAATGCATAATTTTTTTGACATGTGATATGATATTTCTAATATGTTTAGAAAGGTAAACTTGATATTTTTTCCATATGAGGGATAGAAAGTAAGTAATGAAACCTTGTATTAAAGACAAGTAAACATATCTTTGAAGGAGAGGGATCTTACTATGTTTAGCAATAACTTTATTAATATAATCTCATATTATGAAAAGTAGTCATGCAATGCAAAGAATAATGCTTTGTACTAACATATGGTAAACTTGATCATTCATGTACATGATAGGACCTAGTAAGGTCTCATTAGTATTTACAAGAAATAAATTAAATATGATAAAATAAGTGAGATCTATTTTTTTTTATGTGAAATTTGATTTTAGATGTAAAGTGATACCTTAAGAAAACAAAGGGACCTAGTATATGCAACTATGGTTTTAACAATTGATATTTTAAAATTTACTAGGGAATTTTAAATTTTAATGTGAATTTCTAATTTAAATATGCAGGTAAAAAATCAAAAAAATATTGAAAATTTCTTGATTTAAAGGGACCTAGTATGTGCAACTAGGGTTTGGAAGAAAATGATTTATTTAAAATAAATATATAATTTTAAAATTTAATGTGAATTTTTTATTTAAATATGTAGGTAAAAAATCAAAAAGATATTGAACACCCAGCAAGGAATTTAACCTAGGGTTTTTATCTGTAAATGAAGTAAGCTGGGTTCACCAAATGATTTAACATTTTGGGGAATATCAGTGTATTATTCCTAATTTAGCTAAAGGTCTAGAATAATAAATTAGTAAATAATATTAGGATAATTAAGATACTAATTTTTATAATTTAATTTTAATTTCAACCTATCTAAACATAGTAATAAGTGAGGATAAATGTAACTTGGCTTAAATTACATTGAGATGGTTGAGACAGGGTCTAGAATCTAATATCCAAGACTATGATAGTTTCATGAAGAAGGATCTGGTCTTCATTTTATGAAAGGATATGAGTGCTAAAATAGGGTGCCTTAGGGTTTGGTAATATTCTCCTCTTCTACCACTATTATCTCAGAGACCTAATTTTTTTGGTTTTTATTCATTATCCTTGTATGAGCATGCATGTGAAATTTAGACTACTGAAGGTATATGAAACTCTTTATAGAGTATATTTAGTCTTTAAACCATAGACTTCACTGTGTTTTAATCAATCTTTAGAAATAAGGGGGGATTAGTATATGTAAGATGCATTGAACATGTATCCATACCCCCTTATGTGGGCACATTGCTTACATATCAATACTCTGAAGAGGGATCAAGCCATATATAGTTATCCCATTGAATGTGGTTTGTGTGATAGTGTAATTTTGTTATAAAAATTCTAAATTGGGTGTGGTTTAGGTGGCTAGGGACTGGTATGAGGATTTAGATATGCTTGTAGCTGCATTGGATGGTTGTATGAAGAGAATAGAGAAATTTTCCTTAGTGGTCTTGCTTTAATTCTTGCTTTATTTTTTAATATTTTCCAACCCCCCTCTAAATGAACCTTGAATGGACTTTTATAGAGATTTTTTGGTCATTTTTTGAATGCATTCATGTTAGGCTGACAAGAAAAAAGATAGGAACTAGAAGGAAATGACCATTAGAGCTAAAAATTTAATTGGACAAGAGCACCATAAATAGACACCCTAGGGTCTAGCACTATAGTTCAAGTTGGGTGATATTGTCTTATTGGTGTGGGACCTAGGGGATGTAATCATCATGGTAAATGCAACTTGGATGATCTAGAATCAGGTTTTAGAAGCCTACAAATGATTAAGAATAAGTGAAAAGGTGTCTATAAGGGTCATGAGAGCATGAAAGAGGGACCTATGGGTTAGGTATCACAATCCACACTCAATCTACCAATTTTGAAATTTTATATGATTATAGATTTCTACCTAAAGTATTATAGAAGATGTGACAAGTAGGTCATTCTACTCTAGGTAAGACCAATTTCACCAAGAATGATGAGTTTCTATTTTAGAATGACACATCAATCATCTTTAAAGACACTGAATTCTTTCTTAAGGCCATAGCATCTGGTGACCTATATTATAGTAGAATATACTTTAATGTAGAGGTAACAAGGGTTGTTATTGAGGGTGAAACCTTGCCTCATATAATCTAACTAGTTTTTGATATCCTTACCATCAATGCAGTTAGTCTCTACAAGGCCATAGCTAAACCAGAGGTTATGTCATGCAATGACCTAGTTTATGGTATTTTTGGGAGGCTAAAGAGTGAATATGGGTTGGTTAATTAAATATTCCAAGGGCTCCCTATTTATTTCATAGTAGGACCAACCTTTGAGAAGTATTGTGACCTTCCCTCACCATAGATAGTGTACAAATAGGTAACCATCGATAAATGGTATGAAGTGCACTCCCTAAAGGTCTTGGCCTCATAAATGACTAATCTAATAGGAAATATCTCATGGATGATCAAGGAAACTTGTACATAAAAAACTTAGACAAGGAGTTAGGATTAGCCTAGACCTCTTGAATAGAATATTTAGCAATCCACACATTACTTATGTGGACATAAGGGTTATTTCATTATTATAGATAATCCTATAAGACCAACAAATTCCCCCACTTGGGGAAATTATTAGAAAAACATTGGTGTATATAATATATTACATTTTAAATAATGGTTCCCCCTTCTTTATGATGAGCTACTTATTAGATGTAATCTATATAACTACTCAACTAGGTCAAAATTCATGGTCTCCTAAGCAATAAGAGTTTGTACCTCAACTCTTCTATGCAATGAAAAATCATTAGTTCATATGAAATATAAGAGTGATTATATAAGAGTTTTACCTAGTGGTTTATAATTCAATCACTAAATGTGAGATGCATAGGGTTCCCCCTAAAGTTAGGCAAACCTTGAGAGACATGGGTAGCTACTGGTTATACCCAAACTTCACAGTAATTAGAATAGGAGTGATGGTGACCCCTCTTAGATTGATAAGGTTTATGCCAATAAAGATAGATGATTAGTAAATCACTAATCAAATTTTTCATGGAGTTGATGGATTCTTCAAAAATATGAAGAAAAAATTCCCCCATAAGGTTCCCTATAAACTAGGGAAAAATAGGATCACTAAGTGGCTTGACATTATTGTAGCTGTTAGGCATAAAGATATATACCTATTACCTAAATATGAATTTAGACCATGGGATCCCAATAATTTCATTTCCAAACATATATTAAAATTCAATAAAGATGTATCAATGGAGTACAAACATCAAGATGAAGTTCATGTGTGGATATATAGAGATGCTCTAGATCATGAGGTGGTGCTATAAAATACTACAAAGAATAACATTGAATTGGAGATGAAAATGGATATAGAGAATAAAAAATAAGATATTGATATGTCTAAACCACCACCAAAACATAATAACATGTTTGATGCTGACTATGAATAATGGCAAGATGATGAAGAGGAAGAAGACAATGTTCCTCTTATTAGGAACATGACATCTAGACCCCCACAAATTTCCACTTCAAGCATTCAGGACTTATCTCTAAAATTTGAGAAATAAGGATCTAAGAGTCAGCCTGAACCCTCCCAAGGGCCCAAATTAATCTCTACATTTACTATGGGACCCATTTTGGAGAGCCTGTATTAGCTAACCCTACTACTATTGACTTTGAGGAATTGCAACAAGGTATTGACCTCTCCATGGAAGAGATGGATTCACTATCTAGTAGAAACATTAATAAGGTCTATAAAAGGAAAAAATATCCTAAAACCACTATGAGAGGAGCAATAACCCCTCCACTAGCTTCTCAAGTGATTATAGAGCCCACTAGCATGCCACAAGTTACCTTTAGAGAAATAGCTCCCAATGTAAGTATATTCTCACTACATTTTTTTCCAATTATAAGTACATATACTTCTTCTTATACTTATGTATTCTTTCCTCCTACCATTACTCCCCCATTGCCTTTAGTATCATCAACATCTACAACCACCACTACCAAACCTTTAGTTGATACTAGCTTGGGCCAAGCTAATGGATCTTTGGGAGTCACCCTCCCCTATTTCATTTCTCATGCCACTTCAAATATTGCTTCTTCATAAGAAGCCACAATAATTACATCACTTGATATTAGTTCCTTTACATCTACAAGGCCGTTAAGGCCCATTTCAAAACTATTCACCTTTCTAAAGCCACCTTTTCTTTCATCCCCATTCAATGTTACTATGGCTGCAAAAGTGAGTATGCCCCCAAAATTTCCTTTATTTATTCTAAATATAGTCCCTATAAGAACTCTATTTGTCACACTTGGGTAGATAGACCCATCAAACTTGCCACACATTCCCGATACAACTTTAGCCTCTACCTCAACTCAAGAACCTCCATTACATCCACCTCTAACAAATACAATACCTATTGTTATCCCAAACTAGGTCAAGGATATTATACTAGAATTAAGGCATGAGAGACCTCAAGCAGTCCTCTCTATACCACAAATTAGCATGAGAATTGATGTTGCTACAAACATAATGAAAAGAGTGGTGAGAAGGAAGGTTGAGAAATAAAATTCTATCTCAATTATGGCTCATGAAAGTAAAGAGTCCCTCTTCAATTTAATAAAGAAGAGGAAGGCTAACCTAAATGAAGTGGATGAATATGTATAGGACCCTATTTCCATGGTTCAATACAATGAAAAATCCATAGTGGCCTTAATGAAAGGTATGTAAAAATATATGAAAGGAACAAGGGAACAAAAATTACCTATGATAAGAAAATGAAAAGAAAGCATGACTATGGGACTCTGTTGTATAATGTGTTCATTAAATATGATAAAAAACTTGTGCTCTATGATGCCATGTTGTAAAACCCAACTAGAATTACAAGGATTAATAAGTTTCTAGAACTTAAGGTATTACCACTTGAAGACATCATCCTAGCATAAACCATATTGATGAATATAAGAAGGATATTGAAAAGGTGGCTAGAACAAGTTAAGGATGTAACCACATCCTTAGATAAGATAGAAGTCAAGGTTTCCCTATTGTTAAAGGATGTTATGGTCATTAGGGTGACCAAACCTAATGGAATATTCATGGATGACCAATAATTTAGGGCTCAAATGAGGGTATTTATTGTAATGTTCTAGTAGGACATAGCTAATGCCAAGACTGACATTGAGCTAATGAACATTGTGGCTTTTTCCAACCAAAGGCTAGAGAGAGTCAAGGCCATTGAAGAATCACTGAGTCCTATACTTATAAATCATAAAAGGATTATTCAAAAAATCCTAACTTATTCTAACCTATGATCCTATATTTTGGCCAAATTGATTAGGATTACTTAGCGTGTGTGAATGTTTTGAAAAAGGAAGAGGTACATAATTGAAGGTAGTGATATCAAGATGGTTAATAACCTCCTCTAGGGCCTTAAGGAATATTCAAATTTATTTTGTAAATTTAGATTTAAAATATTCCATTATAATATATATCATTTTAACCAAAATCCATATGGATATATTTTGGTATCTTTTAATGGGCCCACTTGAACTTATATATGCAATTTTGAGGCATATATAGGATTATTCCCTCTCATTATAAAACAAGAATAGTGGTTATAGAATTAATGTAAAAGAGAAAATACTTCATAAGATTGTTTGAGTGATTTATTATATGTTCCATAGTTTCTTATTCTCATGATTTAGATAATTAATTATTTCCTTTCTACTAACTAATCTAGAAATAATATTGATATATTCATCTGTTAGTTTGAGTTTAACACTGGGCTAATAAATCTGCTAGTTTATGTTCTTGGTTTCATCTTATTTTTAATTGAATGTGTTTATGTACTTTAATGTGATCGAGTAAATTTTTTACAACATATTATTTCATATATATGCATTTTATTTCCTTTAAAGTCTCATCTGCATTCATTTGGCTTTGATTAATACACTAGGGTATTTGAATTCTAGTTTTACATGTTTTTGTTATATAATTTGGAAGAATTAACACATTTAACCATCTTAAAAAAAAACTCTTTTCTGCCTTACCCTTATTACCTTTGGATTTACCCCATGACTCACTTTAGTTTAACTCATTTTGTAAATATTCATGATTTATTTGTTGCTTGAAAAATAACTGGAAAAGTTTAGAGAAATTTCACAAACATTAGTAAGAATTAAAGTGTCACTATGTATTATCTAATGTCCTTATAATAGGGTCTACTTATAGACCTAAAAGTGGTGGCCATATCTCTACTACTTTTCTATTTTTAATAGTAGTTGTGTAAACAAATCAAGCCTTGAGTCTTCCAAGACTTAAAATTGAGTTTATTACTTTCCCCATGTTCCTTAGTAACACATGGAGCACTTTAAGTGCATCAACAAGACCCATTTATGTTAAGACCTTTGTTAGTGACATATTCAATATACCAGTTATTAAAGAAGTGTATTTTTCTTTTACATGAATAAATGTTCCAAACATAATGGATAACATGCAAGTGTCATCTAATCTAGCCCAAAGTGGTTTAAATACACCAATAACTAATCCATAATAGATGCCTTTAGTTAATACCATGAGTGGTTTATAATGGTAGGGCTGTTGATGTGGGTTTTATGCACACCACAACATAATGAGGTATCCTTTAACATTTTAGGATATCAATGGAGGTAAACTCCACTCTAGGGCATGAGTTTTAGGTATGCATTCTTCCAAAACCTATTGATGGAATAGTTGGTAGGGCATGTAGGTTGTTAACAATGTTTTTGGATGGAAATGTGTCCCCTAAATGATAGTGAATCTTTATGTGAATTAGATGGATGGATGGATTATAATATAGAATGGGTAGGTCTCAAAACAAACTCAAAAATGGAGAAAATGGTAAGGTAAAAAAGAAAGATTATATGATTTTTAGGAATCACTTACCTAGCTAGTTTCTAAAAGGACAAGTGATCTCAGAACCTATGTCTATTGCTAGTAGAAATTGCACACACATAATCAGACACAACTAGGAAGTCTAAGGAGATACCAATGTAGGAAATTCACAAGCCTCAAATAAATGATGCCCATTTTAGGGTAGCTATTGCACTCTCTTACTCAAGAGATTATTTCTTGGGCTAGTGAAGTATCTGAGGCAACTATTACACACACAAACATAAAACTACATTAAATAAAGCACTCATGCACATTCAAAATTATAAATAAATTTGAACTTAATTATCAAAAAATATATATGTACCTATCTTTTTATATTTTTTTCCATATCTACAAATTAGTAAATCAATTAGGATAGTCAAGGATCTATTCACAAGTATTGCACACTAAATATTATTTAAACATACAACCAAATAAAGTAACAACTAATTATACATAAATTGGAAATAAAATACATAAATACATTTGTTTATGATCAAAATTGATGTTGCTCCTATATTAAAAATTATCTAACCAAAATCCAAGTTGGATTATGATTATTTATATAGACTTGGGTAAGGGGTCACCTCATCCTCCAAGTTCATGAAAGGTTGTTACATGTGATAGTTAGAACTTGAGTTTTATTATGCCCTTAACCTTTAATGTGTCTAGGGATATGTGTGGCTAACTTGTGTCTTACATACCTATTTTATATTCTTATTATAATTCTCTATTTTCTTAGTTAGGTTATCCTATGGAATAATATTGAATAAGTATAATATACTTAAGAGGTAGTGGTTAGTCTTTGATCATCATATTAAGTATTCTACTCTTATTGCATTACTATGGAGGTTACCCCCTTGAAGTGGCTTTGCTATATTATCCAATATTCTACTCTGCTATCAATTATTATTATGTGATCTCTCATATTTGTTTATTCTATGTGATATATAATCATTTTGTGCAAAAATTTAAGTAATTTAATTATAAGTGGCATCAGAGCTTCAATTTGGGCCAGTTTCCTACAATATTAATTTTTTTGGATCTGGAAAGGCATGGCTTCTATCAATGGAAGGAGAGAAAAAACATAACTTTCTATTTAGGAAGAATTAATTTTTTTTGTCAGTGCAATATTATTTAAAACACATTTTTTTTTTAAATATTAAAAAAAAATTAATTTTCCCCTTGCACTTTGGTAGTTATTGGATTCATCTTAGTGAGATGATCATAATGGTATATTCTATTGGTACACTTTTTTGGTGCCAAAGTTTTTACCCTAATACACAAAGGTAGTCATTAGATTCATCTTAGCAAGGTGATCATAATGATACCATCTCTTGGTATAATTTTTTTGGGGTGAAAACCCTCTTAGGATTTGTATATGGTAGGCCTTTCTAATTGAGGAAGAAAAGGGGGTAATAAACTCCTAATAATCCTACGAATGACATGGAATTTGGAACATCAAATCCATTCTCAACTTTAGGCTGACATAAAAGGCTTGGTAAGGCATGATGACTTTTTTATAGTTCAAACTGATGTTTCAAGGATGCACTAAGAGATTAATGGGATTAACACTCAATTACATTAGATCACTATAAAATTGGCTACCCTTTCATCTCAGTTACAACCAAATAATCCTCCACTTCATCCTTCAAGTCCTCTTCTCAACACTATCAAATCCAATTTTGGTGTGAAATCAATGTTTCCAAAAGTGGACATGCATAAGTTTGATGGTGAGAATCCTCTCAATTATATTACCCAAATTGAAAATTTATTTGATCTACATCAAACACCTAGTTCTCAGAAGGTGATAGTAGCATCTCTATATCTAGAACCTGAGTAGTTCATTTGGTATCACTGGTTGTGTGCTCAAAAGAAAATGAATGGTGCTCTTACATGGTCTATTTTCATTGATGATTTGTTGGCTTATTATCAGAATAATGTCTCTAAGAACTAATTTAACTAGTTAGCCAAACTATGGCAAATAGGAATTATGAAGGATCATATTCATCAATTTTAAAATCTATCCTTATGGGTAGAAGACATCACTAAATAAAATTTTACTAATATTTTTTTGTGTGGCCTAAAATATAGAATCCAATTGGAGGTTTGGATGTTTAACCTAACATTTGTATTAGAAGTTATCCCATCGGCATGCATGGTAGAAAAAAAGAGATGCTTAAATAGAAACAATTCACTTCTAATCATGATCACTGGTTTCTAATACCATCATTTCCTCAACCCACTAGATTGACACATTGAAAAATTAAGGAGAAGTGAGTTAAAGGTTGTGTTTTAATTACAAAAGAAAATAGAGAAAATATCATCATTGTGATGAAAAGAATTTTTTGTAAATCGAAGGTACCAATGAAGATGATGATTATGAGGAGGCAATTGGTGGTGATGATGAATGTCATGAGGAAGAATTTGAAGACTCTCATACTACTATTTATTATCATGCCTTTTTAGGTATTAGTACTCCCCAAACTCTTAAGGTGGTAGGTTTCCTAAATAAATAAAAGGTCATATCAGAGTTGTTGTCAGGGTCTGAATAATATGAATGCAATGGTCAAGTGATCACATGAGATGAAGCTAGTGTACACCACAAAGAAGCTAAGGAAAATTTAAATCACTAAAAGAGATAATTTGCAAAAGACAAATAGGAAAAAAACCCAATATTTGATTAACTTAAGATGGTCAAAGTGGAGAATACATATAGGAGAGCAAGTAACTCCTCCACAAAAGGTGGTTAAAGCACCCTAAAAATAGACTGTAACTCCTCAATAAAAGGTGGTGACAAGGTGCTAAGAATAGAGAAGTAACTCCCATACCCAAAATAGCTGGTCAAAGGAGTTACTTATGACATTCTTATGACACCTATGACACATCTATGACACACATCTCCACATAAGCTAGCCTATCCCATGAATGTAGGAAAACTCCATGTATGCACAAATATATAATATTCCCTAATTAAATAATAGGGAAAAATAAAAACCTACACTAAAACCCCCCATAAGCGCATCTTAGGTGGGCAGTGTGGAAATATAAAATGGGTCCTGACAAATAGGCTTGATGGGGTACCCATGTACAAATGCAATCTCCCATAAGATAGAGAAAAGGAGAAAACCTATAGGAAAAAACTCCCCCCCCCCCAAAGAGAGACATAAAAGAAATGAAGAGGCTAGTGGGCACCCCCTAAAGATGATGCTGATATAGATGTGGACCACACCCCAAAAAGAGCTCGTAGATGAATGAACTTGCTCTCAATGAAAGGTTTGGTGAAGATATTTGCAACCTGCTATGAAGACTGGCAAAATATCAAGTCAATAACCTAACTATGAATAAGCTCGTGAATGAAATGTATGTGAATCTCTTTGTGCTTGGTCCATTGGTGTTGAACCGAATTCCTACAAATCTGAATGGTACTCTAGTTATCATAATAAATGATGATGGGCTACCTGATAGGAATACCAAAATCAAAAAGTATCCCCGAAAGCCAAATATCCTCAATATCTGCATTAATATCTCCCCTATACTCTTCCTCTATGGATGATATAGTAATATCATTTTGTTTCTTTTTAGACCAACTAATAGGACCAAAACCTAGAGATAAACTGTAACCAAAAGTGGACTTGTGAGTCTGTGAGTCACTAGCCCAATCTAAATCTATATACCCAATCAGGTTAGCCTCTACGCCAAATCTATAATGAATCCCATATCTATGTGAATCCTATATGTAATGCAAGATCCTCTTATCTGCTTTCCAATGCAGCTCATGAGGTTCTTGCATAAATCTAGAGGCAAGTCCCACTGCATATGATATGTTAAGCCTAGTGTGAGTCAATTAGATGAGACTGCCAACAAGTTGTCTATACCGAGTGGCATCAACTAATGGTGAAGAATAGTTAGCCTTAAGCTTGACTCCTAATAGAAAGGGAGTTGGGGATGGCTTGTAATCAACCATGTGAAATTGAGACAATAAATCAACAGCATACTTAGGTTGTGCAAGAAAAATCCTTGAATATGACTGTGGGATCTCGATGCCAAGGAAGTAGTGCAAAAAACCCAAGTCTATCATGTCAAATCTATCCTAGAGAGATGCCTTCATCACTATAATAGTTGATGAAGAACTCCTAGTGATCAAAAGGTCATCAACATATAGCACAAAAATTAGGAGTGAATCATCCTACTGTAAGAAGTAGACATTGGGGTCAGAATGGCACCTAGTGAAACCTGCTATAAGAAGGAAGGAATCCATATTGGCATACCAAGCCCGAGGGGCCTATTTGAGGCCAGAGATAGATTTCTTAAATCTACATACTAAAGAAGAATTTTGAACAAATCTTGGCAGATGCTCCATGTAGATCTCCTCCTCTAGGTCTCCATGAAGAAAGGCACTCTTCACATCCATCTGGTGCACATCCAAGCCATGTGCTATGGCAATAGCCAAGGTGAGTCGAATAGAATTCATCTTTACAATAGGTGTAAAGGTCTCTGAGTAGTCAATGCTTGCCACTTGTGAGAAACCCTTGGTGACCAATCGTGTCTTTTACTTATCAACTGACCCATCTACTGCAAACTTGGTTTAATGTATCCACCTACATCAAACCATATTTCTTCCCTTAAGAAGTGAAGTCAAGTCCCAAGTGTGATTTTTGATTAAGAATATTCTTCCTCCATAGCACTATCCCACTTAGGTACTCTCAATGCTTGTCAAAAAGTCTATGGATCTAAAACTAAGGCAAAGAAAGCATGTGGATCTCTCTAAAAATCCTCCTAGTATGTCTATCATTTTTGGGATCTCCTACCCAAGTGCCATCACTCTCAAGTGTCTGTCTGGCCCAAAGTGGCCTGAAAGTGGGCAAGTCAGGTGCTAACTCATCCTCTGACTGACTAGAGGTGGATGACTCTACATCACTATCCTCGCTATTTGAACTCAAAGAAGAAGAATATGTCTCTAGCTCAAGAACCTACTATGGTTGATCTGAATCTAAGGAATCATCATGAAGAAGTAGATCTAATGAGAGAGAATAAGTTTCAAGTGTTGAGTCTCTAAGAGTCTCCTAAAAGTGGACACTTATCTCAATGAACAACTCATGAGTGGTTAGATCTAGAAGGTGATACCCTTTAACACCATCTGGATATCTTACAAAGATGTAAGGCTTGGACTGACATTCCATAGCTTTATGTTTCTTCTTCACTATGTGTGCCATGGTTGGGGATTTGAAAACCCTAAGCTTCTCAACATTAGGTTTCCTTTTATTCTAAGCTTTAAAGGGTGTTATCCCTTTTAAATCTTTGTGAGGAACCCTATTTTGAATATAGGAAGCACAATTGATGGCTTCAGCCTAGTACTATGGTGCTAAGGATTTGGAGTGAATCATATATCTACTCATCTCTTTCAAGAACCTATTTTTGCATTCTACAACCCCATTCTATGAAGGACTGTAAGTGACTATGCACTACAAATCAATCCCCTCTATGGTGCAAAACTACTCAAACCTATTGTTGACATACTCCCCTCCATTATCAGTTTGAATAACCTTGATGAATTTCTCACTCTATTTCTCAACAAGAGCCTTGAAGTCTAGAAAATTTTCAAACACTTCAGACTTTTGTTTGAGAAAATATATCCAAGTGTACCTAGAGAAATCATCAATGAAAGTGAGGATGTACTTGGCCCTTGTGAAAGCTAGTTTGGGAAAGGGTCTTGATACATCACTGTAGACTAACTCCAAAGGTTGTGAAGCCCTCCAAGCTTTGCCTTTGTCAAATTTTTCTTTGGGATGCTTCATAAGGGAGCACCCCTCGCAAAGTCCTTTTGAGAATTGGACACGAGACAAGCCAATGACCATGTCCTGTTTACAAAGTTGCTCAAGGTAGCAGTAGTTAAGGTGGCCAAACCACTCATGCCATAATTTGCTAACTCCATCTAAATGAGTTAGAAATGCTGTTGGAGAAGAATCAGGTGCAAAATGTGAGGAGTATAACCTTGCTTGGTGATCTGCTCTACCCACTGCCACTATAGTATCACTATGTAACTCTCTGATAGCCACTAAATTTGGTGAGAACTCAACTCTCATGCCCTGACCAATGTGAGTGATTTGGTACATTGATAAGAGATTGGTTGAAAGAGAAGGAACACTTAGAACATTATTGAATGTTCTTCCTTCCATTTCAATTGACCCTCTCCCTGCAACAAAAACTGATGTGTCATTACCCAAACTAATTAAAGTCATGATACAAGGCTCTAAAAATAAAAACTCAACTAGGGAAGAGCCCATGTGGTGAGAAGAACCTAATTAAATGATCCATGAAGATGTAGAAGCTGCTATAGCTATAAGGGCCTTTCCCTTTTCTTTCTCCTTACCCTTGCTTTTTGCCTTAGTAGAATCTTGGGTAGATGAATTATGCTTGATGGACTGAGGAACACCTATGTTGTGCTTCTCTAGAAGATGAGTTAGTGATCTATTTTTTTCTTCATGCATTTGTGTTCATCATCCCCTATCTTCTTAAAATAGGCACACTTAACTTTTTCCTTCTTAGGTTTAGCATTAGAGGAGGAAGACTCAGTGTTGCTTTTAGCAGGATTGTTGTTTTCTTTCTTCTTCTCCTGGTCCTTATTCTTTTTCTTCTTCTCCTTTATTAAAGTCTTATCCTTACCATTTATAGCTATCAAATATTGGGGTTGAGTAGAATTCATTGTGCCCATTTGAATTATCTTATCTTTCTCCCTAGTCAAGTTGGCAATGAATGAATCCAAAGAAAGCATTTTCCATGTAGTGCCAAGGGCACTTTTTGTGGCATGGAAAGTGAAGACAAAGACTGAATAGCTTGGATCTAACTTTTTGAGAATATAAAGGATGAGTTGATCATCTTTCTTCTCTATCTTGCATTCTTTCAATTGTAATCTAAGGGCCTTAAACTTAGTGAAGAAGTCCTGTAGTGGTCAAAGTTGCTAGGACTTAGACTTATGAGTTCGTTTTCGAGCTCATGACCTCTCATCTCATCAAGATTCCCAAATAAGGTTTTTAGTGTGTCCCATATGTCTTTGTGAGTCTTGAAGGTTTCTAAATGGAAGAGAATTTCTACAGACATGGACAAGCTCAGTAATCCATAGGCTTTATCACTACAGTTATAACACTTGACCTTTTCAGCATTAGTGCTAGGTTCTACTTCAGTACCCATGGTGATCCTATACAACCCTTTACTTTAAAGAATGATTGACATTTTAAACTTCCCTTCATGATATTTGAAGGGTGTTAGGATTTTAAGTTGAAAATAATCCATTTTAAGCTGAATTTAGGTGAAGTTGTGTTGATTGCAAGTTGTGAAATTATGCAAAATAGAGAATGAAAGCAAAGATTGCAAGTGCTAAAAATCAATCACACCCCCATAAAATTTTGATTCCCCCCAAAATATACAAGTACATGCTCAAAAAAATTTAGGCTTAGCCAAGAATGCATCTTAGAGCAATCAGTGCAAGACTTTAAGCAAACAGGACATCATAATCAACTGAAAATGCATCCTGAGAGACCCAAATATATATATATATATATATATATATATATATATATATATATATATATATATATATATATATATATATATATATATATATATATATATTCACTTTATAAAGTAGTGAATTTTTGACAATTATCTATCCTAAGTTGTGGATAATTAAAAACTATGCACTTTTTCAAAATATGGCACTTGAATTTGAGCTATCGTTTGCAAGATTTTAAAGTTTTAATTTCCCATAAACTAGTAATTTTGCAAAAAAATAGCACTAAAACATTAAAAAATGCATGTTTTGGGAGAGAAAGTGGCCTTCCAACCACTCATTGGAATCAGTACAGAGTGAGGAATCCAAAGGAGGTATTTTTGAGAGGGAATTGGCCTCTTGCCAATCTAGGCCTCACCCTTCATCTTCGATAGGGGAAAACTCAAGATTTAATTAAAACCCCCAAATTCCCAAAACTTAAAATTGCTCCTAAAAATTCATTTCTTACATAATTTGATTGAAATAAATTTTGAATAATTGAATTTCAATTGAGAATTTATGAAAAAATATAGATTTACCAATCAAACTACCTAGTGAAGCCCCACATGAGGTGCCAAAGGGAAAAAGTGTGCCATTTTCAAAAAGACAGTAGTTTGGACTATTTTCACTGATTTTCACTTGTTGTTTGAAAGCTCCATGTAGGTGTATGACCAAGGATCAAGTGTACAAAGAGAAGGTCTATTTAACAAAATTCCCAACACCCTTTTTCTGTTGTTCAGTAGCCAAGGTGAAACATCAACATGAAATGCCAAAGCTTGGAGGAGAGTGTGACTGCATAGGTGTATAGACTGTACAGTCCACACCAATCTTCAAGGTAGATTCCAAACCTCAACTTCACACATTAAGATCAATTTCACACCATACATTCAACACCAGAATTCAACAAAATATCCAAATGCATGGGTTAAGGAGATAAGCGCCAAAGTGGAAGAGATGAATTTTTAGGAGACACCAGGTTGTATGGCTCATGTAGCCTTCAAGAAAACTTAAGAGGTTGTCCACATGTTAGATGCCAACACACTAGTTTTTCAATGTGAGATTTATAATAACATAAATGACATTCCAAGAAAACTTATAGATTATTTACATGTAGGTATGCTCATATACTTCACACGGAGAATGAGTCAACCTACAGATCTACATCAAGGCTTATATTCCAACACAAACATAATGCATGCAACTAATAAAATTAAATATCCTTTGCAAGCAAAAAACTCAAGATTTTAGAATAAAATAATAGCATAACCAGACACATGATTACTGGGGTGGCTCTGATACCATATCGGAGTTGTTGCCAGGGTCCGAATAATGTGAATGCAATGGTCAAGTGATCACATGAGATGAAGCTAGTGCACACCACAAAGAAGCTAAAGCAAAGTGAAATCACTGAAATAGATAATTTTTAAAAGACAAATAGGAGAAAAACCCAATATTCAATTGACTTAAGATGGCCAAAGTGAAGAATACATATAGGAGAGCATGTAAATAACTCCTCCACAAAAGGTGGTCAAAGCACCCCAAGAATAGATTGTGACTCCTCCATGAAAGGTGGTGACAAGGTGCTAAGAATAGAGAAGTAACTCCCATACCTAGAATAACTAGTCAAAGGAGTTACTTATGACATTCTTATGACACATCTATGACACACATCTCCACATAATCTAGCCTATCCCACAAATGTAGGAAAACTCCATGTATGCACAAATATATAATATTCCCTAATTAAATAATAGGGAAAAATAAAAACCTACACTAACAGGTCACTGTATTGATTGATTCTAAGAGCACACACATCTTCATCAATAGTAAGTTGGATTCTCATTTGAACTATTTCATTTATCTCACTCCATAATTTTAGGTCATTATTGTAGATGGTGGTACTATCAGTTACTCAAGAAAATACCATAGTATTAAGCTAGCCATGGGAAACTACTTGTTGGATTCTCTAATGTTTGTTATTTCCATGGGGTATTTGACATTATTTTGAGGGTACAGTGGCTCATCACTTTGGGCACTACTGAGATGAATTTCCAAGAATTATTCATATGATTTCATTTATAGGGAAGGTCATTTGAGCTAGGGGGATTAATGGCAAAATATCCACAACTTGTTAGCTCCCATCAAATGATAAATATTATTTATAAGGGTGATAAAGGATTTTTTGCTTGCTTACTTTTCATGAAATTTTATCTAACTCAGTCATCTACATCTCCTCATATACAATAAGTTATTTTTTCCCATTTTTTTTTTTGGTAACATGTTGAAAGGACTTCCACCTAATGTCATGCATGGTCATGCTATCAAAATTATTCCTAGTAGTACACCACCCAACATTAGGCCATATGGTATCCCTTTTCATAAAAAATTGAAATTGAAAATAAGGTATAGGATATATTGGATGTAGGAATAATTCACCACAACTAAAGTGAATATTTTTCACTAGTTGTCATGGTGAGAAAGAAAGATGACACTTGGAGGATGTGCCCTGACTATAAAGAACTCAATACACTATAAAAGATAAGTTTCTTATTCTTATCATTTATGATTTGATAGATGAATTAAATGGTGAAATTTATTTTACCAAGACATATTTTTGTTTTGTGTATCATCAAATATAGATCAATGATGAAGACATACCAAAAACAAATTTCAAGACTCATGAGGGCCATTATGAGTTTTTGGTTATGCCTTTTGGTCTAACAAATACACCATTCACCTTTTAGAGTTTAATGAATATTATTTTAAGGCCATTTTTGAGGAAATTTGTTCTGGTAATTTTTTATGATATCCTCATTTATAGTAAAAATTGGGAAGACCATTTACACCATGTGATATAGGTACTCTCAATTATGGAACAACATCAACTGTATGCTAAACCTTCTAAATATAATTTTTGATCTTGTGAGGTTGAGTATTGGGTCATCTAGTTTCACATGATGGAGTGAAAGTGGATCCTAAAAAAAACAAGCAATGCTGGACTATCCAATTCCTAAAACACTCATGCAACTAAGAGGATTTTTGGGGCTAACTAGTTACTATCGCATGTTTGTCAAAACTTATAGTAGCATTACATCCCCACTCACCTCTTTGTTAAAGAAAGAGTCCTTTTAGTAGACTAATATAGCTATTAGATCATTTGAAAAATTTAAATTGGCTATGTTTATCACTCTAGTGTTGGGCACTCTTGATTTTTCTAAGACTTTTGTGGTGGAATGGGGTACATCTAGATATGGTATGGATGATGTACTCATGCAAGAAGGCATACCACTTGCATTTGAAAGTAGTCAACTGAAGGGTAAAAATTAGCACAAGCCCATCTATGACAAGGAAATTATGGCCATATTTCATGTAATAAAATAATGGAGACCTTATTTGATGGGTCACCACTTTCAAGTAAAGACTAATCATGATAGTCTCAAATATTTTTTGGAACAATGGTTGTTGTCTAAAGAAAAACATAAATGGGCAACTAAGATGTTAGGCTATGATTTTGAAATAGTTTAAAATAAATAAAAGGACAATGTAGTGGAATATCCATTATCCAATAATTATGAATTAGTTGAGGCATTGCTATGTGTTATGACCATTATACAAGCAGATTGGCTAGAGGAAGCATGTTCAAAATGGGAAAATGATAGTGATACCCATGATTTGATTTAGAATCTTCATCAAGGTTTGGGTGGATTTGAAAAATTCACATTTAAGGGCAATGAATTATGGTATAAATATATATTATACCTATGTAATAAATATCTTCTTAAACACAAAATACTTCAGGAACTTCATACAACTCCAATTAGGGGTCATTCTGATTTTTTGAAAACCTATCATAGAATCAAGCAGGATTTTTTTAGGAAGGACTTAAGGGGGATGTCTAGAAATATGTGGCTAAATTTATGATATATCAAAAAAATAAAGGAGATACCATCAAAACCCTAGGTATTTTGCAGCCTTTATCCATCCCTGGCCAATGTTAGGAAGAGATGTCTATGGATTTCATTACAAGTTTACTGAGATTTGATGGTCAAAATTTTATCATGGTTATGGTGGATCATCTATGTAAGTATGATCATTTTTGTCATTTATCACAACCATTTGTTGCTAATATATTATCTTATTTTCTAAATATAGGTCAAAAATTTCATAGTACCCCTAGATCATTGTCATTGATAAAGATCCCATTTTTACTAGCAATTTTTGGACTAAGTTATTTTTATGTTTGGGCACCCAATTGGCTCATAGTTCATCCTATCATCCTCAATAATATGGATAAACTAAGGTATTCAATAAATGTTTGGAAGGATATCTCTATTATTTTTTTTATAAACAAGATAAATGGGTTCATTGGTTGCCACTTGTTGAATGGTGGTATAATACTTATGTTCATAGTTCTTCCAAAATGTCTCCTTTTGTGGCACTATATGGATACCATCCTCCATCACTTCAACCTCAAAGGTCCATCCTAAATTTTGCATAATTAAATAACATATTCACCATCAATGAGAGGTCCTTATAAGTTTTCATGAAAATTTAGCCATGGCCCATAATCATATGAAGTAATAGGTAGATAAACATAGGAGTGAGAGGAATTTTGATATTGGTGATTAGATATTTGTTCACTTAAATCCATATAAGTATATGTACTTAAAGCAATAGAAAAAGGATAAAAATCCATCCCCTAAGTATTATGGGCCTTATCATATCTTTAAAAAAATTGGTAGTGTGGCCTATAAGTTAGATTTTCCTTCCTCCACTCACATACATCTAGTATTTCATGTATCATGCCTAAAGAAAGTCATTGGACATAGAGTTTCTACTCAAAATAAGTTACCAAAATTGGATGAGGAAGGAAGATTTATTCTTTATCTATAGGTAGTCCTTTAAATGTGCATTAAGTAGCTACAATCTAAAATGATTATGGAATACCTAATCAAATGGAATAATCTGCCTTGTGAAGATGTTACTTAAGAGGATGAATCCTTTTTGTAGCAACATCTAGATTTGACTCAATATTGAGGAAAATGTTTTTTTGAAGGGGAGGGGCATGCTACACCCTTAACCTTTAGTATGTCTAAGGATATGTGTGGCTGATTTATGGCTTACATACCTATTTTATATTCTTATTACATTTCTCTATGTTCTTAGTTAGGTCAGCCTATGGAATAACCATGGATAAGTAGACTATATATAGGAGGTAGTGGTTAGTATTTGATCATCATATTAAGTATTTTTCTCTTATTAAATTATTGTAGAGGTTGCCTCCTTGAAGTGGCTTTGCTATATTATCTAGTATTATGCTCTGCTATCAAGTATTACTATGTGATATCTCATATTTGTTTATTATGTGTGATGTATAATCATTTTGTGTGAACATCTAAGTAATTTAATTACAAGTTCTAACTATGGTTGAAAATCATATAATATTCCAATTACAGTTATTAGTTAAAATAGCCTTTACAAAATATATGCAACAGTGCATGTGTATAAAGACAAAAAACTTTTACTATTATAACTTGAACTATATGAAATTTCCAAATGTATGTGCCATTTTATAAAACTATACATGAACAAAGTTTTAGCCTTTTATAATTTGTGAGAACAAGCTGTCAAATATTTTTAGATTAACTACCTTCAAATGGAACTTAGACATGAATCAAGAATAAGTATCAATTTACCAATATTTTAGAACTAGTGACACTATTTAACTATGACTAATCTAGCATGACTATGTGTTTCATGTCACTTTTACCTCTCACTGAGTCTAGATATTTGAAAATTCCACTTAGGAATCACACCATCAAATATTATACATGATGGAACATGAGCATGCCATTTGGTAGCTCTTTGTGATCTCTGAGTACCTTTTATCATTACAGCTTGAATGTATTTATACCATATGATGGCTTCTCTCTTGTTTTGGGATATTTTTAAAAGTCTCCATTGATCTTGGCTCCCATGCACTATTGGATCTCTGTGTACTTGAACTTTTGACTCCCTATGAGGCTAACACTTGTCACTTTTGGGTTCTCTCTTCTCTACAATAATAAATAAAAAGAGGACTTAACATGTATGTATATAATATAGTGCTTGAAATTAGGGGTGTCACTTTGAAATTCCATAGGATTTTTGGTCTCTTGACTTATTGACTCTAATTCTTCTCATAGGTCATTGATCTATCATTCAGGCTTTTGGGATGTTTCCACTTGTCACTCCTATGGATTTCTGGTAGTAGGGCATTTGGGGAAATTATTTTAGGATTTTTGTCTGGGGCATTGTTGTAAGATTTTTGTGTGGGGTAATTCTCATGGGTTTATTATGCAAGGTATGTATATCATTGGGGAAATTATTTCAGACATATTTTCTGAAGTAATTATCTTGAAGAGTCTATTTCATCAAAAAAAATTCCCATGGTAAAAATTCCAAAGGGTATGTACATTGGGTATAATTCCCACAAAAAAAATGTTGAATGATAATTATATTGGACATAATGGCCATGATAAAAAGGTTGAAGGGTCATTCTAAAAGTTTGAAGGGTCATTATAAAATTCCAAAGGGCCATTCTCATCAAGCAAAAATCCAACATACTCAATTCCATCAAGAGAATTATTTTGGAAAAAATATATGCTACAATTTCCCTGATAAATATAAGTCCATGACAAAAAGGGCCCAAAATAATTAGTCTAGGGAAATGTTATGAAAACCCTAATTTCATTAGACAAAATGTCTGAAACATAAAGTATGAAGGAATTATCCTTTGGCAAAAATCCCAAAGGTTAAATCTATTAGGTCAAAAGGATCTACTTCATAGGGAAAAGTGCCCACGATATAAATTTTTAAGGATCTACTTTATCAAACAAAATGTCCAAAACACAAAATCTAAAGGAATTAGCCTTTGTTAAAAATCCCAAAGGGTAATTTCATTACGTCCAAAGGGTCTCCTTCATATGGAAAAGTTCCCATGACAAATTTTTTGAAGGATCTACATCATGAAACAAAATGTTTGAAACATAAAGGCTGAACGGAAACTACAAAAAAATTAAAGGGTCTACTTCATGGTGAAAATGCCTAAAGGGTCTACTATATAGGGTACATTTCATTGGGGAAGGGGCCCAGGATAAAAGTCCTAAAAGGTAAGTCTAGTAAGGAAAATGGTTAATGATAAAAGGATAAAGGGTAGGTTAATTCTATCAAGGAAAATGTTTGAGATAATAGTCCCGAAGGGTAGTTTATATGAAGCCTGAAGGCTAGGTTCAAAAAGGTTGAAGGGAAATTTTGTCAGTGAAAGTGTATCAACAAGATTATTGTTGGGAAAATGAATCAGACAAAGTTTCCAAAATAATTCCTAAATAAATAATTCCATAAAAAAATCCCACAACAAGAAGTCTAAAAGAGCTTAGTTGCTTTAAGAAAATTATTTCATATAAAATGTTTGAAATAAATACCTCAAAAACCAAATCTTACAGTATAATTTTTTTGAAGAGAAAAGTCCAATAATGAATAAGTCCAAAACATAAAATTTGAAAAATTGTATAGTTAAAAACTCTCAAAAGGTATTAATAAGGTTAGTATATGAAAACATAATACCAATGCTATATTTCCAAGTCATGAAAGGCCAATAATCAATCTTTTCCTAGATAAACATACAAAAGAGGGGCTCAAAGTCAAGTCCATAGTCTAAAAAAAGTTGGTCCTCATTTCCTATAGAAATAAGGGGGATGTTGAGTACAAAAAATGATGAATTACAGGGGGAATACTCCTTAATATTCAAAAACCTAGAACTCTAGTTTGGAATCTTAAATCAATCATGATGTGTTTTATAGAATAATAATTAAATTAGAAAGATGAAAGAGACTCCTAAGTAGATTCACATAACATACTTGCCTTCTAATTTTTTGTATATTTATGTTTCAAACATATAGTTTATTTAACCCTTGTTGTGATGAGTTTTCAAAGGCTTTGATGAGGCTATAGGTTTCATTCTAGTATCTCTTAAATCTCATTAAATCAAAGGAAGCTCAGGCATTTCTCTACTACCAACCAGACATCCATATCCCTGAAAAAGATACCTTGGGATCTTCTCTTTTCTTTTCATTATATTCTATTAATCATGATGCATGGTACATTGACCTTATTTCATCATGTGGGGCTTTTGATTTTCTTTAAATTTTCTTTTGCTCTTTTGAACTCATTATTTATTTTCCATTTTTTTATTTTTTCTTATTTTTAGTTAATGGAAAGATTATATTTGGAACCCTAGTGAGCTGGTAGAATTATAAAACAAATAATTATAGAATATCCCTACCAGTCACATCTATACCCATAATTATCATTTCCAATAGGTATTAAATGTGATAAGTGCATTTGATCTAATAAAATAATAAAAATTTCTAAATTTTTATGAATTACTCTAATAGAAACTTCCACATGCTTGGTAAAAGTATTCAATTGTAACACAATTCATAATAATAATCCATGATTACCTACCTTTATCTTGAAGACTCAAAAACACAACAATATGCCTAATCTATAAACAAGTCCCAAAGTGTCAATATTTTAATTTTCCCTTTTTTCTACAAGTCATAAGATTAGTTGGTTTGTATTTTTAGCTTAGTTATAGTCAGAGCAAACATAATTTTGATTGTCAGAGTAAACAAAAAAACCAACTATTCTAAGAAAGTAGGTAGGAATATAATATATGAAAGCAATAAACTAATCTAGTGAAAGAAAATGATAGAAAAAAACAAACCTAACCTACTCCTACTTAAAATAAAACCCAAACAATATAGGTGATGGATTTATAAACTTTATTTGGTATGCTTCTTACTCTTTGGTAATAACAAGGTTTTCTCCATTAAAGTTCTGAGATAGGTAGGGACATCCTTATATTCATTAAGTAGATTTTTGAGTCTGTCCTTCATATTATAAAAAAAATTATGGTTACTCATTGGTACTCCCTAAACATAATATAAAATTTACTCCTCTAAAGTGTCTCCTAAGATGGATATTAAATTTGACATGCAATTTTGAAAGTTATCATCCTCTGTGAACTTATCATGGGAAAGTTCCAAAAAGATAGAGTTAGAATCATAAGTATAATCATGACCAAAATTTTCCTCCAAAACTTCATATAAAATCTCATTTTGACTATGGCTATCAATATTTGAAAAAATCAACTCTTGAATTTTCAAAACATGAATAAATTTTTTATTTACTTGGGGCTCACTATTTATGATTTTAAGAGTGAGATATTCATTAATTATCAATTTCATAGTGATAATCTCATCTACTGCATGTTTTTGATCCCTTCAATGAGGTTATTTTGAATCATTATTCTTTGGAAGATATGAAAATTCATGGGTATCATATGTGTAATCAAATTTATTTGCTTTAATGATAAATGATGTTTATGTGTACACACACTAGGATTCCTCATCAATCACATAATCAACCATAATATCTTTCACATTAGAGTTAGGCACTAAATTCAATTCCACATATATCAAATAAAGGAATGAACATTTATGTGAATTAATTACATCGAAATGGAACTCAAAATTATAATCATAATTATTGGGGAAATCCAACATACCTTTTTCATTTACCTGATGATAAAAAGATATACCTGCCTCAAGCATGACATACTCTAAAATCTCAACATTAGATCCTACATGATGAGAGGAGAATAATTTAGGAATATAACCATTAAATGAGTCTTATAATAGAGATTATAATGCAAAGTGGTAGTTAAAAGAGTCATTAACACCATATTCAGAGCTAATATCTTAATTTACAAAGAAAAGTAATTGATCCTCTATCTAGGCATATTCTATTTCATAAATCTGCTTTGAAGGTGGAAAATGTTCTTCTAAAGTGACACTTTCCTCACTAAAATTATTTCCTTCTTCAATTATCTCATCTAATACAAGAATGGAATCAACATGATCCAATTACCGTAGCTTGATGGATTCCTCTTCTTGTTGTTAGTATCTCAATTTCTCCTATAATATTACAATTTTTTTGTTGATGGTTGTGATACACTCTTCATTTGGGATCTCTTATTATTCTTTGTGCATAGTTCCTATATTAAAAGTAATCCCTTCCATTATTTTCTTATTTGGGAACAATAACATGTTTTCTCTTTGGACAAATTTTGCACAATTCATATCCAACATACCTCTAACAAAGAACTTCATAGAATATGCTAAATTATTTTTTAAAGAATGAAGATAAATATTTAAACAAAATCAAATAAAAAAATGTTCCTCAAGATCACTCCAAGTATTAGTATAACTAGGTGCCAAATCTCCTAACCAATCATGCATTACTTCCCCTAGTCTGAAAGGGAATGACTTGTAGATTTTATCCTCAAATTCTATATCCATAACATGCATAGAAAATGTGTAGGAAATGATATGCCCTTCAGTATATCTTGGGTGATTATTATGGAACCTAAGAAGGTATGCAAATGGGTCATCAAGGAAATCATTTTGAATACCTAAAATATCTATAGGTGATTTTCCAAGCCAATCCATTCTCAAAAAATTTAGTATAATTAGAGGTGTTGGCCATCATTCTAGTCCCAATTGACCATTGGTGTAGGTTTTATGTATACCATAGTCTAAAAAGGTAGCATATAAAAATTTAACATATCAATTTAGGTAAACTCCACTTTAATGAATGATTTTAGGTATGCATTCTTTTATAACCTATTGATGGAATAGTTAGTAGGGCATGCAGTTTGTTAACAAGGTTTTTAGATGGAGATGTGGTCCCTAAATGATAGTGAATCTATACATGAATTGGATGGGTGGTTGGATTCTAATATAGATTTTGTAGGTCTCAAAATAGAATCAAAAAATGAGGGAAGGGCAAGGCAAAAAATAAATCGTCTATGGTTTTTAGAAATCACTTTCATGACTAGTTTTTAAAAGGACAAGTGCTCTCAAAACTTATGACTGTTTCCAGTAGCAATTGCACACACATAATCAACCATGGATAAGAAGTCTAAGGAGATAATGATGAAGGACAGTAAAAATCTTAAGATAAAGGTTGTTACTTTTAGGGTAGCTATTACACACTCTTACTTAGGAGATTATGGCTTGGGCTAGTGAAGTATCTGAGGTAGCTATTACACACAAATAAAAAACTACATCAAAGAAATCACTTATGCAAATTTAGAATTATGAATAAATTTGAAATTAATTATTTTAATAAATATATTTACCAATATTTCAATAGTTTTTTCACATCTATAGATTAGTACATCAATTAGGATAGTTAAGAATCCATTTGTAGCTATTGCACAGTAAAGATTATTAAAACATATAACCAAATAACGTAACAACTAATTATACATAATTTGGAAAGAAAATAAAAAAAAAAACATTCATTGACAATCAAAATTATTTTATTCTTGTATTAAAAATTCTCTGACCAAAATTCAAGTTGGATTATGATTGTTTATATAGACTTGGGGAAGGGGTTGCCTCATCCTCCAAGTTCATGTAAGGTCATTACATGTGATAGTCAGAATATGAGTTATAAATATGGTTGAAAACTATATAAGATTCCAATTTTAATTATAAATTTAAAATATCCTTTTCAAAATTTATGAAACATGTGCATGTGTATAAAGATAAAGGAAGCTTTTACAATTATAGCTTGAACTATATGAAAAATTGTAAATATATGCACCATTTTATATAATTATACATGCACAAAGTTTTAGCCTTTTTTAGGTTATGAAAATAACCTATCAAATATTTTTAAATTATTTTCCTTTAAATGGAACTTAGACATGCATCAATAACAAGTATCATTTTACCAATTATTTAGAACTAGTGATGATGTTTAACTGTGACTAATCTAACATGACTATGTGTTGCATGTCGCCTGTGCCTCTCACTGAGTCTGGATCTTTGAAAAATCCATGTAGGACTTGTTGATGCATAAATTTGTACCATAAGTTCTTATAGCGTTTAATAAAAACTTATAATTTTAAAATTATATGAATTTAGTGCATGAGTTATAAGCTATAATAATCCTATTATCTATTGGTGGAATATAGGTAGAAAAAGTAACTATTTCACAATATTTATATTAGTTGGTGGTTAGGAGACACCATGGACAAATAGTAGATATATGTAAAATATACATTATAATATGATAATAATAAGGAATTGTGATCAAGACTAACCTAATAGCAAATCTAAGATGGATATTTACAATGATAATTAAACTAAGGTGACCAGGTTAAAAAAAGAAACAAAAGGAAGGGTAGGGTAGAAAGAAAGATGTTGTTGGTCTTGTTTCATACATTATGACAAAGTTAAAATTTCATCTAGATATGTACTTAATCATTTTGTAACATGAAACAACTTAATCCCAAATCACAACACACATTAGGCAGACTTATAATGACTGTGACAAATAATGCAAATTAGAACCAAACTTACTTTAAAGATTTAATCCTATAAGTAGATAGCTAATGCACATCTATAAATGTAGAGAAAATAAATTGAAGAAATCTAAGGAAACATCAATTAACCTAGCATTAACACAGGTTATCAACTCTACAATAAAGTGTACACACCAAGAATTCATAAAAACCATTCAAATCTGAAAGTGAAACTAGACAACTAAGAGATAAACCATATAACACTTCAAAAAAGAAAATACTATATAATATTAACATAATTCCTTGCTTATATTAACAACTTAAATTTTATAAAGTAATTTGGTTCTAAGAACTCCCTCCTCTCTTTGACAATTGGCAGTGCTCCTTTTAATTGATGCAAGGAAGCATGTTGGTCAATGATATCAAGTTACATTTGAACATGTGTATAGGATAGTTTCCCTTTCTATTATATTCAAAAACAAATAATTTTTTCTAATGAATTGACTTATAGATAATGTGCTCTTATAAATTTCACATATATATACAAAGAGAATATCCTATTTTAGAATATAATATAATTATGGTTATAAAAAAACATTTTTATTTCACCTGCTCTTATAAATTTCACATATCTATACAAAAAAAATATCCTATTTTATAATATAACACAATGATGGTTATAAAAATAACATTCTTATTTTACCTAACCTTGGGACCCACTAGATGCTACAAGATCTTTATGGTTCCTTGATGTTCTTAGCCTAGTGCAGGCATAGTCCTATCTTCAAGATGTTGGAGGATAATTACTGATCCAATGGTGTAGTTAGTTAAGACATTATGAGCTTAGATCCAAACTCTTTATATTACCAGGTCCATAGAGTCTTTGATTTTACCTATTTCACTCATATAGATTTAACATGGCATTTCATGGTGTCTCAGGTCATTATGTTCATCACTATCCAAAAATGACCACTGCCTTTTAAAATTTGGATCAAAGTTTACTATGTCAAAAATGACATCTGTATAACCATCATTTGAAATCCATGGTAAATAATTTGATGATTTCATGACCATAAATTTTAACCACATTATCAAGGCTCATTATTATGTTAAAATTGATGTCTATGAAACCATCATTTAATGTTTGTGTGAATTTTTTTAATGGTCACCTAAGCATCAATTTTAACCACTTCATCAAGATTGCTTACTATCTTAAATTTGATGTCTGTACAACCATCATTTAACATCCATGAGAACATTTTTGACAGGCACATGACTATCAAATTTAAGCTCATATTTTGGACTAGCTTAGGCTTACCACTTGTCATCTTCATGTTTAATATGTATTCTACATGTGGTACATGTCAATTGCTTGGTGTTTATGGGTTTTTTGTACTAGGCTCCATAATTATACCACATGTCAACTACTCGATCTTTATTATGCACTAGGCCCTGAGGTTGTGCCACTTGGTAGTCCCATGGGCCTTCTAGACCTATCTGATATGGTAGTTAATGATTTTTTTCCACGTTTTAGTCTTGTATTAACTTAGATATTTGTTTGAAAGTCTTTAACTTGATATGTTCCATTCATCAAGATCTATACTATAAAATATGTACTGTAGATTTGGCAAATATGCTCAATGTTTAACTAAGGTCCATTACTTTTCATCATTGATCATGCTCTATTCTATTTGGGTTCTTTGCTTAAATGCATGTTGTAGTTGGGATCTGAGTAGTTAAATGTGATTGGTCCTTATATTTTATAAAATATTAAGATAGTCTCAAGAGCATGTATAAAGGACCTAGAATAAAAATGATTTAGATAAGTTCTAAATAAATTATATGGGACATTGTGAAATTAAGATGGACTTAGCATAAAGAATTTAGACCATGGTTTTGTTCATATTAATAAATATGAATATTTTAGTCTAAGGTTTTTTTAACTAATTTTGCAACATATAAAATTACTCCAATAATAATAAAAGGACCAAGTCATGAAGATTTTAGAAGAAGGTGATAAACATAGAACAAAAGGGACCACATGGAAAATGAAATAACATAAGGTTTTAACCTAGGAATTTTTTGTATAAATAAATATGATATAAATTTGGTAGAAGGCCTTAGGTTAAGTAATAAAAGTGACCCTTTATTTTCAATTGGACCATGATAAGATAAAATAGACCATGTGATATAAAATAAACCAAGCATAGGAATTTTAACTTAAGGTTTGGCTGTGCTAAAAAACATGACCAAGATTTAGGATAAAAATTAAACTAAGACCATGGTATTATTAATTTGTTCCTACTTAAAAAGGCTCCCACAAAATTTAATTTTGAATTAAAAGGTTTAGGTAAAACATTAGTCTAAGGTTTTAAAAACATGAATTTAACTAATCAATTATAGATCAAGGTTAATAAATGATCAATTTAACATTGAAGCACAAAAACCCTGAGTATGCTCAACCCCAAATGGTCTCCATTCAACCTATAACCTAAAACATAAATATCCAATGTTAGCACTTCAGATAAGATTAAATTTGAACCATGAATAAATAAGTTAGCCCAACTATGGTGTGGATGATCTTCAAATAGAAATAATGTGCAATCATGCTAATGATACTTTGACCAAGTATGTTTTATTCTTTAAAGAATAAATCTACACAATTTGACATATTGGTCCCCATTTTTCAAAAATATGGGTATGTTGACCTCAACAAATGATGACTTTAATGGGAAAGATAATAATATGTTATAATTCAGAGACTCTGATCCAGACTAATAATTAGGCTATTTATTCCATTTAATCATGCACCACTATTAAGATCAGTTCATGGTTAGAACAAATCTTGCATATGCAGAATTTGGATCAAACATCAAAACTTAGTCATGTTATGTGTGTGCTTTGATTCCACTTACTGATTACCAAAGGATTTAGAGAACAACTTCTAGGTTCATGACTTTAATCATTAACACTAACATCAAATTGTTTGAATATTCATTAAGAACCATGCTTTAGTTTAAATAAGGATTGGGTATTGCTCTACTGGTAGCCATGTGTCCATATTCCTAACATAAATGCCTTTGGCTCCATTTAAGGCCTTGCTCCACTACCAACCAAGTGTCCATAGCCCTGATTGAGATTACCATAATCACCTTTGCTTGGAGAGATTTTTATTTTGAAATAAACTCTTATTTTAGTATTTTTTATATCATTTTAACTTTCTCATAAAGGTTGGGAACTAGGTTAGGTAGGTTTAGGGATTTTGTCAAGTGTTTAATTTTTAGACAATCATCCTTGCTATAAATTTTATCCCAAGCAATTAATGTTATTTAAGTGCAAGAATGACTATGTTTCAATAATTTAAGCTTTCATCCTACATGTACAATTTTTCTTAAAATGAAGCTTAGATCAAGACAGGGTTTAAAATCTCAAGGAATAATTAACTTATCCATCACTCTTTTCTAGTTTCTCTAAATTACAACATCAAGCTCATATCTCAACAATCCACGATCAACCAATGTTGAGAAGTCATACCTGCATTTTTGAACTATGAAGTTCTTAAGTAATTAGATGAAACTCAATCTGAGGGCTATCCAAAAGGACTTATTTAAAAGTAAGGAATAATCCTAGAGAAGACAAACAAATATAAACATGAACTATATACAAATAAGGGGCAATAATGAAAAAATAAAAAATAAAGAACAAGAAAGAAATTAAACTAAATACTTGAACTAAATACATGAGGTAATTACCTCTAGGATCAAATGGAAAGTTATTTAGTCTAATAAAAAACATTGAATCATGATTACTTTCATTCAATGGCCTCTTCTTGTGGATAGGATCGCTTGTACACTTATGTCTTTGAAGTGATGTAGCTTGGTATCCTATCAAATTCTTAGATGTATGGATCAAAGATATGAATATAAGACCCCATCATCTTCTTTCCAAATCCTTTTATCTTGTATCAAGAGTGATAATACTCAAAACATAGACAAATAGTGGCTTATATCATCATCATTCAATGATAACAACTCATCTATCACTCTTGTATTAACCTCTTCATTATGCTCAGTTTGAGGTGGAGATAGACTACCAATATTTATACCAAAACTTTCCAAGTCATCCTAAAAGGCTAATTCATCCTGATCAACTGAAAGAGTATGAAATTTATCTATAACCATACCATTTAAATCAAGTTTATCACATTCTTCCACCCTTTTTGAGGTGTCATATGAAAATTGCTAATCCATTTCTCTTGTTTCATCCTCATACTCCATGTAGAATGGCATCTCAGATAACCAATATATTCCCAACTCATCTTGCTTTGTGGTATCCATAATGATATTATCCTCTTGGAAAACTACAACTTTTTAAAAAAAATCTTGGCATAAATGTTTCCATAGGTATTCTCCTTTAGGGGTAGACTCTATTTTAGAAATGGTCTCGTATGAATTTCCTTCACATATATCCTCTAAAGAGAATTCATATTGTATCTAATTTTGTTAATGGGGATGCTCATCTTGAATGTCCATTTCATCTTCTAGATTGTCTTTTGGTTTACTTTCTTCATCAAATGGAAAATCAAAAACCTGTATGAATGATTTATAAGTTCCTTCAAAGCCATATTCCCTACAACAATGTCTTGATTAAGCATAGGTTCAAATGTATATTTTTCACTTTGACATGCTTCTAATACATTATAATGATCAGTTAGACCTATATCACAAAGATTGATTTCATGTATGTCCTCAGATGACTCATTATCATTGTTATCATGAAACCTATTAAACCTCTAAGAAACATAGCCTCTGTTGGAGCCGTCCCCAAAATTTTTCACTTGCTTTCATAACTGAAGAAAATTAGTGCTAAGCTTTTGAACCATCTTAAGAATGGATTTTTTCTCATTATTTAGTGTGTTTAAGTTATGAATTTGATTATAATTACAAATGGTCACTAAATCTCTCTATCCTTGTGAATGAAATCCATTTTTATCATTGTTCAAGTACCCTAAATTTTATCTAGGATAGGCATGGATTAAGGGTAATTAGTTCAATGGTGGTGTCTGATTCAAGGTAGACACACTATGATTGAAAATAGGAATGACATTCAGTGTTGGGAAATTGAGGTTGATATTTGGGATAGCATACTCAAGCTAACCTTGAGGCCAAATTTTAACATTAATTATTACCACTTTATCATAAGCTAATGCCAAGGTATTTATGACTCTAACAGACCTTTTAAGGAACACAAATGTCATGGGATCCAAATCATCCTTGTAAATATCTAAGGCTAAAGCCTCTTTAGGTCTATAAGGGGTTAGAGTTATACTGAACATATTTTAAATACTAGGATTAAAGGATCTAATGGGAACATTTTAGTCTATTTTAATAGTGGTGAATTGATGATATAGAATTCATCGACTACAGATATTACCAAGTTAATCAATAAATATCTTGTTAAAATCATTGCATCTAGAAATATAATCCTATGGAAGGTTAAGGAACCACTCATATGTAATATATTTTAAAGTTAATGGGAACAATCTACATGATACATCTTCATGAATAAAAGTTAAGAGTCATATAGTAGCTTTGAATGATCTAACATGTTCTTTAGTAGTGATAATGCCATTAGGATTTGAAAGAAGGTAAATACCTTTCAAGGTTTCTTGGTAAGTCATGTACCTGACCATGAATGTTGATAGAATATCCACATAACCATGACATACTTAGATGAGGATCTAAATTTTTGTAGTTATAACTCTAAATACTATTTGAAATACAATATGTAAGCCACATCTTTATAAATAATAATGGTTAGACTCAGCCAAATTTGTATAAATATGTATAAAGAACAATATAGGACATCAATATTTCACTAAATAAACATAAATATATGTCCAAATAGATAAATATGAATGATCTTTACATGTTTAAGATTAAATAAACTAAAATTTCTAAAAAATTAGTAAAATTTTGATCAAAATTGCTATTATTAACCTCAAATGCCTTGGATTTAAGCTATCTTTACAACAAATACTAAGGAATTTTCAAGGAATGTTAATCTTTGTCTAAAAGAAAATTAAGATTGGTCTAAGACAAAAAATATAAATGATCTTTGAAAAAATATTCTAAAATAAATATAAATACACAAATATCACATCAATATTTGATCAAAATACAATAGAATCAACAAAAATTCTACAAATTCACAAAGATCTATTTGGCCCTCCTTGTAGTGCCAAAAAATTTCATCCTATTGATGCCTTAATGTGTACCACAAGTTCTCAAAGTGTTTAATAAAAAATTCTCATTTTACAATTATAAGAATTGACTACATGAGTTGTGGGTTATGATAATTTTGTTACAAGTTGGTGGAATAGAGGTAGAACAAGTGATTATTTCACAATATTTATATTAGTTGGTTTTTGGGAGACACCATATACAAATAGTAGATATATGTAAAATATGTAGTATACTATGCTAAAAATATTTAATTATGATCAATACTAACCTAAGAACTAATTGAAGATTGATATTTATAATGACAATTAAACTAAGATGATCATCTTTTTAAAAAAAAAGCAAAAGGAAAGGTAGGGCAGAAAGAAAGATATTGTTGGTCTTATTTTAGAAATTAAGACAAAGTTAATATTACATATATATAGGTACTTAACCAATGTGTAACATGAAAAAAATTAATCCCAAATAACATCACACACTAGGAGTACTTCTAAGGACTATGAAAAATAATGCAAATTAGAACTAAGCTTACTTTAAAGATTTACTCTTATAAGAAGATAACTAATGAACATCTGCAAATGCAAAGCAAATAAAATGAAGAAAACTAAGGAAGCTTTAATTAACCTAGAATTAACACAAGTTAACAACTTTATAATCAAGTGTACAAACCAAATATTCATAAGAACCATTCAAATATGAAAGTGAAACTAGACAACCCAGAGAAACCATATATCATTTCACACAAGAAAATACTAGATGATCTTTGCATAATTCCTTGCTTATATTAACTGCTTAAAGTTTACAGATTAATTTGGTTCTAATAATTCTCTTCTCCATTTAACAATTGATAATTATCCTTTTATATGATGTAAGGAATCATGTTGGTTAGTGATATGAAGTTACATTTGAACATATGTATAGGAAAGTTGTCCTTTTTGTTATATTCTAGAACAAATGATATTTTATAATGGACTGACTATGGACAATGTGCTCTTATAAATTGCATATGTCTATATAAAAATAATATCCTATATCAAAATATAATATAATGATGGTTATAAAAAAACATTCTTATTTCACATAACCTTGGGACCCACTGAATGCTACAAGATATTTATTATTCTTTGATGTTTTTGGCCTAGTGTAGGCATGGTATATCTTCAAACTTCTCAAGGATAATCATTTCTCCAATGGCATATTTAGTTTTGATATTATGAGCTTAGATCCTAAGTCTTTATATTACTAGGTCTATAGAGTCTTTGATTTCATCTATTATAGTCATATAGCTTTAATGTGGCATTTCATGTCATCTCAAGTTATTTTATTCATCACTATCCAAAAATGACCATTGCCTTTTGAAATTTGGATCCAAGTTTACTATGTTAAAATTGACATCTATGCAGTCATCATTTGATATTCATAGGAAGGTCTTTGATAGTCGTTTGAATGTCAATTTTAACCACATGATCAAGGCTCATTACAATGTTAAAATTAATTCCCATGTGATCATCATTTGACATATATGGGAATATTTTTGATGGTCATGTGACTGTCAATTTTAATCACTTCATCATAACTGCTTACTATCTAAAATTTGACATCTCCACTACCATAATTTGACATCCATGGGAATGTCTTTGATGGGAGCATGACTATCAGCTTTAATCTCATATTTTGGACTATATTAAGCCATCCACTTGTCATCTTATAGTGCACTCTACATTTTGTGTGTGTCATGTGTCAACTATTTGGTGGTTATGGCCACTTTATATAGGGTTCCATAGTTATGCCACATGCCAACTACTCGATCCTTTTTATGCAATAGGCCCCAAGCTTATGCCACTTTGTAATCCCATAGGCCTTCTTTACCTATCAATTTTTGGAGTTAATGATTTTTATCCATTTGGAAGTCATGTGTTAACTCAGAGATTCATTTAAAATGATTTGAATTGATATTCTCCATTCATCAAGATCTATACCTTAGAATGCATACCATAGATTTGGAAAAGGTGATCAATGTTGAAATGGGGTCCACTACTTTTCATCATTTATCACACTCCATTTGATATGGATTTTATACTTAAACATTTGTCTTAGATTGGGATCTGAATAGTTCAACATGATTGGTCCCTATATTTTATAAAATATTAAGTTAGGTTTGAGAGAATGTATAAAGGATTAAGGATAAAAATGATTAAGCTAGGTTCTAAACAAATTATAAGGGACCCCAAAAATTTGAAATGGAATTAGCATAAATACTTTCAACCATGGTTTTATTCATATTAATAAATACAAATATTTTAGTCTAAGGTTTTTAAGCTAAGTCTACAACATATAAAAAGGACCCCATGAATAATAAAATGACCTAGGCACGAAGATTTTGGACTAAGGTGATAAACATAGATAAAAGGAACCATGCATAAAATGACTTAGCATAAGGTTTTAACCCATGGTTTCAATGTATAAATAAATATGATGGAACTTTGGGGTAAGGCCTTAGGTTAAGTAATAAAAGTAACCCTACATTTTCAGTTGGACCATGCTAAGATAAAAGGGACCATGTGATATAAAATAGACCAAACATAGGATTTGTAGCCTAAGGTTTGGTTATGTTAAAAAACACAACCAAGCCTTAGGATAAAAATTAAACTAAGACCATGGTATTATTAATTTGTTCTTGCTTAAAAGACACTTGCAAAATTTAATTTTGAATTAAAAGGTCTAGGTAAAACATTAGTCTAGGGTTTTAAAAACATGAATTTAATTAATCAATTATAGATCAAGGTTAATAAATGATCAATTTAAAATTGAAGCACAAAAAACTTAAGAATGATCAACCTTAAATAGCTTCCATTAAACCTATAAGCTGAAACATAAATATCTAATGTTAACACTTCAGATAAGATTAATTTAAAACCATGAACAAATAAGTTAGCCTAACCATGGTTTGGATGATCTTCAAATAAAAATAATGTGTAATCATGCTAATATACTATGACCAAGTGGATTTTAATCTTTAAGGAATGAATTTTCACAAATTAACACTTAGGTCCCCATTTTTAAAAAATGGGGGTATGTTAACCTCAAAAAATGGTGACTTCTAGGTGAACATAGCAATATGATAGAATTCAAAGACTCTAATTCAGACTAATAATTAGGCTACTTATTCAATTTGATCATGCACCATTATTAATATTAATTCATCAATAGAATAAAACTTGCATATGTAGAATTAAGATCAAACATCAAAACTCAATCACTTTATGTGTGTGCTTTGATTTTACTTATTGATTGACAAAGGATTTAGAGAAAAACTTCCAAGTTCATGAATTTAATCATTAAAACAAACTTTTAGCATGTTTTAATACTAATTAAGAACCATGATTTAGTTTAATTAAGGCTTGGGCATTGCTTTGCTACTAGCTAGGCATCCATAGCCTCGATAGAGATGCATTTCGCTCTACTCAATGCCTCGATCCACTACCATCTATGTGTCCATAGCCTAGAGATTAATAGAATCACTTTTACTTGGAAAGATTTTTATTTTTGAATAATCTCTTATTTTTTTAATTTTTTAATTTAATTCTGACTTTCTCTGAAAGGTTGGGAACTAGGTATTTTTAGAAAATCATCCTTAGCTATAAACTTTGTCCCATACAATTAATTTTTGTAAGTGCAAGTATGACTATGTTGCAATAATTTAATATTTCATCCTACATGTGCATTTTTTCTTAAAACCAATCTTAGATAATAACAAGGTTTAAAATCTCAAGGAAATATTATCTTATCTATCAGTCTTTGCTAGTTTCTCTAAACTACAACATCAAGCTCATAGTTCAACAATCCATGATTAACCAATGTTGAGAAGTCATACATGCATTTCTGAACTATCAAGTTCTTGTGTAGTTAGATGAAACTCAAGATGAGGGATGTCCAAAGAACTTATTTAAAATTAAGGAACAAAGCTAGAGACAATAAATAAATATAAATAGACATTACATACAAACTAGGGATTGGAAGGAAAAAACTAAGAAACAAATAATAGGAAAGAAAATAAACTAACTACATAAACTATTTAACTCCAAGATCAAATGGAAAGTTATTTAGCCTACTAAGTAACCTTGAAACATGATTACTTTCATTCAATGGCCTCTTCTTGTGGATAGGAGAATTTGTACACTTATGTCTTCCAGGTGATGTAGCTTGGTCTTCTATCAACATTCTTAGATGCATCGATAAAAGATATGAATCTAAGACCAAATAATATTCTTCCCAAATCCTTCTATCTTACATCAAGAATGTTAATTCTCCTTCAGTTATAGACAAATAGTGGATTATATCATCTTCATTTAACAATTGCAACTCAACTATATTTTTTATCTTAACATTTTCATTAAGCTCAGCTTGAGGTAGAGATGGACTACCAATTTTTATATCAAAACTTTCTAAGTCATCATGAAAGGATACTTTATCCTAATAAAATAAAAGAGAATGAAATTCATATGCAACCATACTATTTAAATCAATTTGATCACATTCTTCCACCCTTTTGAAGTTGTCATATGAAAATTCCTGATCTGTTTCTCTTGTTTCATCCTCATACTCCATGTATAATGGCATTTAATCTACCCAATTGAGTCCCAACTCATCTTGATTTGGGGTCTTCATAATGATATTTCCATCTTGAAAACCTCAATTTATTTCAAAAAAATTGGCATAAATGTTGCCACATGTCTTCTCTTTGAGGGGTAAACTCTATTTTAGAAATGATCTCATATGAATTGCCTTCACATCTATCCTTTGAAGACAATTCAACTTGTATCTAATTTTTTTTATGGGTTTTCTCATATTTAACATCCATTTCATCTTATAGATTATCTTCTAGTTCACTTTATTCATCAAATGGAAAAGCAAAATCCTATATGAAGGATTTAGAAGTTCTTGTAAAGCCATATGTCCCTACAAAAAAGTATTGATTAAGCATAAGTTCATATGTATCTCTTTCACTTTTACATGCTTCTAATAAATTATATTGATTAACTAGACCTATATCACAAAGATTCATTTCATGTATGTCTTTTAATGACTCATTATAGCTGTTATCATGAAACCTATTTAACCTCTGAGTAACATAGCCTCTTTGGAACCTTCCCTAAAATTTCCCACTTGATTTTGAAATTGAAGAAAATTAGTGTTAATCTCTTAAACCATCTTAAGTATGGATTTATTCTCATTCTCTAGTGCTTTCAAGTTATGAACTTGATTGTCATTACTAGTGGGCACTAAAGCTCTTTGTTTTTGTAAATGAAATCTATTCATATCATTGTTCAAAAATCCCAAAGTTTGTCCAAGATAGGTATGGGTTAAGGGAAAATGGTTCAAAAGTGGTCTTTTATTTAAGGTATACACACTCTAATTAACATTAGGAATGACATTCATTATTGGTAAATTGAGGTTGACATTTGGGATAGCATATGCAAGTTGACCTTGAGGTTGCATTTGATCATTGATTATTACTAATTCAACATAATCTAATGCCAAGGTATTTATGAATCTAACAGACATTTTAAGGAACACAAAAGTCATGGGATCTAAAGAATCCTTATAGATATCTAAGGCTAAAGCCTCTTTAGGTCTATAAAGGGATATAGTTCTTCTTAACATCTTCTAGAACCTAGCATTAAATTCTCTAATGAGCTCATTTGAGTCTCTTTTGATAGTGGTGAATTTATGATATAGAATGCATGGACTAATGATTTTATGAAATTGATCAATAAATATATTATTAAAATCATCCCAACTAGCAATATAATACTATGGAAGGTTAAAGAACCACTCATATGCAGTATATTTGAAAGTGAATGGGAATAATCTACATGCTACATCTTCATGAATAAAATTTAAGAGTATTAAAGTAGATTTCAAAGATCTAACATGTTCTTCAATAGTGACAACACCATTAGGATTGCAAGAAGGTAAATACCTTTCAGGGTTTCTTGATAAGTCATGTACCTAACTAGGCATGTTGATAGAAGATCCACCTAAGCATGCCATACTTTGATGATGATCTTACTTATGGTAGTTATAGATCTAAATATTATTTTTAATATGATATGTAAGCCACATACTTATAAATAATAATGATCAGACTCACATTTTAAGCTAATTTTTCACAAATATTTATAAATAACAACAAACGACATCGATATTTAACTAAATAAACTCAAAGAAATGTCCAAATATGTCAATATGAATTATATTTACATGTTTAAGCTCAAATGAACTCAAATTTACAAAGAAACAGTCAAATTTTGAACAAAATCATTATTACTAACCTCAAACACCTTGTATTTAAGCTATCTTTACCATAAATAGTCAAGGATCTTCAAGGAATAATTATATTTATCTAAAGGAAGCATACAGATTGGTATAAGACCATGAAGATCAATGATATTTACAAAAATATGCTAAAATAAACATAAATATGTAAATATTACATCAATCTTTTATCAAAATACACTAGAATTAGTGACGATTCTAAAAATTTGCAAAGATTTGTTTGACCCTCATAGTGCCAATGAAGCTCCTCCTAATGATACCTAAATGTGTACCAAAAGTGCTTAGAGTGTTTAAAAAACACTTCTCATTTTATAATTTTAGGAATTTAATACTTGAATTATGATTCACGATAATCATATTATTTGTTGGTGGAATAGATTCAAAACAAGTGACTATTTCACAATATTTATATTAGTTGGTGATTGGGATCCACCATGCATAAATAGTATATCTATCTAAAATATGTATTATATTATGCTAATAATAGTGAATTATGATCAATACTAAGCTAATAACTAATCTAAGATTGATATTTATAATGACAATCAAACTAAGGTGATCAGGTTAAAAAAGAAGCAAAAGGAAGGGTAGGGTAGAAAGAAATATGTTGTTTGTCTTGTGTCAAACATTATGACAAATTTTAGATTTCATCTAGATATGTACTTAACCAATGTGTAACATGAAACAACATAATCCAAAATCACATCATGCACCAAGTATACTTTTAAGTATTGTGAGAAATAATGTAAATTAGAACAAAGCTTAATTTAAAGATTTAATCTTATAATCATAGAGCTAATGCACATTTATAAATACAGAGCAAATAAAATGAAGAAAACTAAGGAACCTTAATTTAATCTAGAATTATCCCAAGTTAACAAATATATAATCAAGTGTACACACTAAAAATTCATAATAACCATTCAAATCTAAAAATGAAACAAGACAACTAAGAGAGAAACCATATAACACTTCACACAAGCAAATACTAGATAATCTTTGTTGAATTCCTTGATTATATTAACCACTCAAATTTTACAAAGTAATTTGGTTCTAATAACTCCCTCTTCCCTTTGAAAATTGAAAATTCTCCTTTTATATGATGAAAAGAAGCATATTGGCCAGTGATATCAAGTTAGATTTGAACATGTGTATAGGATAGGTGTTCGTTCTATTATATTCTAGAAAAAATGATCTTTTCTAATGAACTAACCTATAGATAATATGATCTTATAAATTACACGTATATAAAAAAAATATCTTATTTTAAAATATAATATAATGATGGTTACAAAAAGAAATTTTTATTTCACCTAACTTTGGGACCCACTGGCTGCTACAAGATCATTATGGTTCTTTGATGTTCTTGGTCTAATGCAGGCATGGTCCTATTTTCATGTTTCCTAAGGATAATAAGTGCTATATTGCATAGTTAGTTTAGACATTATTATCTTAGATCCCAACTATTTATATTACCATGTTAACAGAGTCTCTTATTTGTCCTATCACACTCATATAGCTTTAACATGGCATTTTATGGCATCTTGGGTCATTTTATTCATCACTATCCAAAATTGACCATTTCCTTTTAAACTTTGGATCCAAGCTTCTTATGTGAAAATTGACATCTACAAATCTATCATTTTACATCCATGGGAATGCCTTTAATGGTTGTGTGACCATCAATTTTAACCATGTGATCAAGGCTCATTACTATGTTAAAATTGGCATCCACATGACCATCATTTGACATCTATAGGAACATTTTTTATGATATGTGACCATCAATTTTAACCACTTAATTAAGACTACTTACTATATTAAATTTAAAATCCACATGACCATCATTTCACATCCATGGGAATGCCTTTCATGAGTATGCAACTATCAAATTTAATCTCATGTTCATGACTATTTTAAGCCTACAACTTGTCATCTTTTGGTTCATTTAACATTTTTCATGTGCCATATGTTTATTTCTTGATGCTTATGGGCTCTTTGTACTAGGATCCATCATTATGCCACATTTTTAATAATTTGTATTTATTATATACCAGGCCTCAAGTTTGTGCTACTTGACAATTCCATGGGCCTTCTATGCCTATCATTTCTAGTAGCTAATGCTTTTTGTCCATGTGGTGGTCCTACATTAACTTAGAGCTTCATTTAAAAGTCTTTGACTTAATTCACTCTATTCATCAAGATTTATATGCTAGAAGGTGTACCATAGATTTGGAAAATGTTCTTGATGTTTAACTATGGTCCACTTCTTTTAATCATTGATCACACTATAGTTGATCTAGTTTCTCTGCTTAAACACGTGCCATAGATTGGGATCTAAGTAGTTGAACATGATTGGTCCTTACATTTTATAATATATTAAGTTGAGCTCAAGTTCATGTGTAAATGACTTATGATAAAAAAAATTAAGCTAAGTTCTAAACAAATTATATGGGACCCCATGAATTTAAAAGGGAATTAGAATAAAGAATTTGGACCATATTTTTGTTTATTATAAACAAATATGAATAATTTATTCCATGGTTTTTAAGCTAAGTTTGAAACATATAAAAATGACCTTGAGAATAATAAAAAGACCTAGGTACGAAGATTTTAGACCAAGGTGATAAACATAGAACAAAAGGGACCACATGGAAAATGACTTAGCATAAGGTTTTAACCTAGGGTTTCATTGTATAAATAAATATGATGGAAATTTAGGATAAGGCCTTAGGCTAAGTAATAAAAGTAACCCTACATTTTCAGTTGGACCATGCTAAGATAAAAGGGAACATGTGATATAAAATAGACCAAGCATAGGATTTTTAGCCTAAGGCTTGGTTGTGTTAAAAAACATAACCAAGTCTAAGGATAAAAATTTAACTAAGACCATGGTATTATAATTTTTTCTTGCTTAAAAATGCTCCTGCCAAATTTAATTTTGAATTAAAAGTTCTACGTAAAACATTAGTCTAGGGTTTTAAAAACATGAATTTAATTAATCAATTATAGATAAAGGTTAATAAATAATAAATTTAACATTGAATCACAAAAACCCTATGCACGCTCAACCCCAAAAGGGCTCCATTAAACTTACAACCTAAAACACAAATATCTGATGTTAACACTTCACATAAGATTAAAACAAAACCATGAACAAATAAGTCAGCCCAACCATGGTGTGGATGATCTTAAAATAAAAATAATGTGAAATCATGTTAATGATACTTTTACCAAGTGGATTTTAATCTTTAAGGAATGATTTTGCACAATTTGATACATGGGTCCCCATTTTTTAGAAATGGGGGTATGTTGATCTCAATAGGACTCACACTGTCAGATATTCTACCTAATGTAATGTGAGCATGCCACTTGGTAGCTCTATGGGATCTCTGAGTACCTTTTATTTTTATAGTTAGAATGCCTTTATGCTATGTGGTGATTTATCTCTTGTTTTGGGATATTTTGGTAAGTCTCCCTCGATATCACACTATTGATCTTCATGTACTAGGCTCTTATGCCCTATTAGATATCTATGTACTTGACCTTTTGACTCCTTGTGAGGTTGAAACTTGTCACTTTTAGGTTCACTCTTCTCTACAATCATAAATTAAAAGAGAAATTAGCACACACACACACACACACACACACACACACACACACACACACACACACACACACACACATATATACAATGCTTGAATGTAGGGGTGCCACTTGAAAATTCAATGAGATTTTTAGTCTCTTGAATTTTTGACTCTATTTCTTCCCACAAGTCATTGATCTACCATTCAGGATTCTAGGATGTTTCCAATTATCACTCCTATGGAGTTCTAGTAGTAAAACATTTGAGTAAATTATTATGGGCTCTTTGTTTAGGGAATTATTGTGGTATTTTTGTGTGGGGGAAATCTTGTAGGATTTTTGTATGGGGGCATGAATATCGTAAGGGAAATTAATTTAGAAAAAAAATGTTTGAAGAAATTATCTTAAAGAGTCTATTTCATTGGGAAAAATTCCCATGGTAAAAAGTTTGAAGGGTATGTTCATCAGGGAAAATGCCCATGGAAAAAAGGTCAAATAACAATTATATTAGGAAAAATGGCCATGAAAAAAAGTCCAAAGGGTTATTTTAAAATTTTAACGGGTCATTATAAAAGTATGAAGGGTCATTATTGTTGATCAAAATTCCCACAGACCCAATTCTATTAGGGGAATTATTTCAGACAAAATATCCATAACAATTTTGTCGATAAAGATAAGTTCATGAAAAAAGGGCCCAAAAGAATTAATCTAAGGGAAATGTTTTGAAGACATTAATTTCATTGGATTGAATGTTCAAAACACAAAGTCTAAATGAATTATCCTTTGGTAAAAATCTTAAAGGGTAAGTGCATTAGGTTTTAAGGGTCTACTTCGTAGGTCAAAGTACCCATGATAATTTTTTTTAAGGATCTACTTCATCTTATAAAATGTATGAAACACAAAGGCCAAGGAATTAGCCTTTATCAAAAAGATTGAAGGGTATATAAATTAGGTTTGAATGGTCTAATTTGTAGGGAAAAGTGCCCATGTACAAAATTCCAAATGATCTACTTCATCAGAAAAATGTTTGAAACACAAATTCCAAAGGGAAACTACAAAATATATGAAGGGTTTACTTTGTGGTGAAAATGTTAGAAGGTATACTTTGTATGGTATGTTTCGATAGGGAAAGGGTATGGGACAAAAGTCATGAAGGGTAAGTCTTGTAAGTCAAAGGGTCAATGCAAAAATGGTGAAGGGTAGGGTAATTCTATCAAGGAAAATGTTTGGGACAATTGTCCTGAAGGGTGGTTTGCACAAATCCTGAGGGGTAGCTTCAAAAGGGATAAAGGGAAATTATATCGATGAAAGTGTATCAATAATATTATTGTGTGGAAAATGAATAAGGAAAAGTTTTCAAAATAAATATGTTGAAATAAATAAGTCCATGGAAAAAAGCCTATAATAATAAGTTCAAAATAACTAATCCAAAATAATAAATTTGAAAGAGATCAGTTACTTTGGGTAAAATTTTTTAGATAAAATGACTGAAAAAAATCCTAAAGACCAAATCTTGTGGGACAAGGTTCCAAAGACAAAAATCCTACAATGAATAGTTTTAAAACATAAAACCTAAAAATTAGTATAATTCAAAACTCCTAAAAGGTATTAATAAGGTTAGTTTATGAAAACATAATACCATTGCTAGTTTTCCATAGCATAAAAGGCTAATAATCAATATTCTCCTAGATTTACATACAGAAGAGGGGCTCAAAGTCGAAACCATAGTTTGAAAAAAGTGGGTCCCCATTTCCTATGGAAAGAAGGGGGATGTTGAGTATAACAAGGGGTAAGTAACTCCTACATTCCAACCATAACAAGATACCTCTATTCTTCAATCAACTGCTTTTTTGAGAAAACAACTACATTGATTGAGTAATCAAGCACCAACTAGTTCCTTTCCTCAATTAAATGTGACAAATGTTACTTCACCTTAATAAGTGATGACTATCATTCCACAATAACAAGCATAATCCAAAATACCAATGCAACAAAGACAAAACATTCCACCACCTCAATAGGGAAACTAATGTTCCACCTCATCAAGTGGTGATAAGTATACTTCAATGGTTGTAGACTAACATGCCTTTATAATCATAAACTTTGTCTAATCAATAATGTTTTTTCATCAGTCAATGATAAATTATCTACACTCTATAAACATCTACTTCACAAATTTTTTTTAAACAAATAAGAGGTACTACTCTCCAACAAATACCAATTAGGCAAAACTTATATTTTATTCATAATATTCCATAGATCCAATAATAGGTCCTTGGTCTATAAGTTCCCCTTATTCAGCCAAGTTTGACTAGTTAGCAACATGTCCCTCCACAACAAACCATTCATCCATTATACCCTGATCAAAGTAATCCACCTTTGATTTCCCATCCTACACCTTAAGCCAATGTTCCAAATTATTTTTTGGCACAAGAAATATAGTAAATGAAGGATGTAATTACCACCATCCAAGTCATGAAATAGACCAAGAAGATTAAGTTAGATGACATGTGTTCCTACCCATTCAAGATGAAGTATCTATAGATACCATTTCCTTCATGGTATGAACCACCAAAATTTTAAAAATGCAAGGGTATAGGAGACCCAAAGGCCCATTTAACATAATTATTTGTTACTTTCCATCTAATCACTTATAGTGACATATACCTCCTACTTTTTTTTCCCTAGAGTCTAGCAGGATAGGCTTTGAATTGGTTCTTGAAATTTCCTAAGAATTTTGTATCTTATTTTAATGACCTTTTAGAAAAATTTGTGCAACATTTCTTCTACAATATTAAACATGATATTCCATTAGAATATTTGACTCAAGCCAAATAGAAACTAGTGAAATATTTACAATCTATCTATGAAGATGGAGAGTACTTACTAGTCATTTCACTCACAACTTACTAAACAAATAATTAACCATTATGTTTTCCCAAAAAAATGGACAATGAGATATCTTACCATCTATAGATTTAGTGTGTAGATACCTTCAAATATATCATCGATAAAATCTTACTAATTGAAAAGGCCTTTATTGATAAAGGGATTATTAAGATCACCTTGTCAAATCAAAATCAAAACCAAAACTAAGGAATCGACCAAAATCAGAACCAAAACCAAGTCCAAGCTCAAGAATCGACACCATCCTAAACCAATAATTTTGAAAATATCTAAGAAATTTAACCACAACGAGATTGTAATTGGGAATAGAGTAATTATATCATGCCATGTCCAAATGTTTCAAACATGGTCTGCTCAAATACATTAAAAATGCAACTTACTCCTCACTAACAACCTATTTAGAAAGTGTAGCCTTCACAACAACCTAGATCGACTTAAAAAATGCAACAACAAATACATTTGGAAACACCTTCTCTGAGGATAAATTTACCTAATCACTGAGTCTTCAATGATCCTAGAGAACCTATTAAATACATGTTTCACAAAATATACATGGATAATCTAATTAGTTGGCCTATATCAAAACATTATCTTAAGGGTATTCTATATCCAAACTAGAATAGAGAAAATGATTTCTTTGACTATCATCAGGTTCATGGATATAATGTATGCCATCATGTTCAAATCAAACACCTCATTGAAAATATGTTGAAAAATGGGGAGATTACAATGGATAATAAAGAGTCTACATCTAATCATAACCTAGGTATTTATTATAACCCTTTTCCACAACATAACAATACCAACTAACAATAACAACAAAGGCTAGAACAATAGCAACAACATTATCAATATCTGATAGAATAACAAAAATATCATAAATAATAACATCAATAAAATGGATGAAACCAAGGCCATAATGATTCTAATATCCAACAAAGTTATCATGCAGTTGCACAGGACTATACTAGGGTTGTAGGCCATATTGAAGGAAGTCACATTTCCACCATTACCATAAATCCATGACCAAGTACTAACAAAATTAGACCATTTCTAAATAATTCCAATCATTCCCCTTATGTCAGTAATCCTTCTTTGACTTGGGACCATATACAAGTGCACCAACAAGTAGGGATTATTACTTTTGGACCTTATACTGATACTTGTCATTTCCCCATGACCACATATAAGTGCACTAGAAACTGATACTTATCCTATTTGGCCCACCTTCACCATCATTTTTTATCATCAATGGTCATATATCCAATCCTAATTGTGCAATCAAAACTCAATGGTCAAGGATTACCATTCTCATCTTAGAACCAACTACCACCAAACCCATCCAACCCACCATTTTGGCTAGAAACAAGCCATATATTTTTATGAAGGAAAGGATGTTAGATAATTTGGAATAAATTTAGAAACCATCCTAATATAGTTATTAGGCTAATCCCAAGTTCCAAATGACATAATCCTAGACAAATTTCCAGATTTGATTGGACATATATTCCAAGACAATAGTTTACCTTAAACCAAAGTGATATGTTATCCCTTGGTCCTCTCTATAATAATTCATTATACATTAAATTTGTCATCACATAGCACAAAGTGAAACATGTCATCATAGAAAATTGATCGATCTTAAATATTATGTCTCTGAAGCTTATTAAGCATCTCATATATACAAAAATTGATCTACAACTAAAGACCATTAATATTAAGGCCTTTGAAAATGAAGAGTGGGAATCACAAGGACCTCTCAGCCTCCCAATTATCATTGGGACCTTGACCCATGATACACTTTTCCATGTGTTAGACCTAGATTTGTCATACAATTTTCTTTTAGGAAGGCCTTGGATACATGAAATTCATGCAATCCCATCAACATTACATAAATGTCTCAAATTCTCTAACTCAAGTATGGAGGTCATCATCAATGGAAATTTATAACCTTATGAACATTACAAACATTTTGAGGCCAAGTATGAAAGCTATAACTACTTTTTTGGCCTAGATCTAGTTCCATAAAATGATAAAGGAAAAGAAATACTTGTTGATTTACCAGAGACCAATTAAATAGACCTTGATATCCTTGATTTATCTTCCATATGCCACCTCTTGAATTGTTTAATAATTTTACCATCTCATCCAATGGCCTAAGAGAGTATTTGACCCATGATACATTTCACATTACCAAACTTCCACAAAACCCTGAGTCATATGAAAGACCTAAATCCAAGACACCTTGTATGGAATGGAAATGAAATGGAAAAGTAAAACTTTATATTCCAACTCCTATCATTTTCACACTATCCATTGGTCAAGAAGAGGACACATTTTCTAATGATGAATCCTAGTTATACAATGAAAAACTAGTTGATTGTTATAAAAATTCAAAGTACCCCATTCTAAATATGATCATGGATAATCAAGCTTATGAAGGAGTAGGCCTCATGCCAAATCAACAAGGAACATTGGAGGTAATTTATATAACATGGTTTAAATAAACCTATGGTCTCATATTTAAATCATTTAGGGGTGACCCCGCATATCTTATTTATGTTCTAATGCTAATGAATAGTGATGATGATGCCATCAATGAAGTAGAGTCCAATCATAGACTTTATGAAGACCTTGCCAATACCAATATATTCAACACCCATGCCATTTTTACTTTTATCCTAGTTACTCACAACAATTTACTTCCTGTTTATCACCCTTAACTTATAGCCTGGGACCAACAAGAATCCACAATGCCTATATCTGAGTTTGAGAATGATGAGGCCTTTTTCAATTTTCTAGGCCTAAGAGACAATATTTCATCTAGAGACCACAAATAAGGGCTTTCAATCAAATTGGATACTATATCCTATTTTGGAGAATGGGTGAACAACCTTAGCCATAAATAATAAAATAAAATAATGAGGTCCCAAAGTAAAAACCTTTTTGAGGTACTTTTAGACCTGGGTAAAAGTAAATAGAAAGGCCAATATTCTAGTGAAAACCTATCTTGGGCACTATTATATGGGGATGTTCACCTTCTCCCTAATGATGCTTAGGAGACCAATAATGATGAAATTAATAATGGATATGAGTTTAGTTCTACTAAAAAAGATGAATTTGATTGAATTATTCAAGAGTTTCTAACAGTGTTTGTAACATGACCATCCTTACCATTGGGAGATTCAAATTTTTTTGTTTAAGAGAACTTAAAGAGTTAGTCCAAACAAAGGACTTTGAAATTGCAAGCCAATTTAAAAAATTTCCAACCATTATATAAGATGGTTTGACTCTCCTCATATAATACACTATATAAGTTAACATTAGGACTCCAAATGACCCAAATGGATCAAATTAGGTGCATCCCTCATTGAGGAGGAATGTGAAATATTTACAACCCTTTTAAAGGAATTTGTTGACATATTTTCTTGGGCCTATTTTAACATGTTAGGTTTGAACCCCACCTTGGTTTTACACCACCTTATTGTAAATCTTGATGCCAATCATGTGAAATATAAACTATGTAATATTCATCCTTGCATTGTATTAGTAAATAAAGAGCTGAAAAACTCTTAGAATTGAGATGTATTCGACTAATCAACTACTCATAGTGGATCTCAAATATTGTGCTAGTTAGTAAGAAGCCAACAAGAATCAGAATATGCACTAGTTTTAGAGATATAAATAAAGCTTTCCCCAAAGATGATTTTCCTCTACCAAACATTGACATGATAATCGATGCCATATGGGGGTAAGAAATACTTTCACTGATGGATGGATTTTCAAGATACAACCAGATCTAGATTGCACTAGGAAAATAACATAAGACACCATTCACCACTCTATGGGGAATGTTATTTATCAAGTAATGACATTTGGTCTTAATAATTTATGGGACACATACCAAAGATCCATGACCATCATATTTCATGATATGATGCATGCTATTGTTGAAGACTATACTGATGGAATATTGGGTAGATCAAATACCTGTGTCGATCATGAAGTCTCACTAAGAAAGATATTTGAGAGGCTTCATGAGTAAAAGTTCTAACTCAATACTAAGAAGTGTGTTTTTGTATTTAATTCAGGTAAATTGATAGGCTCCATCATCTCTTGTAGAGGCATTGAATTTTATTTGCCAAAGTACAAGACATTATGGAGATGCCACCACCTTCTAATTTGAAGTAGTTTTATAGTTTGTAGGGAAAGATTCAATCTATTAGATGCTTCATATCTTATTTGGATGAAAAATTCCATCCATTTATGCACTTAATAAATAAGGGTGTTACATTTCATTGGGATGATGAATGTTAAAGATCCAACATCTCAAGGACTATCTTTCCAATCTACCTATTTTATTACCACCTATGCCAAGAAAGCCATTTCTACTATATCTATCTACCATAGACAAAACCCTAGGGGAACTTATAGCTCATCATTATGATAATGAAAAGGATCATTACATATACTATCTAAACCTTACACTAGTTTTATATGAACACAAATATACACCTATTGAAAAATCTTGCTTAGTTATGATCTTTACAACATAGAAACTATAACATTACATGTTAAACAAGACCATAGTTATTTATAAAGTAGTTCTGCTCAAGTATCTACTATCTAAGATAGCTTTACAAGTCCACATGGCTAAATGGATCATGATTTTGAGCAATTTCAAGATATAATATGTCAACCAGAAGGATATTAAAGGATAATTACTTGCAAATCAACTTACTAAAACTCCCCTTATAGATACTAAACCACTGAATTTCTAATTCCTAGACGAGTCCTTTATGACCATAATTGAAACACCTCCTAAGGAGTAACACTATAATATATATTTTTATGGGTCATTCACATCAAATGGATTGGGGGTAAGCATATTGTTTATTACACCATAGGGGGATCTTATCCCCAAATCATTCTATATCATCTTTCTTTGTACCAATAACATGGCCAAATATGAATCACCCATCATAAGTTTTTGATATGTAGTACAATGGAATATTTAGCATCTCATGGTTTATGGTGATTCTAAATTAATCATTGACCAAGTTACAAACCACTTTTAGAACAAAGATGACAAGTTGGTGCCATATAAGTCTATGATTGATACTCTCAAATAGTAGATTACTGACATACAATTTAAATACATACCAAGGGATAGTAATAGAAAAATAAATTCTATGACCACCATTTTCTCTTTGATTTGTCACATAGATAAGGAAAAAAAAATTAGTTCCTCATTGAAAATATTCTAGTGCCTGACGAACCCTCAACCATCACAATGATCTATGATATTGTTGGTTACAACTCTATATGGCATCCATAACCTTTTACCTACCTTCATGACCACATTATTCCACTTGACATATCTCACAAAAAATAAAATTCCTTTACAACCAAGGCTATTGATATACCTTACTTGGATAAACTCTTCACCGCTATTGTTTTGATGGAACTTTGCTTCATTATTTAAATTTGGTAGAATTAACATTAGTGTTATAATAATTTCATGGATTATGTGTATCACACACAAGTATGGTCATCTTATCTAAAAACCTCTAATGTATTGGGTATTATTGGTCAACTATGGATGCATATGCAACTGCTTACATCAAAAGGTGTGGCAAATGTCAAAGGTATGCCAATCTAATTCATGGCCTAACCAAAATGATAAAAATAATGCATATTCCATGGTAATTTTTAACGTAGGGCCTTGATATCAGTATAGATATTAACCCAACCTATTCTAATGGCCATAAACACATTCTTATAGCTATCAAATATTTTACTAAGTGGGTTGAAGGTATACCCCTAACTTACGTGACTGGAAAATAAATTTCCAAGTTCATATTTAATAATCTCATCTATCACTATGGTATCCCATATGAAATTATATTTAATAATGGAATATCCTTTAAAAATAAGGATGTCAAAACCCTTTGTGTTGAGTACAACATTACTCAATATTTTTCTACTACATATTACCCACAAGGTAATGACCAAATAGAAACATCCAACAAAACCAATGTCAACATCCTTAAAAATATTGTCAATGATGTTGCACACAATTGGCACCTCTAAATTTTACATGCCTTCTTGGCATACTTTACTAATTACCATACCCCAATAAGAACCACTCTATATTCCCTAGTTTATAATATTGAGGCCATTCTTCTTATTGAGGTTGAGTTACCTTCTTTGTGTATCTCTTTGAATCATGCCTTGAACATTGAAGATTATTGAGTATCTCACCTAAAAGATCTTGAGTTAATTTATGAAAATGTGTGGCCACTATCAATAACATTCAAGTATAATAAAATAAACTTTGTGGCCACTATAATAGGAAATTTAAACACAAAGAATTTGATCTTGGTGACCTTGTTTTCAAATAAAACCAATAGAATACCATGGATAAGAAGAAATAAAAGGTAAAGTTCAAACCCAACTAGATATGCCCCTATATCATTATTTCAAATTATGGCTCTTGAGCATACAAACTCACTATACTAGATGGGGATGAACTTGATAGGCCAATGAACATCATACACCTCAAGCATTACTTCACTTGAGAGACTTCAAGTATTGTCTATAAGGCATGTTTCAATTATACAATAATATCAACAAATTTATTTTTACCATACCTTATATCATTCTACCACACCTTCCCTATTGATCAAAGTTGTTTTTCCCCTCCCTACCCATACTTTTGACCTTAGTTCCATTCCATTGGTTCTTTGAACACATTTACTGAGGGGATTTAGATCAAGTTTCAATGTTTGATTTAGTATTATAGATAGAGGTTGTATTTTGGACCAGTATGATAGTGGTTTGGTAGTTCCATCCTTAATTTCTTGTTTCATTTCATTCTGAGTATTCTTGATTATAACCACCTTTAGGTGAATTAGTGTTTCACATCACGTTACTAATTATAACTTACTATGGGAAAATTAGTATCATTGACCTATGCTATTATTTCCTAATTATAATAACCTTATGTATACATTATAAAAAACACCTTTTTCATGCCTTGAAGTCCTACCTTTCCATTCATATTCTATATTGTGCCATTTTATTACTTTACCTAATTTTAAAACTTGTTGCTACCTAGTTGGATTCCTCTATTATAAGGCAAAACTATAGTGACTTGAGGTCCTAATGGGACTATGTAGGTAGTGCTCATTTCACATTTAGGTCAGCTCACTCACCATTTTCCATGCTCTTGCTACTTTACAATCATTTTTAAGTTTTAACACTCTCATCATTTTATGAGATGGACCCTTTAGTATTTCATCATTCTCATTCAAGTTGGGATTCTTAAAAAATTCCAAAAGCATTTAAAAATTATCTATAAAATCCTTAAAATTAGTCTCAACCACTTCTTTGCCTTAATTATCCTAGGAAACCTCACTAATTAACAAGATACCACTTATATTCAGCTACAATAATAAACGTTGAAAACCCTCCTTTATAGACTAATTTGAAGACAAAATCCTCTCATATCCTAGGGTTACTCCATTTAGGATTTAAGATCTATCCCATGTGGTCAATGGCCTTCCACAACCCTCCTAGGTAGGGCACTGAGGAGGGTTATGGAAGGAGGGTTGGTTAGGACCGAGGGCTGTCGAAATGGCGACATGGTGGAGGCCATGAGAAATGTGCACACCATGCTTGGGGATGTCAGGTAGCTGAAAATTATTGATGAGGATGAGCTCTATGAATTTTATAAGAAAATGGTGGTGCCATTTGAGTTGGTGAAGCTAATGAAGTAGCTTGGTAGGATGCCTTTTTTGGTCTTCACTATTGGTGGGATTGCAACTCCAACAGATGCAGCCATGATGATGTAGATCGATTGTGATGGAATTTTTGTTGATTATTCTATCTTCATGTCTTCTGATCCTCTATCTAGGGTTCAAGCCTTCATGTAAGCCATTGTTAATTATAATGATTCACAAATATTATGACATGGAAATAAAGGGTTTATATCAGTGACAGAAGGTGTTGCATTCTAGATGCTTCACTACAGGCAGTGTAATTTTAGGGTTTGAGGGCATGGTGGAGCATGGCATTTTTCTCAACATGGCTATGGCCATCATTATTATTGGATCTTATGGTGTCTCCATAAATTCAAAGTGATAGAGAAACCATAGGTATTTTGCAAAATGTTAATGTCACGGTAAATGCTTGTGTGTCGTTATTGTTTATTTCAATGGCAACCTGCATTTTTGGCCAGGGTAGAATGCTAAAGATATATATATTTTTATAATTTTTTACCCTATGATGTAATTTATTTAAGGGTTCAAGTCCTTGTAATACCTAGGTACTTTTATTGGACTATGTTTGTGGTTTCAGGTCCCTGTAAAACTTGATTTTGATGTTGCTCTTCAGTAGGTTTTAGGACTGCTTTTTCTAGTGGTTGTTAATGCTTTATCTTTCTTGATTATATTAAAAGGTTTTGGGGTCCCTTCAAAACCTACTTTTACCATAATCTAAAACAAGATACCACTTATCATTTAGTTTCTCCATCCTTATTGGCCAAACTTCCCATGCACTCACCATTTTTTGAGATCATTCCCATATTCCTTTACCTCAACAATCATGTTTTTTTCAATCATCATTTTTCTTCTATCCCATCTTGTAAGAGAAATAAATTTGGCTTGAATTTTTTGTTGGACCTTTCATCTATAGAATTACATATGTAGTGTCTACTTTTTAAGTGTATCTAGAGTCAACTTGGCTACCCCTTCCTTTTCTTGTATTCCCCCTATTTTATTTATTTTTCACTATCTTTTAGAACCCAGGGGTAATTTTCATCATCTTGTTTGACCTTTTTTTGTGCTAACATTGTGATTAACCATAATTTGTATTCATTTCAAGTTGTTGTATTATCTTTTTTTTTCTTGGTGTTTTATCTTTCTCTTTGTTTATTTATTTTCCTATTTGTTTGTTTTCATTATTGTGTATCGACTTAATATTTTTACGTTCATTGTGTGATTCCTTGTGTATTATACTTAAGTCCATCCATATTCATATGTCAACATTATCATCATTTTTTTTTATCATCGGTGAATTATTTTCAATTATCTATTAGATTTAATGTCAATCCTTATGAATATTTTAACTTAGTATTCATGGTGTTCTATCATGAGGCCTCCTATCATGTGCTACAACAAAAAAAAGGATTAGGAAATCTTACAAGTAATGAAGCCATGATACTTCTCCTTGGCACCTAAAAAAATATTAATCTATCCAAATTAATCCCACATAAAGAGTAATTAAATCATAATATAATTTTAAATCTTGCTAGTTAGGATGTGCATCTCCATACTAAAAGGTTGCCTAAATTTATCTTTTTCCTCTGTACTGACTTAATATTACTCCATCAGTATGAATTCATAATATAAGCCCCCTATTCCAATTTTTCATTTTACTCCCATAACTTTTCCAATGATTATAACCACCTTTTTGAAAATGATTGCATATTATTCGACCCATAGAGCTGATGATTATAACCACCTATGGGCAAACCATTATATTTTGATCTATTTGGATGTTACTGATTCTAACCACCTTTAGGAAAATCATTATTTTTATTTTTCCTAATTGGATTTTGTTTTTATTGTGATAATTTTTATTACCACATTTGGGTAAACCATTATCTCTATCCACCCAACTGGGGCATGTTTTTATCCTACTAATGTTTATAATTGCATGTCTGTAAATCATTGTTTTCTTTTCCATGAGTATAAATAACTTTGGGAAAATCATTCTCATGTTACCCTTAACCTTTGGATAATGATTATAAACAGCTTTGGGTAACTCATTATCTATTTACATTGATATACTGATGATTATAACTACCTTTGGGAAAATCATCGTGTTTATCTACCCACTCAAGGAAGCTCACTGTGCCACTAATTATAATCACCTATGGGTAAATCAATATTTTCAACCTTATTTTACCTTTTGATACCATAATTCTACTTCTTTTGTAGTACTAATCACCAACCTTATTTATTGATCACTGCATCAATGGGGCATCCATATTTTATCTATCATCATTGAAGTATTAGGCATACATGACCTTTTTCATTCCTTGAGAAGATGTTACTATGCCTATAGCTTGCAATGCCTTCCCAAATAGGGGAAAATTGTAGAAATCCAAAAATCAAAATACAAAACCTTTCATCATTGCCTATATGAGTTATCAAGCTCTTTGAAAATTTCTCAGAATATCTAATTTCAGAGCCATGCCCAGTAATTGAAAATCACAATTACATGACAAATATTAGCTCAACTAGAGTTAGTCTCAAATCACCTAGGGTTAGTTTGAAACTATCCTATGTTTAAACTCAACATTAACTCACCTTATGTGAGAGTTAATTCTTGAGGCTATAAATATAAGGAAATACCCCTTCATTTCTAAGTTTGGATATTATAGAGTTATTATGTAGGATTTACTCCATAATCCTCATGTATGTAATGTTACCATGCCCAGATCTTTAGACAAGCAATCAAAGCTAAGGTTCCAAGGAGAGAAGGATCCAAGCAAACTTCATTATTAAAGAATTCTTGATGCAAAATCTGAGTAATCCATTCAAAAATCCATTTGGAGTCTAAGGAATTTAAAAGACTATGATTTTTTATGTTTTAGTTGTTCTTTCATATGTATTTTGTTACCTATGCTCTCCCTAGTGTCTAGGCTAGAGGTATTATGATTTTAGTGTGTTTTTTTTAGTTTTATTTATTAGACTAACATAATACTAACCTCCCACATATGTATTCCTTATCCACACAACTAAACCATCCTACATGAGAAATCCTCCTAAACCATATCTTGATGTATTTATTATAATCACTAAATGGCCATTTGGATATAGAATTTATAACATTGGTGTTCAAGTAAGCCTCTTTTCAAAAACCTAAAAGTCTTATTTTGACTTATTAGACAAAACAAATGCTTCTCTTTCTACTGAACAGAGGTGATTAGATTAGCTATTTTGGAGAAATTTGGTACAAAATTTCTATAGTACAGGCTAAACCATGAAACTACACACCTCATTCACATTTTTGGGTGTTGGCCACTCCATAATGGCTTTAATGTTATCTAGATCCACTAATATTCCTTATTCTAAGATAATATGTCCTAAGTATTCTAATATTATTTAAAATAAATCACATTTAGATAAATTTCCATAGATTTTATACTTTTGCAATTGCTGCAAGACCAAATGTATGTTCTCAAAATTATCTTCTTCACTTTTGTAATAGATGAGAATATCATCTAATAAGACTATCACAAATTTATCAATGTAATATCTAAACATGTTGTTCATAAGGTTCATGAATGTTTCAAGTGCATTCATTAGTCCAAAAATAAGTACTATGAACTCATAATACCCATAAATAGACAAAAAATTTATTTTTTAAAATATATTCCTCTCTAATTATCAATTTATGGTAGCCATTAGGAAGACCAATATTTTAAAATACTATTTCACCACACATTTGATCAAAAATATTATCAAAGTAATGTAAATGCTACCTATTCTTGATTGAATCCTTGTTTAGTGTTTGGTAGTCAATGCATATACAGAGGGTTCGATCCTTTATTATTAAGAATATAGGTGTACCCCATGGTGAAAAACTTAGTTGAATCAACCCTTTGGCTAACATCTCCTGAAATTGGTCTTTTAACTCAATTATCTTAGTTGTCATTTTTTAGGGAGCCTTAAATTATGGTTCTGACCTTTAAAGAATATTAATGTTGAAATCAAATACCATTTTGGGAGGTAAACTTGGTAATTCCTCTTGAAAAACATCTTTAAACTCTTGTAGAAAAGGATAGTGTTCTTACTTGGTTTCCTTAGCTTCACCAATATCATCCATTTTGACTAGGAATGCTTGAAATCTCTTTCATTGAGTCTTTTTCAACTAAATGTCTAAAATTTTCCTAAGTTTTAATTCTCTCTAATATCCTTGGATTTGTGTTTGATTTCCCAATTCATCTAAGCACTTAACCTTTTTAAGAAAATAATTAAATTTGTATTTGTGTATAGCAATCCAATTCACTCCTATGATCACATCATGTGACCCTAGTTTTGTTGCATAAAAATGAATAACTATAGTGAATTATAGAAACTTTATGTTAGCCTCAACAAGACACCTGTCAACTTTGAGCTTGGATTCATTCCCATACATAATTGACTAAGTATTTTCCTTAAAACCAACTTTCCTATATAATTTACTTAACATTATAGGAGAGATAAAACATTCAATGGATCTTGTATCTATCAACATATAAATAGGTTTCCCAAACAAAGTATCTGATACTTCGATGGGAGAGGATTACAATTATACATGATGATTGTCAACTAATATTGGAATACACTAAAAGGTTCCCTGATAGGATGTATAGGTGGAGTAATTATTATTTATACCATCTATATTCCACTAAGGATAATATTTAGTATAATGGTTTCTTCCACAGGTGAAACATTTTCCAAGTGGTCCTTTCTTTTTATCCTGATTAACACCCTTAAATCCTTATAAAAAACTACCTATTGGTGTTATTTTACTTGAAGTATTACTGAATACCACATTTTGTATATTAAATTAGTTCTTGAAATTCCCATTCCTTTTCTAGTACTTTTTATTGAAGGGTGTTTTGGAACTTCTAAACTTCTTTTTGAATTTTTATTTGATCTTAGCAAGTGATTTTAGATTTTATTCTTACTTAACCAATTTATCAAAGACTAGGTCTATGATGAATGGTCCATACACATGTAATTCACATATAATTTGGGGGTTTAAGACCATAATGAACTTATTTATTAATAAATGTTCATGTTTTTTATATTATAGAACATACTTCAAGAGATTTTTGAACTATTCTTAGTATCTATTTATCGACAAATCCCCTTGCTTTAGATTTTTATAATATGTTAATTTTTATCAAAATATAACTTGGGTAGCCATCATTCCCTAAAAAGAGTCACAAACTACTCCCAAGTGGTGATGGTGGAATCAAGGTTTATCTCAAGCTTCTTATTATCCCACAAAATTATTTCTTCACTAGCTAGTTAGTAAGCTCCACAAATAGCCTTAATCACCTCAAAATAAATCTAAATCTTGAATTATTTTTTATTTTTAGTGACCCAAGCTTCATATCCATCACCCAATATCATACCATAAAACTTGGGTGGGTTTAATATCTTCATATCAAATTTAAGCTCTTCATCTA